>SADC01001299.1:0-424941 GCA_004194705.1 Ditylenchus dipsaci
GAAAAAACTGTACAAGAAAAGGTTTCTCTGACTCTCTAACACAATTTTGAATTTTACCGCAAAATTTTCCCGCACAACCAAGATTGACAGGGCGGGTCGTAAATCAATCAAAGTCTGGAATCTGCCTGGTTAACTACTCACAACCACCCAGCATCACCACAACTACAACACCGCAATACGACAACAAACTTTTTGACAAACTTTATACAATAAGTGACTAAAACAACAATAGGACAATACGATCTTACACAAAATCTAGTAATAAAAGAAAATAACACCCAAAAAGCACGGCCAGATTAGCAACCCTAGACACATCTCAATCGGCCAACCTCCAAAGCCAATATTCGCCACACAGCTAACAGCACAAAAGGACAAACAAAATAGACAAACAACACACACTTTTTATTTCATGCAGACAGATAAATAAAACAAAAGATTTATCAACATAAATCCTACTCTTTGTTCAAAGGCGCCCTCTTCCCACTGAACACAGTCACAGAAGGGTGCTCCAAGGACTTCCCATCGCTAAGTGCTCCACCATATGCTCCTGAAGCCTGAAAACAAAGAATAATCCATGTAGATATAATTTTTAATCACCAACATTGCCACATCACTGCCCAACTCTTCCAAATCCTCCAACTTGCGGATTGAGAATTGAAAACGGTCTTCCACTGAGAGATCTCGACTATCCAACGCAAAGTCCAAAACACTGACCACTTCACTGTCGCGAAGTTAGTAGCGTGGTAGGAAATCTAAAAGCAGCACATACAACTACCAGTTACTTTAAAATTCGACTATTAAATTATGTTAAATGAGAGTAAGAGGACCGAATCGAATTGCATGTCGGATTAAACTTACATTTTTGGATTGGGACATAATATAATGGCTTTTTTGGTGTGTTCCATATCAGAAAAGTCATCCACGAAAACCACTTCGTTCAACAACTTCGCCAGCGTTCGCTCAATCACACGGCACTGTTCTCAGCAATACAGACCTTAATTAGCAGGATTTCACAATAAATTGTTAGTTTTAATTCTTACCAGGCCTTATGGGGCAAGCTAATGACCACCTAAGTATCGGGCAAATCATCTGCGTAGGTCTCTTACATCTAAATTTTGTTGTGTAACACAAAAAATTGAGTTAGATCGTTTTAGTCTTACTCTTCATCAGACGTAACAGGCAGGTTTCTGTGAACACTTATCAGGTCAGAAGCATTGGTTTGAAAGCCTAAAATCTTCATAAAATAGCTCCTATCAAAGAAAAGAGTCCGGATGATAGTCACATTGTTTCGAAATTCAGTGTCGTATTTGAGTTTCTCTTCAGGAGACAGCTTCTAAAAGGTTGTGCATGATCTCTAAAATCGTAAAAGAGAGGAAACATACATCTTTTTCAACGTGCACAGCTTGCCCGTATCACCAACTAAATGATATTAAAGAGTTATCAGTACCAACTACTTTGACTGCTCACCTTGCGTAGGATCACCCCTTTAAATTCGTATCGGTTTTGGAATGTTTCCCTGCTAAAGAAACCGTATTTGGAAGCTATCAGAAGGAAAAAAAGTTACCGCTGCACTTGCTTCTCCTCCTTCCTTTTCAACTTCCTGAAGCTTTAGATTTGCTGAACGGCAGGATGATGAGGTTTATTCGGAATAACTTCTTCGTTTAAACTGAATACATAGGATATTTTATGGCACCTTCATGTTGTAAACAATACCTTGAGTGGAGCATTGAAGAAAATCAGTGCGGCAATCCAGCATAGCGGAAATATCAGGAGAAGCTGGATAATAATTGACCTCTTCCTAGCCGGAATTTCGAATACCATTGCCGAGGGAAGAACCACTAGAAATAAAAAAAATTACACACGACAAGTGTCGCTTGAGAAACTTAACCTAATTAATTAACTCAACTTAACCTACCTTGTGTCTTGAAATTGCGTCCTCGATAATCTTCTTGGCTCACTTCCTTGTCTGACTTTAGCGTGGAATCTGGCCAACTTGAGAGAGTGAAACGATGCAATTTTTCTGGACACCGATGTATCTGGAGCCAGCCGTCGTAAAGGTCGAAAAGTCTGTGCTTCTAAAAAGATCATCGGATCATTGAAGATTATTGCAAAAGATCAGTGCACCAAAAAAATGAAGTCCCGCAATAAAAAAAACTTACTCAGCTTTCACAAGACTGAAAATCAGACAGGAAAATTGTCGCCATCAAGTGCCATGTTTTCCTTTTTCGGGCTCATCAAGAGAGCCTGCAAAATTGATTTTTCAACGGTTTTCAGCTAAACAAAAATAACGCTTACACAGTACTTCTGTCAACAAGAAAAGAGACCTTGAAACGACCTCGCCATCGAAGATATCATCATCAGCATCGCAAGAATTGCAAACTGTTTTTGCCATTCACACCGGCGGCCATCATTGTTATGATCCTGAATGCACAAAGCTACCTTAGAATCCAATAAAAAAAAACCAAATGAGTCTCTTGCGGGCCACCAAAAGATCCTAAACTGCCCAAATTCAAAAAAGATCTGCGTTGAATCAAAACTACCTGCTGAGTCCTTTGATTGCTGTTTGCCAATATTGTTATTTTCATCAAACAGGCTGATCAGTTCCTGGGCAGTTCTTTTGTAGTCCCTTCTACTAACGATAGTGAATAGTTCCATCAACTGCTTTAGAGTGCCCACGTCGTCCAAAGGATCTTCAACGCATTCACTAAATTCAGGAAATTCATGACGGATGGAAGCTATAAACCAAAAAACTACCGCACAACCAATTCACACAACAGGATCATGCTCTGAATTAAAGCTGCACATACTTGAGGGACGCTTTCGGCAATTGATTCCACATCAACTCTGAAATAAATAGTTGGATTTTAAAGGCATAGCAAGAGGCAAACAACATAAACAATTGACAAGAAAAGGCACCTCGCATAGCTTAAAGAAGAGGCCATTCTGCCTTGGCAACAGCTCTGAAACTTTAATTAGCCTTTAGACGAGACACCAGACGACATGATAAAGTTGTCCTGAAAACACCCGTGAAAATAAGCTCTCTGGACGAAAACATATACCGGTTCTTTCAGCAATTTCGCTGGATTGCTTGAACAGCTTCAAGCCAGAGACCAACTGATCAAGATACTGAAAACGTTCATTTTTAAAAACAACTGCATACGAATCAGTGGTAAAAAGCACCTTCTGCCTGTCCGATGCATCAAAGAGCATTCTACGAACCGATGCCAGCTGAAAGCCTTAAAGACCAACTCATCCGGCAACGTGAGATAAAGACTGAAAAAAGGCTGACTACTTGACGTTCCATCAACACTGAAATAGTTGCCAATAAGTATAACTAAAAAAGATAAAAAACTCGAAGCTTGGAAAATAACTATGGGATTTTGTACTTGAAACCACATACGACATTATGACACCCTGTTAATACCTCCCGACTGAGGACTGATTGGAACACAAAATTCAGTAATAACAAGGTACTAGTGTCGAACATGTCACACCTTCAATTTTTTGCTGACTATCAAAAATATACATTTAACCAATAAAATATTTTTAATAAAATATATTTTTCCATTATAGGGTTCTCGATGGATGAGCTAAGGGGATTTAAGCTTGAGAACGTTTTCGATCGAGTCCAATGGTCAGATGAGCAGTTTCTCGAATGTATTTTTAGCATTTTTTAAAGGGTTTGAATAGGTCTTTCATGTTTTGGGTAAAAAATCGTGATACGAATACACTGTTGGATATTATTCAGCAATATATTCTACCTGGTATTTTTTATCTATATGCTATTTTGATACCAGATTACCAGTTCGGCTGAATTTATAGGAACAACAATTATTTCGGACGGATGGCCTTCGTACCGAAAATAAGAAAACTGCCCGAGGGATATGAGCACCTGGCAGTCAATCATTCGGAGCATTTCGTGGATCCCATTACTGGAGCGCACACCAACAACATTGAATCAGCGTGGCAGAAGCTAAAAGCCAGAAACAAGAAAGAATACGGGACTGCATCGTCTGAATTTGGATCCTATATTGAGCAACATTTGTGGTTTCAGATGTTTTGTGGTCCAGATTGTTTTTATAATCTGATGTCTCAAATCTGTGGTTTATATCCTTGTGAGCGAAAATAAAAATAATTTATTGGTTAAATGTATATTTTTTGATAGTCAGCAAAAATTTGAAGGTGTGACATGTTCGACACTAGTACCCCACTAGTAATAACAATTATGAAATCCTGAAACACAGAGGCCACCGTATTCTTTCATTTTTTTTTAAAACTTAATTTTTTTGACCCACGTCCGCTCTAATAACCCCATCAATTTTGAGGAATTTTAAAAGATACCACTATCACGATCGAAAAATTGCTTTTACTAGCCTCTACAGAACGATTTTAGTCATGAAAACATATTATGTATTTTTTCGTTTCTTCAAGTCGAATTCGAAATTCTTCGAATTAGCCTTGAAGAATTAATAAGTCCCAAACCCCCCCTACCTCCAGCCATTTGTTACTACCTATATCCATTAGATTCTCACATATTATAATACAACTGAAGCTGCATTTTTTTTTAATAACGCCATTACAGATTCCTGACCGTGATTTTAAACCATCTTCCAAGCATACCTTCAGTTCTATTCCAAACAAGCCAATTTTTTAATTCTTTCTAGAAACACAACCTCGACCGAATTTTTGCCAACCAAACTAATTTTAGAAACAAAACAATTTTTGACTAGAGACAGCATATCAACTTTCCCGCAAAAAAAACTACCTCGAATTATCATTTTTTTGCCTCCATTTTTTACCACACACTAATTTTTTTATTTCAAAATAAAAACTTATTTTTAGCCGGGTTTTTGAAAATTCTCGTTCTATAACTCTAACACCACAATACGATATATTATTCACTGTTGGCGCCGTACATTTAGACAACTCATTTGACAGCAAAAAACGTGAGCAGTTACTTCATTGTAATTTTTCTGATTTGGTAAAAACACTGGCCTTTTCTACCAAAATTTTAACCTACTAACGCAACACAGTCTTTTTTACTGATTTCATGGCATCCCCTTATTCAGATTTCAAAAAATCAATTTTTATGAAATTCTAATTTAAAGCAACTGACAAGACCCTTGAGTGCATGGACATTACGTTCGGTTTGATGCATCTTAATTTTATCATTTTTTTTAACTTCTTTGGATAAACAAAAAGGGTTCGATAAAGACCAGTGTTCGAAGCTCAGAATCTCAGAGAAGTCGCCAGGTCACGCGGTGGGGATTTTTTTTATTTATTTTCGGTCTGACAGTTGCAATACAAACCCACTCATATTTTAAAAGCCAATAAAGCTAAAAGAAAAAAGTTTTTCCTTATTTTTGTACCAACCAAATAAAATCCTTCTTTTTTTTTATTCAGCTACTAATTGCCAAACACTTATCCTCCATTACAGTTCCTCTAGCCGGTAATTCAAATCGACTATGAATAACTCTCGTTTTAGAAGACTCCACACACACAGTCCAACCCTATTTTTTTCCACGGAACGAAAAGCCAGAACCGGTACCCCTCACTAAATTTAATTGCCGCATAAAAACAATTTATATCGACGTTTTTTTAACACTCACAAAACATCGATCACAGCGTTACTGAAATGAACCAAATCTCTTGCAACAAAACGATGACCACTTTCCATCATCTCGTGCTCATCGACAAACAGGTCCGGATCAGTCGTATTCAGTTCCAAGATTGAACGCTTGACATCACGGAACACAGATTTCACAGCCGGAACATTCCGACCCAGAACCATTCGTAGGTGGCCTCCTTTCGTAATGGTGTGATTATTGAACTTATTGTTAATTCGCGCGTGGGGCATCATAAGTAGAATAATAACGCCTACACGAAACCAGGATTGATCGAGGAAGCTTGCCAGTCCCAAATTCAGCTGCTTCGTCACAAGTGCCTCGGATAAAGCATCGACCATGACTGCACAGCCGGTTTTATTTTATAAGTAATTTTATAAGGTTGTGTGTAACCGGATGTTGTTTATTAAAATTAGTGTTTAGTTACGTAAATAAACCTCTTTTTTTAATACCTCATGAACCCGGTCCAGTACATTTTACAGTTTTAAATACATTTTCTATAATGCAACCTCAGTTATGCTGGATAATCCATGCACCAACAATACCAAGTGGTCGTCCACTTGGATCAAATTTGTTTTTCACTTTTTGGGTTCCAAAACTTATTTTCTGCACTAATTCAAGCATTCTAGAGATGGCTTGACATTAGTAAAATTGCTTTTTGCAAGACTTACGAAAATGTGAAGGTACCATCAATACGTTATTTAAACTAACTTTTTTTACTACTGTAAGACCATCTTTAGAATGATCGAATTATTGTAGAAAACAAGTTTCCGAACCCAAAAACGTAAAAAAAATTGTTCCAAATGGACGACCACCTGTTTTTGTTGGTACCTGGGATATCCAGATAATCCAGCTACCGACATGATTGATTCAGTACACAATAGTCCATGGTCGACAGAGTACTACCATTTAGGCACCACTATCTAGAAACTTGGTACGTCTTCGTACTACCACTTCCATACACCTGGATACCCTAAGGGATACGAAACTACTCCAGAACTGGGGCTCCTGTAAGTGAAGTCGCTGTTTTAGCATTATGAATTTATGTTCAGGTCAATATTTTGGATAAGGTACGATAATTTTAATTACTTTCAGCTAAATCAGAAATATTGGGTTTTGGAGGTGCATACAGTCAAAGTTCACAGTACAGTTCACCTGATTCCGGTCACCAGGGTGAACGTTGTATAGTTAGAGGAGGTACGAGGGGGTTCCCCTACCCACCCTGAGGCTTACTGGTCTCATAAAAACTAGTTTATGACTATTATTCAAGAAAAAAATAATGTCTGCTACCACCACTTTACATGCGAAAAAAATTCGGCAATTTAAAAAAGAATTTTTGGGACTTGGATTCAATTGTCCTATTTTGGGGACTTGGATTCAATTTTCCCATTTCAGGGACTTGGATTCAAT
This sequence comes from Ditylenchus dipsaci, assembly GCA_004194705.1. Classification (NCBI taxonomy): domain Eukaryota; kingdom Metazoa; phylum Nematoda; class Chromadorea; order Rhabditida; family Anguinidae; genus Ditylenchus; species Ditylenchus dipsaci. Next base: position 7,035 of record SADC01001299.1, read on the forward strand.
AGTCCGTGGCCGCTTTTGAATGGCCATAACTTATTTGGCCCTATATCTCAATGTTTACTGATTTCTGAACTCGGTCCCCTTGTTGTTTTTTCACTACACTTTCGCACAAAATTTTCTTTTTTATCGAGAATGTTATGATGTCGTTATTCAACCAAGCTCAAAAATTAGTACCCATTGAGTCGGTACCCATTGTTTTGTCAGCATGGGCTTAAAAAATAAAATAGGTTTAATCACTCCTAGTGGTCCGGTGCTAGTCGAGGTGAAATCAAACAAATCTTTGATGCAATATCTTACTAGTCATAGTCTTAATTTAATTTATTTTATTTTTAACATACTATAAAAAAACAGCAAAAAAATTGTTGAACTTTTAAAATTGCTTTCTGTGTTCTACTCGGCAAGAGTAATGCATTGGAGACACTGTAAAACCGGTTTCTTTGTTCAAAGATGGAGGCTTCTCAGGGTCCACTGCACTGATCTAAAATTTGAAAGTATTTACATTTTTATTTTTTTAAACTGCTTAAGACTTTGCTGGATTACAATAATATATAAAGCTGGTTACACTGGACATTTTTTCTACATTGTCCTTTTTTACGAATGGCTTACTCAGAATATTATAATTTCTCGTATATTTAAACGTTTAATTTCTCGTATATCATACGAGAAATTCCACAGTTGTAAATCCTAAGTCATATTTTTCCTCGTCGATAACTGTAGAATTTCTTGTATCTTATTATACAAGAGTTTTTGCAATCGCCACTTTTCAACAAGGTTTGGCAAATGATTCGGCAATTACCGGCAATTACTGACAATTATTTCCAAACTTATAATTAAAGTCAACTCTAATACCGTACTATCACTAATAAGGCCTCCACCTTCTAATTAGGCCATATTTTTGAGAGGTCTTGAATAATAAGGCCCTACGGGGCTTTATTAGAGATAATACGGTGCTTGCCACTGCAAATACTTTGCCCAGAAATGATACGAGTCGACGCACCGCTAAGCCTTTTCGACTTTTTTCTGGTTTTGCCAAAGTGTAAACATCCTCTTCGTATGTTTCACACAAAAAACTAGGTTACCTTAAAGAGGTAGAACAGGTTGGTTGTGAAGAGGAACAGTTCAGCCCTGGCCAGAGACTCGCCCATGCACTGCCGTTTGCCAATGCCAAATGGTATAAACTCTTCAACCTTCTTCAATTGCCCATCTTCCAGGAAGCGATCAGGCATGAATTTGTGAGGCTCAGGGAATATCTAAATTTCAAAGTTTCTGCAACACATTTTGGTTAAAAATTTTCAAAAATTTTGGACTAGACGTATTTTTAGCGCATAATGAAACCAGAATATTTTTAAGCATCCTTTTAATATAAAAATACATTTTTGCATAGCCAAGGTGAATTCCTGATCAAGAATACGATAATTACTTCCTTGTATTTATACAGAAAAAAAAACCAACAAAACGCCCAAAAAATAGAAGCCTCAAGAAACATCGTCATCACCGTCAAGGAGAAATTTACACGTTTGTAATTTAAAACCCTTTAAGATGGTGTTGTCCTGCCTCAACCTCTATACATTTTTTATTTCTCAACGTGTTTAGTAACTTTCTAGACTCAATATTTCATGAGGAATCAGGTGAAAAAATTGGTAAAGGGACGTTTCAGCACTTTTTTTCAAATGAAAAAAAGTGCTGAAAGGCAAAAAGTGATTTTTTTGAAAAAAATTGCCTTGGTCCCCCCTGTTGTTTTGAAACCTTGCTTATTGGTAGTTTCAAAACCACAGGGGGACCAAGGCAATTTTTTTTCAAAAAAATCACTTTTTGCCTTTCAGCACTTTTTTTCATTTGAAAAAAAGTGCTGAAACGTTCACGCACCAAAAAATTCCCACACCTAAATCACTTCAAAAATAGCTAACTTGCGAAGGCTTGACCAAGGAAGAAAAGAGTACTATTTACGGGTAGGATTTCGGTATTATTTTGGAACTGACGTTTTTTGCAACTTTAATTTACATGATAATTTGTCCACTATATACTGAAAATGATTCCAAGAAGCAGAGCTACATTTTGAGTATGAGGTTGTCAATGATCATTCAAATTAAAATTGCGAAAAAACATCAGTTCCAAATATAATACTGAAGAGTTCTGCGAGAACCCTGGGTAGGATGGCAAGGAATTAGGCGTTGTTGAATATTTTTCGAATTTCAATTATGACTTGAGTTGGTTGTTTCTGTGTGAATCGAACCTGATAGTTAAAAATATGCGCTATTGGATGTACATCCCCCCCTTAAAATTAATCGGGGAATGGTAAAAAAGTGGGCGATTTTATACCCATCCAATTAAAATATTTGTCAAACCTTGTCATCGTAGAGCACGTTAGAGATGTTGGGAACAATCACTGTTCCCTTGGCTATTTTAAAACCACCGATTTGCACATCTTTTGTAGCCTTGTGGGCAAGGTTGATTGGCAAAAGGTTGCAAAAACGTTGGCTCTCCTATAATTTCAATCTTCTTTAAAATATAGATTTTCGCAAACTGCTCACATTAATAACAGCATTAGTGTAGGGCAGTTTGGCTCGGTCGGCTAGAGTAACCCGTTTAGTTCCCTTTTCATTGTCACCAATCTCCTTGTCTAACTCTTCTTGCATTTTTGTCTGCACTTCAGGGAACACAATCATGTACAGGAAAATGAACTTAAGGGTGTTTGAAGTTGTTTCCTAAAAACTTGGTAAAGAGTCGAAAAAAGTGAAAAATTTCTTAGTCTTGAAAACCATCGTGAATGCTTCCCAGGGTTGGCAGGGTGTAGCCTACGAGCTACGAAAAAAATCCACGCTCTTTTGTTGGAGAATTTAAAGTTGTTCTCGTATATCTTCGGATTTTCAAGTTTTCAATGAAAAGATAATGAAAATATAATCACAATGATTTTTATAATTGTTAGATGTCATAACAGAATACACAAGAAAGGAGGTCATGAAAAAATATAGAAATAAAACTTTAAGAAAGGCTACACGGAGCTTTCGGCCCTATATAGGGGGGGGGGGGTTCGCCTTGCTCCCCTGTTGTTTTTTTTTGTGATTCTATAGGCTCAAGCTTAGGCAAAGGTAGGCCAGCGTATGTTACATTGGACTCAAACATGAGTCTAACATATGTTTGAGTCTGTCCTGACATACGCTAGCCTATCCTTGCCTAAGCCTAATGACTAAAAAGTCTTAAAAAAACAACAGGGGGGACCAAGGCAACCCCCCCCCCATTATCATATTGGGCCGGGTTTTCAAAGCCACACCCTGCCAACCCTGTCCTTTATTCAAAACAGGGCTGTAAATCCCGGCACCGACTGGAATTCGGGAATCTGTTTCTAGCCCGGTGCCGTACCAGAAAAATTAGATAAATTTGACATTGGCACCAGGCTTGGAATAAAAAAACTATTCATTCAGCCCTTCGTTAACGTGTAATTCCCTTGTAAATTAACACGGCACCAGGCCTGTGCCACTATGCAAAAAGGGACAAACGACTAATTTTTTAATTCCTAGCCCAATGCCGATGTCTAATCTACCGTATTTTGCTACAGAACCGGGTTGGGTATTTCAATAACTGCTCCAAAAAGGAAGCTCGAATTATAACCGATGCCTGGACTTACAGCATTGTTTCAAAATCTTTTTTTCGACGTTGTGTTTTTAAACCACTTCTTACGGTCCATTATTAAGCAAGTAATCACCGTAACTGTAGCTCATCTCACTGAGGAGTAACTTGCCCAGTTTTCATAAGTCAGTCAAAAACACAATGACAAAAACATGCTTTTGAAGGGCTAGTTTATTAGACCATTGGCTGTGAATTTTCACTGTAAAGGGATGAATTTTGACGGTAAATCAAAAAAGGCCTATTTTGCAAGCGTGGTACTTTTTTCTAGTACCAAAATACTTAATTATAGTACCAAATTTTCATTTTTTTGAACTTTTCTATTTTTCTCCTCACTTTGTAGGTACACTTTTGAAATTTCGGCGCTACTGTCATATACCCCCCCCCCAAAACCGACTTTTTTAGGGATGGTCAAAAACCATTTTTACACAATAATTTCGCCATAAAAGGATCAGAAAAGCAATTTAAATGGGATTGCGGGCTGTATTAGGAGAGGAAGGGAATAATACAGGGGCCACTTCTCGAGATGGTTGGGATCCTTAGAGTAATAATTCTCTAAGCGTCTAAGGGTGCTTTCAAACCCAGGAACTTGTGGTGCAGGCATAAGTATAAGTACTTTTCATGGACCAAGCCGATCAGCGGGGTGGACCTCGCGGGTTTACGCATAGGCCTACACTCTTTGAGTGCTAGGCTGAATTTTTGGATGCTGGGTCTCTGGCCCGGCTTTGTAGGACGAGGGGAAATGCTCTTCGGCGAAAAAAATAAAGAACATAGTTTTGAATACTGGGGCCTACCGCATAAATAACTTTGGTATGCATGTTTTTTCATGCATCCAGAGTCGCTTTCGAGTGATTTGTGTCTAAGGTATGTGGGTGTGCGCATCTCAACTCCAAGCCCCCAAACCCCCTGCGCCCCGAAGGGGGCGCAGGGGCATTAACCACGTGATTCAGCGAGAGTTGGGCTATCGAATGGTCTATTACTCATACCTATAGCAGCGTTACCCACTGTTGATGTTCCTTTGTAAAAATGAAAAAAACTTGATGACTACAGAAAATGTTGCAGAAGCAGAAAAATAGCAAAAACTGTATTGGATTGGTAAATATAACACACCAATTTTACAAGGGTACGTTATATCGAGGGTAACGTAAATATCAGTGTTATCAGCAAGGGGTACGTTATATCAAGGGTACGTTATAGCGGGGTGAACTTATTCTAATTTGAAATGAATCCAACCAAAAGGTCTCAAGGGGTACGTTATATCGGGGGTACGTTATATCGAGATTTGACTGTACTAGAATTAAGTATTTTGGTACTAGATTTAAGTATTACCCATTTTGCAAGGATTTATTTATAAAATTCGGATATCCAAGAAATCTTCAAAAAATTTGCAAAATTAGACCATTAATTTTTCAAAGGTTTGCGGAAAAAATAGATAATTTAAAACGCCACTTTTTATTTACCGGGAAAACTTATCCTTTTACATTTTCAAAGTTACTATCAAACTTACTTGGCCAGCAAAAAACAAATCGCCACACATCCCTCTCAACGCTGGAAGTCTAAAAAACGCGTATTTACATGTTTTTCAGCAGACAGAAAGTTACTTGAAAATTTGGTTGTTTTCCTTACTGTTGTCCAGATCATTCTGCTCCATTTCATGCAAAAAAGCTTCTACAAAGTATGTGTCCTCTTCATTCAAAGGGGCTGTCTCCGTCTCTAAATAAAAAATGGCTTAAATGCAGGGCTCGGAAAATCAAAATTTTCAAATTAAGGACATTTTGGTAAAATAAAGGATATTTGGTCGAAAAGTGCCATTTTATCCAGTGCTTATTGATTTTTGAGCAACTAAAATAAAGATTTTGACCTGAAATCTCAAAAATTCTAAAGATTTTGGATATCAAATAAAGGACATATCTTCAAACGAAGGACGTTTCCGAGCCCTGCTTAAATGTTATTGTCATAGGCGTACCCAGGGGAAAGGGGCTACACGGGCTATAGCCAACTATAGCCAATTTGACCGCTTTTTTCTAACGTATTTGAATGTTTTTGAATTCGAGCTGTAAGGTAATAATATTTCTCGAAATATAAAAATAAAATACAAGAATCGTAGCTGCCTATATATGGAATGAGTGTATTTCCTGAAAAAACTTGGATAATTTCTTCAAAAACATATAGATGTTTATTTCGGCCCCTATCTGCACAGATGTTTTTGATCAAATTTTATACATTTTTTTCAAATACACACTCTTTGTTCGCTAATGTGTAGCTACGATTCTGGGCTTTCATTTTTGCTTTCATAAAAAATACCATCTCATTACAGCTAAAATTTGAAATACCGTATTTCTTCCAATAACATACCCGAGTGAGAAATTTTTGGAGTGCTTCACAGAGGGGTGAGATATTAGAGTGAGGTGAGTTATTTTTCGAATGACCACCAGAAGGGTGAGTTAATAGAACGGGGTGAGTTGTTAGAGGAAGTACGATATGTTTGAAAAGCTCAGAAAATGGCAGGTATTTTAAGATGTGACGTACCAACCCAGTCAGTACCATGTATTTTAGTAAATTTTAAAGGACATTGGTTTTTGAACGCAGCGACATTTTCGAAATTTTGAATGGGCGGGCACTCTTTTTTAATTCATATTTTTTTTAATTATTTAAAAAATTATCCCGCTATCAAACTGCTTTCAAAAATCATGGTCTTTTGAAGTGTGATTGGTCGGGTTTGAAAAACGGTTTCTCGAAAAGCAGTTGCGGCTTTTAGGCTGGCTAACTACGCTTGATCTGGGTTTTCCGTTAAATCTTATACAAATTAACTAAAATTTTGCTGCACCCACTTTTTAGTTTTCAAAAATTATATTTGACAAAAAAAATTACTGTTGTTTTTTTGCATGTTGGTCTCGATTTAACCTTTGAAAAATGAATCAAGACTAGCAACAGAGTCTTTAAACACATTGTAATAGCTGGAGAAGATAGGAAAATGTCTCAGCCAAGGCATTGAAAGAACTGTTGCCGTCGCAGGGTCAGACATAAGTTGAATCTGCTCATTCATGAGTTCTTTCAGCTTAAAAAATTGTTGTCGTCTTTCCTAAAAACCGAAGTTTAGCAAAAATACAAGCGAACAAAAATATTTATCGAAGTTTGATACCCCAATAAAACGGAAACCAAAGATCAACTGGTTGATCATAGAGCCAACGCCCACATCAAGAAGTGGACTTAGATGGTAGCTATCGAGGCACATGTTGTTTTTGTCTAGATCCTGTGTTACTGTCTCAATCATCGTGTTTACTTCCAAGAAGATCTGAAAGTCAGAAAATTTCAACAGCTTGTTTTTTCAGGAAAAGTATAGAAGGACACAAGGAAGAACTAGATACGACCCTAATAGCAAATCCACCTCCATCCTCCCATAACTTTTTCTCAAGCCCTCTGCTCCCTCTCCGGCTTGGGGGCTTGGAATTGAGATGCGCACACACCAGAGGCAGAGTCAGAAAAATTTGACGGGGTGGGGGACTAAAGACACCCAGAGGTCATTTTCCCTACACCGTTTTCGAGCTTTATTGTGTTTTAATTAACAATTTTTTACGAAAAATCTGACGGGGGGGGGGGGGGTGGGAGGCTATGGCCCCCTCAGCCCCCAGCCCCAGCGCGCAATTTTCACCCCTCCTAGGAGGGAGGTTGGAAAATAGTAGCCCCTGGGCTACTATTAGAGTAAATACGGTACCTTAGACAAGTAAGACTTTTTTGGGTGTTTAAACCACTTTTTCAGGATGGTTTACCTTGATTCAAACATTCCAATTTTGATCAAAGAAAAAAATGAAATGGTGAGTTGCGCCTTAAAGACATGTTTTTCAACGTTTAGGTGCTAATCCCTTGAAAAAACATGATTTGCGGACATTGACTGCCAGTATGTAATAGAGCAGTTAAGCGAATAATTTTCATAATTATTAGCTTTTCTGTCTAAAGCCTTGCAAATAAAGACCAATTTGTTAACGGTTTCATTCTAATATAATTGACCAACCTTTTCCTCCATCATATTACGACCCATGCCCAAATTTCGAAACACTTTCAGGGCGAAGCGTCTGAGCGTAGCCCATCTCTCACCCTCTGATCTGGTTATTCCGTAATTTCCCTTAGTGTCTGAAAATAGTCATAATTGTGATGGAAAATTTTGTTTGCAGAACCTTCAAATGTCTCAAAAGCCTTGTCGAAGAAGTCTCTGCCAGAAGTGGCATCACTGTTATTTACAAAAGCTTCTTTCATCACATTGTAGTCGGTGACAATAACTAAAGGGTCTTCCGCAAACCAAAAGGTGAACACAGGTCCATATTGTTTGCTCCATTGCTCAAAAGCTGCATAGCCTGGTGCCAACTTCTTCAAAGTGAATCCATTGCCAATCAAAGGCCAAGGTGTGGGGCCTGCAAAATCATAAGCTTAGAATTTGAGTGATGGGAATTCTGGCTCTAGTAAAGAATGGGTCCAAATTTCACTTGGTCCCCCTATTGTTTTTTTTTTCGAATTTTTTTAATTTTTTGTGTGTTAGTTGGTTTATAAAAAAATCTGACCTTTTAAAAATCGCTGTAACTACCCTTCTGAACAACGAATTTAGGCTTAGCCCTTGGGCCTAGGGGTAGGCCATAGTATGGAAGTTGTGACTAATAAATAGTTTACGCACTTTTCTGGGCTCTGGGACATATATTTGGGTAGTCTTTACTTAAGCATTAGAATTAAAATTTTTAAGTTACGAATAGTTATTTGCTTGAATGTGTTATTCGTCATTTTCTGCAATGAAAATTTTCGAAAAAACAACAGGGGACAAAGGCAAACAATGGGACCGATTCTTAAATAGAGCCGGAATTCTTTTCATATAAAAATTATTGCTCTTTTATTCGCTTGGGGAGCCCGCAAAATCGTTCGTAATTTGACTTCTTATTTGATTTAGCGGTTAGCTCTCAAATGTGCTGATTTTCTCAGGATTTTGCTGATTTTGAGGGTTGGTTGCCGAGGATTTTTTTCCGTGCTGATTTGCTGAGTTTGGCGAACTTTTGACTAAAAGTACTGATTTGAGCTGATTTTCGAAAATTTTCGGCATTGATTGATTGATTGATTCGGCACCATATTTGAGAGCCCTGGTTTAGCCGATTTTTAGCCGACCAATTTTTCGCCGCCATAATTTCATTCCTGCTTTCTCATCAGGGTTTTGTCTATGGATGACTTTTCCCTTCCATTTCTCTTGTTATTTTCACGGCCGTATTCTAGTGCATTTTATTATATTGTTCCAGATAAACTCTATTCTTACAAAGCCGTACGCTTTTAAATCAGAACATGGAAACAGGAAGTTTGTCAACGAACGGCGAATGTACTATAGAAGTCGCGATCTAAAAGAAGATAACGAGGGAAAAGTTTTCACACTAAAGCTTTCACACTGAGAGAATCTCAATACCTGTGTTTCTATAATTTAATCTCAGTTCTGCTGGTAATCCATGCACTAACTTAACCAAGTGGTCGTCCACTTGGATCGATTTCTTTACGTTTTCGGGTTCCAAAATTTGTTTTCTGCACTAATAAAGCATTCTAAAGATGTTTTGACAGTAGTTAAATTACGTTGTGATGGTGTTTTTAGAGTTTTCGTAAAACTTGCATAAAGTTAATTCAGTACTGTCAAACCATCTTTAGAATGCTTGAATTAAAGCAGAAAACAACTTTTAGAACCAAAAACTTAAAAAAATTCGAACCAAGTAGACGACCACTTGGGTTAGTTGGTCCATGGGACATTCGGATGATCCAGCTACAACGCACTACATCTTATACTTAAACTGGTAATGGTCTTCAATGCAGAACATTGAACATTTTAGTGCCATGGCAAAATATTTTAATATTGACGCAGCTCGACCCCATCACTGAAGGAAATATTGGAGACAGAAATCAAAATTAGTCGGCGAAAAATTGTCTGGCGAAAAATTGTCCGTCGAAAAACTGTCCGGCGAAAAATTGTCCGGCGAAAAATTGGCGGGTAAAAATTGACCGGTACCGCATTCCGCCGTATGTAAGAACTTTTGAGATACGCACAGTCACGGAGACAATTACTCGAAAGAGACTGCGGATGCATGAAATTAGCATGCATACCAAAGTTTCTATATGTAGTCGGCAGTAGTCAAAACTCTGTTTAACATCTTTACTTTTGTCCGTGCCCTTGCTAAATTTTTCAAAAAAGGTTTTTTAGTAACTCTCTGTATGAAAATTTACAAAGTTACAAAATTTTATTGATATAATAGTATAATAGTCGCAAATTTTTCAGCACAACCAAAAATTTTTGATCTTTCAGCTGTAGCTTAATCTTTTAGGTTTTGAAAACTTCAATTTACCCGGTGGCAAATTTCTTCGTTTCAACACGAAATTGTAAAATAGCAGTAAAGTAAGCAGGAAAATGACTAAGAGAATAAACATCTTACACTATTGATTGTAGAATAAAATGGCTCTTGTGAAAACAAAACAACCTTTATAAACAAAAAAGTCTGTACAGTTAATTTGGGGTCTATGTTTTGTGCTTTATGTCTTCAAATACCAAAAAGATTTTTTGATAAGAATTTCATTTATCAATTAAGCAAATAAAAAACTTTCCTGTCGCCTGCTGTCCAATTAAATGTGTGGTTTGTGTTTTGCGAGTCCAATATGTTTTCGAATGATCACTGATAATAAATTAAACCAAGTAGTGGGAGAACGTATTTTTGCCATCAAAGTCACAAAAGAAAACTTAGAATCTAATAAATTTGAGTTTGTAAGTAAGAGCCCTATTTCATCTGGCGCTAAACTCTTTTGGCAGGAGTATAGTATAGGCTGTCTCAAAAGTATTGGGTATTTTTTGAACATTTTGTGCATGTAACCCCTCGCCCGGCCGATTTCCAATTTTTTCGAAAACTTCTATATGAGTAAAAGCAAAAAAGTAGTGATGAGTAAAAAATAGTGCGACGTTTTTTTATGAAAAAGTTGTTAAGGATAAATACAATAGAAGTCACATACAAAAATCATTAATAAAAATGTTTGCGTAAATTTCGAAAAATATCCAATAGTTTTGAGACGCCCTCTATATTTAGCCTTCCGAAAAACCCTTTTGATCATTATTTCGAGTGTTTTAGCACCTGAAAGATATAGAAAACATGTTTTTAGGTGGCGGAAGACAATTTTCGAAAAAAAATTTGAAGGATCATTACCGTTGATGAAAATGGCAATTTCGAGTTTTTTAATTCGCGGGGGACAGCTCTCTTATTGCAAAAATGCATTTCGAATTTTGTTTTGTTTGTGATTAAAATTTGTACAAAATTATGAACCGTCCACTTGACGGGTCATCATATTATCACAGCGCTTAAACTTTATCCAATTTTGATCACGAGTTAATTTAGCAAAACGGAAAATTCTGGGATAGAAAATCCTGGTTTTTTTCTTAGCTCTGTCAATTTGGCCATTATGTCTAACAAGGGAGGGATCCTGACTGTGACTTGTGGAACTTCGATGACAAGAAATTTTCTGCGTATTCTTGTAGAACGTGCCCAAGTTCCTGACAAATCTGGCTCCCCAGCACTGAAGGTCCACAAAATGTGGCAGAAGGGTCAATCAAAGTTCTAAAAACACCTCGATACTTCTATCATGGCTTTTCATAGCTGACCCTTGGGCCATGGGTCATTCCTGAAATTTTTATTGACTTTCAGAGGTGAGGAGCCAAATTTATATGGGATTTGGGCATACTCTACAAGAATCCTCCACAGAAACGCCACAAACGCTCCACAAAAATCCCAGGTCACAGTCAGGGTCCCTCACTTGTAAGTCACTTTTGTAACAATAATAAACTATTCCATAGAGAATTACCAGGTCTACAAGATGACACATCGTGCGCGAAAAATTTAGAATAAAAAGTGGTTCTACGGTGTTCATAAAGTGCAGTGGTTTTTTTTCTGGGACACCCTGTACAAATCTTATTTAAGGACCATGCTCACGGTGGTCTGGTGGTCACCCACCGATTCAAAAGCTTTTCCTAATCATTGATCTTCTACTCGGATTTTTCAACTTGATTTCTAACTAATTGAATTTAATTTCAGGTTTAGCTTGGTTAGAAACTCAATAAAAAAATAAATACGTAAATCCAACGATCAGGAAAAAATTTTGAATTGGCGGGGACAACCGTGAGTACGGTTCTTTAATGAGTAAAGATCGAAGCCATGATGATAAGTAATGCTTTTTGTATGTTTTAGAGTAGTCTCAGGCTTTTATTTATTTTTTTACCACATTGTTTCACTAATACTTTATGTTCCATTTGCTTGTGATACCTGACAAGACATAGCTTTTTATATTTTGGCGCTAAAACTCATAAAAATCAAGTCAGTTGTAAAATTATGCATACCGTGAATGCTCTAATTGGCAAACAGTCTCTGATAACCCGACAACCCCTACTTTCAAGACTTATATCTCGAACTTAAGAATTTGTTTAGCAAATCTATTTTTTGCGTTTTCCCAACTCCCACAAGAGCTACCGATTTTTACCCAAAATCTCGAGATGGACCTCAAAATATTTCTGATGTTCGGTTGATTGAAAAATAACCCGACATGTCGGCCTACTAGAGCATTTAAGGTAAACGGTTCGAATATTGTTTTTAATTATTAAATTTTTATTTGTTCATTATAATCAGACAATTTTCACTTGTATGTAAAATTACATGATAATAGTAATAATGGTATTTGCTGAGACATTTGGCAGTGTTGCCCAAATTTTGTTGTTGTTTTTGCCTAAACAATGCTATCATAAACATTTGAGTAGTATACAAGACACAGAAGCAGAAAGTGCGTTTTAGAAAATCACTTAAAAAATGCCTAATAAAGCTTTTTCTCAGGGACAAAATGTACCTACCTTATATCTTAGGTTTATCGACCCGCTGCAATATAAGCCCTCCTTTGAGCACCTATATCTCAGCCCAGAATTGATATTTTGCGAATCTGTTTATTACGTTATCTTAACTCTCACGAGTCTTACAGATTGCACTTTTTAGATTTTGTTCAAGCATCCGAAAATTTTCAAGAAGAAATCTGAGAAAAATATTTTATTTTTGAGAGGTTCAAAAATAAACGGTTCAGGCGGTTATTTCAGAATGCATGATATCGTGCACTTTCCAAATACGATATCCCATTTCCGAAAAAAAAATGGCTAATTTTCGGGATATATTTTTTAAAATTTATGGATTTTTCAAATTTTATTGAAATTGACTAAAATCCTTTATCCGATAACTAATATCTTACACTTTTTGACATCCGATGTTTCTAAAGGGTGTCTCACAAGTATTCGGAATTTTTGAAAATTCACGCAAAACTTGTCTGAATCTCTTATTTTTGATATTTTTCTTGTTCTGCCATATAAACCATTTTCTTTTCAATAGAGATGAGAAAATTCAATTAAAAATAAAATTTCTGTGTGTTTTCGAGATCATATTTTGTGGAGATTCCCGAAAAAATCGGGGATTGACCGGGAAAAAGGGCTACGTACACAAAATTTTCAAAAAATACCCAATACTTTTGAGACAGCCTGTTTATACCCGATGCAACCCTGATTCGAATTCACAGAGTGCAGTCGAATGAGTAAAAACTTTCAACCATCGACTGAGTAATTCTCTTCGTACTACCTTTAGCATACGAAATTTTGCGGTCGGCTTTTTTCTCATTTTTTGCTTGGAACTTTTGGAATGCTTTTGAGATATCTAAAATAGGTAAACTTTGTCGTTTACAGGAAGTATGCTTATTATAGATGCCTTTCGAGGGTTTTTTTTTAACAAGAACGCATATTCTGCTGTCTGACAAGATAGATTCATTAAACAACAACAAAATAATACAAAAGAACCCGCTTTTTGAACAAATATTTCGGATACTACTTGACTCTTGAACATGCAGAAAGTCTTAACGTATATTTTTTTCTTTTTTAATAAAATTTTACATTTGCTTTTGTGCATCCAGAAACAAGAGAGCATTCACAAATAGTTTTGAACAAAAGCCTTAGGCTACACAATATTTTAGCGAATAGTTATACTGGGTCAGTTTTTATACTGGCTATATCGAGAACTCCCAACTATGTATAATGACCTAAATTTTCGTGAAATCTGTCGTTGTATCGAAAAATACATTTTTCAAGCAGAGACAACAAAACATTTTTTTAAATTATAACTTAAAAATTTAGATGTTTGTTGTGTCAAAAAGAATTTGAAATTTGACAGTGAGTTTTGAAATTCCAGACCATTTTATGAGCAAACCGACTACGCTGAACACAAATCCGGTGTCAGAATTTAGTGTTGCAACAAAAATGATAATTAAATAACAAGCCAAGTTTTTCTGCTAAAACAAATATCGTTCTACAAAAAGTTTTTTGGTCATGTCAAATGTCAAAAGTTCTTGATGCAGCCTAAAAATTAAAAACAAAAGACGAGCAGGCAAAGACAATAGAAAAATCTCATAATTATGAAACATATTGGTCACAATCGCAAGATATGACTAGACAAAAATGGGGTGAGATTACAAAAAAGCAAAAACAATAGTCCTGAATACAGCTTTTAACAAAGAGAATATATTTATTTGGGAGAGAGAAAAGAATACAGAAAGACCAGGTTGGTTATGCTCTTGTTCTTAACAAATACAGAATGGTGAGCGCGGCGACCAGACATTCTCTACTATTAGTAGAAAAATGTCGCGCGACAAATTCTACTAATAGTAAAAAATCGTAAAAGCCCGAGTGCCCGCCCCCTCCAAAGAGTATTTTTCTCTAAGCCTACCCTTTTCGGTTCCTTAATTTTTTTCACCCCAATTTGTTGAAATGTGGAGTTTGTTGGTATTGTCGGTGCAAAAGGTGTGAAATAGGTGAAAAATGAAAAATTTGGCTTGGAGAAAAATAATCTTTGGAGAGAGGCGGACGCTTGGGCTTCTGTCGTAGAAAATGTCTGGTTGCCGTGAGCACAGCCCTGACAAGAGATTACAGTTGAATTTAGTCGATCAACATCATGCGAGAAATCCAGAAATGTTTAAAAATCAGCTTTTTGTAATCAGTGTTTCGGTCATAATGATGTGAAAATTATTTTAGTGAAAATCAATTTATCATTTTTTGATTATGTCTTTGTAGTGTTTATTGACCGTGTAACTTGATGAGCTATGGAATCACCTATACTAAAAAATAAATTTTTTCAGCTTCCCTATTGGCAATGGATGTTGTCGAGCCAAGTGTAAACAATTAAAATAACATGAAAGGCAGTTTTTGACTTCAAAGGAATATAAAAAAGACTCTCAACAACGTAAAAGAAACGCTTATTGAATTGGAATACCGCGGAGGAGTCGCAAACATAGAACAACAACAATAATAGTGCTACAAAAAGAGGGGAAAAGCACCAACAAGTGGGGGTTACATTCAACAATTGCCTGCCGTACTTGCTGTTGTTGTGTTTGGAGAAGTTGCACTTGTCATCATTGGAATTGCAGTTGAGGAAGAAGCAATATAAGAGAAGAATAGCTGCATGGAAAAGGCAAGAATAGCTCAGACAAAGGTGAAGTAGCCTGCATAACGATCAAATTAGTTAGCAAAAAAATACAAAAAAAAGTAAACCAACCGTCACTTTTCCTACGCTTTTTGCCGCCCCTAGCCTGACTCCTGCCATCTCCATCGAATCCCATTGGTTTGCCGCTGAAATCACGTAATTATTTTTGAGATATATTTTTGTCCACATAAATATTTGCACCATGGTTTACTAACTACCATTCTAAAAACTAACTGCACAAACACAACAACACCAAGAAAGAAAATTTGTGGCAGATGGATCAGTTTCGAGGTATTTTTTTTTTGAAAAAGCAAAGAAAGTTGATAGACTAGCACAGAATTGTACTGCTAACGCACTCCTGTCATGCACTCATTGTTGACTTGCTTTTTTGGAAGAAGTCAATGAGAATGCATGGCAGGCGAGGGATGGCAACAGCATTAGCATAATAATTGCCCTAATCTCTCCAGAAGTGTTCAAACGTTATTCTCACTAGCTTTATTCTACATTAAAACTAATCGTCAGGAGAAAAGACAAATGATGGGAAAAAAGTAAACAGACTGATAGAATGAAAAAAGAATATAGTCGATCTTGCTACAATGGCACACTAATCCTAGAACATTTGGTTGGTCGGTAAAGAAAGTCAAGCAAGTTTATTCTTAAAACCACCTAAAATAGTACCCTCGCTATATTGGCTCCCCCATCCACGCCCTGCCCACAAAGGTGCCACTATGGTTGTAAAGAAACTATAAAAATGCCCAAGTTTTATATTAGGAAACCGACAGGTTCAAATATACAATCAAAGTTCCGCTATAAGGACACCTTGGGTCACTCCAGCCCAAGGTGGCCTTGTATAGGTGGGTGGCCTTATATGGGACTGGTTTATAAACCAAACTACTAATACAAAAAAAACCCTAGAGACCTGCTAAAAGCGGCTTTATAGCACGGGTGACCTCATATCGAAGTTTGACTGTTCCCGAGTTTTCATGCGAATCTACCCGAACCATACCCAAAAATGCGGGTTCATGGAAAGTAGCAAGTTTCTAGCAGCGGGCAGTTACTATCATTCACATTTTTGTCAGAAATTGAATGTTTGACGCTACTGGCTTATACCCCCCCCCCCCCAAAAGCTACTTTCTTATCTTTTACTTCCTATCCTATCTTTTATCTTCCTTTTTACGACAAAATTGTTACTGAAAAATGATTTTCAGACACTTTGAAAAAACTTGATTTTGGGGGGGGGGGGGGGTTATAAGCCAGTAGGTCCGAGGATTGGGGGGGGGTATAAGAAAGTAGCTGTTTTTGGGGGGGGGGGGGGTATAAGCCAGTAGCGCCAAATTTTTAAATAGGCCGTATTCTTGCTTACGTTTTCTTGAATGGAACAGGATTTTCCTGGTATCATGTTTCATTGCCAAGAACTTACATCGAAACAACTTCAGTTAAGGTTTATACTAGGGTTGCATTCAGTCAGTTAACCGAAAACCGGTTTTTTTGGTATATAAACCGGAACCGAAAACCGGTTTCAAAAAAACCGGCATAACCGAAAACCGGGTTTAGCGAAAAATACCGGTTTATTTACGACAAAAATTAACCGAAATTAGGTATAAGTCGGTTAACCAACCAAAAATTTTGAAAAAAACCGGCTTTGAAAAAAAAACGGTTTTTTAAAAGCGACTTTGAAAAAAAAACCGACCGAATCCAACCCTAGTTTATACGAAAAGAAAGTATCAGTTGTTAATTTGATCATTTGTCTTTTTATCCGAGACCACTTATTCAGATACTCTGCATAAAGTGTAAAAACATCTTACTGAAAACAAAAAGGATGGTTATTTTGCCTTATGGTTGTTGCATTCCCTCAAAACAAAGGGATGGATTTAGGAGAGAGAGATAGCGTTCGAACAACAGCTTTTGAGTAGGACTTGCCTAGAGGCGTTACTGGTGTTGAGAGGAATATGCATTACTGGTGGCATAGCGATCTACTAACCGAGACTGGCCCAACAGCCAGGATTTGAAGTTTTCATTGATCTTGCTAGGCGACTGCGAGACTCCACCTTCAAACATCTCTATTGGGCTCTTCCTCACTCTGTCGTTAAAATTGTGCCATAATGCAACTAAAAGCTCCAAATACATTTTGAATTTGTAATTTTGAAACCATTTTACTACCTATTAGTTCAGTAGCCATAATGTCTCCAGCATGGGCACTGATCATCCGCATGCAAAACACACCTGCAATTAAACATGTTTTTATAGGGTGTATACGATTTCGACCCGTGACCAAAAAGTATGAATTCTACAAATTTAAAATTAAGGCAATAAAAATTGATTTTTTTGACTGTTTTGGGAGAGTTGACTGTGTTGGGAGAATTAACTGTAGCCTAGTCCCTAGATGGTTCGTTATTTGTGAAGTTATTAATTAATTTTCCCTGGAAAAAACTCAATAAAATGAAACAAAACGCAAATATGCCGTAAAAAAGCTTTGCAAAACAATTGACAAATGTCTTATTGACCGATCAATTGACCGTCATCTGAACATTGGTCGACCCTAGTTGTACCTTTCCAGTTAAGCCGAAAATCACACTCTAAAAGCGGCCATGTTTTTTAACAACATATAATTGGTCTTCAATATGAATTTAGCGCAGAGCTCCTTGACGTCTTTTTTAGAAAGATTTGGGCTAGGGGAAGCTTGCCAAAAACGAAATTTGCCAAATGTATGTTTTGCCAAAACGAAATTTGCCAAAACGAATTTTCCCAAACGAATTTTGCCATATCGAAATTTGCCAAACGTAGGTTTTGCCTAAAACGAAATTTGCCTACCGTTGAATGGCTACAACGTATATATTTTCATTCAAATTCATTTGAATTTCGTTTTCGGCAAAACCTGCGTTTGGCAGATTTCGTTTTGCCGAATTTCGTTTCGCCAAATTTCATTTTGGCAAATTTCGTTTCGGCAAATTTCGTATTTGGCAAGTTTCTTTTTTGGCAAGTTTCCCCTAGCCAAGATTTGTCCTTCTTCGAGACCACGAGTCCTTTCTATTTTTGAGTTTTTTAATTTTTTTTAGCCAAAATCTGTTTTTTCGCTTAAAAATAGCAATTGACACTGGAGAGAATCACCCTTTCACTCGAAAATGGTCATAATGTCCTATTTAGTGACAAAAATCTGAGAGCCCTGATTTAACGGTGGTAAAATCACCGTGATCCAAGCAGTTACAAAAGGCCATAAACTTTTCCCTCTTTTATATCAAGGAAATATTTTAACGAATTCCTTACCATCAAAGCCTAGGAATTTGTGCACAAACTTCTTGACAGATTGACCTTAATTAAGTAATTTAGTAATTTTTCGGAACCCCGGTCAAAAACTAACGATCTGTGGCTAGATCTGTTGCACGCAAATACTTCCTAACAAATTTCATGTGCTGAAAAGCATATTATTAGAGCCTACTATTTAGATAAAAAATGAGTGGTCACACTTACCTGTCCTGGCAGAAAAGACAGCAGCATCCAATGACCCATGGAAAAGAATGACACTATAGAGACCATAAAGAACCAGAACCACAGAAAGAGGAAGATTTTTTCGTTGAACATGTTGATCATCAGCACCTGCAAGTGTTATTTTGAGATTCAGCACCAATTCAGCTGAGAAAGTTAGTGACTTACGCATTGCACTGTCTTAAAACATGAAAATTTAGTCTTTTTTACTTGAACTGTGGTTCACATACATGATGATGAACATTGCCCAGTACCCGCACCTCGAAATCACACATTGTTACTCTAGGGAAGTTGCCACCTGAAAATTTTCTTGCTAGATAAATATTATTATAATTGATAATGGTAAAACTGACTTATTTCCCACTCCCTTCCATTCAACAAGTCTTTTAGAATGTGAAATCCGTAGAAGAGATTGTCGGTTCCTGAAATAAACAGGCAGTCAGTCAAGACTAACACAAACATATGAAAAATCTTATGAAAATAATTAGATACAAAAAGAAAGAAAACTTTTCCGCAACCCATTTAGTCTACACATTTTAAAAAATGGTTGAGTACTTTTTAAAAAATATATTTTATAAATATATTTATTTTAAAAAAAATGAGGGGACAAATCCCATCCCACTCGGCCCTGAATCACGCTCAACGTCGAATCCCAAAGTTCCGCTCGATGTACAGGGTGTCCAATAAAAACTGCAGCATTTTTAATTCCCGCTTTTTACACTCTTTTTAAGTTCGAACCAATTTTTTATTTAAAAATGGTCGGAGAAATATATTCTTCTTTTATTTATTGTTTCAGCTATTTTTCAGCTGTAACTTATTGAAATTGTTGGCTAAAACCTCGAAATTTTTTTGGTATTTCACCGGCCGGCGGAAGCCCTTGACAAAATTTCCCCAAAAGTGCTGTGGTTTTTATTGAACATCTGGCAGTTGTTTACTTCGGGTGGCCGTCATATGCAATCAAGTTTTTTGGGTAGGCGAAACCTTAAGCGCAGGCTATTCCATCGTATATTAGGGCGGATTTTAACAAGTGTGTCGAAATATATATTTTTTCGGTATTTTGTGAGTGCCTAAACAATAAGTTTCATTGGTAAAAGCATATTTTTAAAGCAGGCCCCCCCCCCCCCCTTAGTCAACAAGTCGCGGAGTCGCTCTCAGTATCGCTCTTCTTTTAATTTTTGCATTCATTTCCCGCAGATTTCAGCAAAATAACTAACCTAGGAAGATGTTGAGAAGGAAAATTTGCAGGACAACATTAACCACATAGAGCAGTTTGATGAACACATACAAACAAGTGACATAAGATCCCCAGCTAAAGCATTTGTGGTTTAGAATATTTCGACTAAAAACTAATATGAATTTTTTACCGCTTGCCAACACAGAAGCTCGACACATCTGTCACCTGAAACAGCTGGTTGTAGCAAATAACTTATTTTTTGACTTACTTCTCTTTGTATTTCTAATGCATCTTCCATATGACCAGCTATGGTTTGGCTGCAAACAAAAAATGTCAAACATTGTGAGAAATCGATCGATTCTATGTTTTAATTTTAGATATTTTTGTATTTTCAATTATTTTCAGAGTGTGTAGCCTATTTACACGGTTTTTTTAAAAGAGAAGATAATAATTTTCAACCTTTTTCTATAAAATTTTCAAAGTTCCCGGTTTTTTTTTAATTTGCGCTAGTAGCGAATATCCTCTCCCAATCGCTGTAACAACCCTTGTTTTTAGCCTCAGGCTTAGGGCTAGAGAAAAATTTTTTAGGCCCCCTCCCCTTCAATTTTAGGAAAATGACCGCAAAAGACGTTTTCTACTACTTTTTTCTGCTATATAGTATACAAGAAACATTTGTAACCAGTTTCCTAATTTAAAATTTCGACTTTCCTCAAAAAATTTTGACTTTAGTTTTTAAAGGTAAGTGGTCTTTTTAGGGTATTTCGACGTCATTTCGGGTCATTTATCACATTTAGGCTTTATTTAAGCTGAGACAATGGTACGCCCAACGTATTTTAGGATGCATTCAAGAATATTTTTCTTATTTTTTTCATTAGAAACATGTTTGAGTTGGTCCTAACATATGGAGTTCCCTTGCTCAAGCGTAAAGCACTAAATTTAGTTTAAAATAGCCTAAAAAGGTAATCTACTTTTAACCCTAGGACTACCGGCAAAAAAACTCGCATCTTATACCGCTGGGTCCATATGGACCCCAAGGCCTTCAAAGGTTGTTAATAGGCATTGCGTGAACAATTTTAACAACACCTTAGTGCTATCTTGTAACGTAGCTAGAAAGCTACAAGACGTATTTCACAGAAAATTTTCAAAAAATCTGAGTGTTGAGATATGGATTTTTGAAAAAAATTAATTTCTTTAAAAAATGACCAAAATCCGAAAAAAAAATTGAAGAAACTTGGATTTTGATCATTTTTTAAAGAAATTGATTTTTTTCAAAAATCCATATCTCAACACTCAGATTTTTTGAAAATTTTCTGTGAAATACGTCTTGTAGCTTTCGAGCTGCGCTACAAGATAGCACTAAGCTGTTATTAAAATTGTTTACGCTATGCCTATTAACATAGTTGCACGGGCGCCGGTGTGCGCCCGGAAAATTTTCAGAAAAAAGGGCGCCGGCGCCGATTTTGAAAAACTCCGGCGCCGGTGCCGGCGCCCGGCGCCCGCTTTTTATTATTATTAGGTACTGAAGAAATGATTGATGCATAATTTCACTTTTTCGCCATATTTTTTAATAAATTCGAAAAATTGTTGGTGCAAAAAACATTTTTTGAAATAATTATTTACTTTTTCGGCGCCCGGCGCCGAGGAATGACATACGCCACGATGTGCGCTCGGCGCCAATTTTGTGAAAATACGGCGCCGGCGCCTGGCGCCCCTAACAAAGACGGCGACCACTGGCGCCGGCGCTCGGCGCCGACTCTGAAAAAAGTCGGCGCCGGTGCCGGCGCCCGGTGGATTCAAACCCGGCGCCGAAATTTTTTTCAGTGCAACTATGCCTACTAACAACCTTTGAAGGCCTTGGGGTCCATATGAACCCCAGCGGTATAAGGTGCTACTTTTTTGTGGTACACCAAAAAAAATGACTAAGGCATCAAAAGAAAGGTTAAAATGTAGCTAACGACAAAACAAGCAAAGTCAGAAAAAATCAGCTCGCTAGCTTATTCGAAACACAAAAAATTGTTCTTTCAAAGTCGCTCTGGGGTCCATATGGACCTCACGGTAATCCTAAGGTTAAATACTTGAAGTAAAATTGTTTTTGGGAACGTTGAAACTTTAACTTCGAAAACTGTTTTAGACCTATAGAGCAGAAATAAGTAACGTAAAACGTGTTTTGTGGTCACTTTCTGAAATTGAGGGGGGGGGGGCGGCAACGGCATAAGTGCCAAATTTAGAGATTGAAAAATAATGCGGCTGGCCACTTTATCACAACAAAAAAGGTGATGAACGCCTTTCCGGTGGGTTTCAAAAAGTGCTGCTTTCAGAATTGCACTAAGTTCACAGGTTCAAGGCGAAAAGGTGCCTCGGGAATTTCGAAGTGTGTTTGAGGAATTTGAAAAAAATGCGAGGCCTCGACAACCCTAGACAAATAGGATCGATAATCATTGTTACTCCGACAGCAATATTCAAAAATTAAAATTCATCAAATAATTTTATTCCAGTCGTTGAAATAAAGTTTTAACCCTGTTTCTAAGTATTCCACAAACATTATGTAAGGATTATTTGAAACCTATAGAAAGGTATGAGTCCCAACGACTCTTAGAGCAAGACTTTCTCAACAACCCGCTAGACTGCCTGCCTGCTCAAACAGAACCTAATAGTCAAATGTCCTAAAAACTCAAAAGCAATAAAAACACCGGCGCCTAGTGTCGTACTCGCCGTATAAAACCGAGTAGCTTTTGGCTAAATTTTTCACAACTTTTGCTTGCATCAAACGGGGCTATTTTATACGAAATTTCAAAAATCAGGAAAAATCTGGATTGAGGTTAAAAAAAGTTAATAAAGCAAACAAGGAAGTGAAAAACTTACACAGTCGCAGATCTGGCATCTGCATCCATCATTCTAGCATCACATCTGTAACAATCCAAAATATACATGGCCTGTAATTTTAGGTCTGAATTTTTCTAACCCCATTTGTGTAAGGCTTTGGACATTGATGCCGGAGTGCCAGTGGAGTAGTCCCCTCCACATAATGCATGGCACATAGAACATGAGGGCTTCTAGTGCCAGCACAAACGGAACCCATTGATAATAGCTGATTTGCCTGGCCCTGAACCTTCAACCAATAGATTAATGATAAAAGAGAGCTCTCAGAAACTGCCCTACCGCCTGTCACCATAGTCCAAGGGAAAGGCATTGGTCAAGGGCAGGTAGTAGGTCTGTAAATAACCAGATGAGAAGTCTATTTTTTGTGTAAGAATTACTTACATTTTCCACCCAACAGTAATTTTCAGTGTACCTGAAATATGGTGCGTATTTTAAAAAAATGAGCGAAGTGCTTACTGTTCCCAGGCATCTGTGAATTGAGCCGGCACCCAACATTGAATAGGATATCCTGCAATAAAAAATATGTACTTTTGGACTGGATTCAAATGCGACACGAAATTTTGCATTTTACACTATAGACAAAAACGAAAATTGACGGGTTACAAAAGTTTTTTAAGGAATCTTTTTTTTTCGCAAACAGTTTTTTCAGAGACTTGACTAATTTTACGTCATCTTTCAGTTTTATAAGACATTTTCTGATTTTTTTCTATGTTAATATCTGTCGGAAAAGCAGAAATTTTCGCATATATTCCACATGATTCGGAATTTTTCGACTGGTTACTGCGAGACTAAGATATTTTTCAGAAAGTGCAAAAAATGAAAAGTTGAAAAACAATGAGGGAAAATTAATTTGTGGTATTTTTTGCAAAATTTTAAATAAAGAAGTGATTTACTTACCCACATACTGTTTGGCTGAAACTATGATTGCAAATGCGAAAATAATGGCAGAGGTGTAGTGATAACTAAATAACGCTAATAGGTTACGCAAATTTGAGTTTTAGAGCATGTAAAATTACTTGAGTTTGTCCACAAAGTCATCATCTACTCGAGGGTGCAGCCTGCAATAGATTTTGAGATTAAATCCAATAGACCTACTATATTAGTGAAAAAAATATGGTTAAATAAATTACCCTTTGAATATAGCTGCCAAATAATACAATAGCATACCCGCAGAGAGAACCTGCAAATAAATCACAAAATATATAGCACATCCAATGTTTTTTTAACTTTGACCTTTACTAATCGCGGAACCTTTTGACCACAACTTTTTTATTCGCGATCCAAAATTTTTTGGAAATTGTCGCCCGACATTTTCCAATATTTTTTCGGTCGATTCGGTCGTTTCGCCCGAATTTACCGAAAAAATATTGGAAAATGTCTGGTAGCCGAAATTTCAGATCACTTGAACTTTAAAAAAAAACAGCCGACTTCGGGTGGTTATGGAGATGGGATGAGTATCGGAAAAAATATGTTATTTAAGATTTTAAACACCTTCAAAAAGGGTCATCGATTTTTTAAAAGAGTCGCTTTAGTGTTTTTGTGGCTCGTGGTCAGGGCGCAGGCTAGGATAAGTACGTCAGAACACAAAAATAATTGCAGAATATGAAAAGGTAAGAAAAACATTGACGATTCCAGCGACCTGAAATAAACTTAATATGCGGCCCATCTAGGTGTCTGTGTGTTTAAGAGTTAAACTTATGAAAATATGCGAAATTAGGCCCTGTACCAGAAGAGGACATTTTTTGCAAAGAAGTTATTTTTGTTATTTTTTAGGCATAGGCTTAGGCAAGGGTCGGCCAGCATATGTGTGGGCGGACCCAAAAATATCTTAGGCTCGTGTTAAATTCCCTCCTAGCGTACGCCGGCCAACCCTTGCAAAAAAACAACATAATTTAACAAGCGGACCAACGCAAAGAAGTCCTCTTCTAGCATAAAGCCCGAAATTGTTATACTATCCCTAACTAATTTGAAAAACTATATCTTTGCTGCAATTGAGCCAAGAAAAGAGCTTAAAAAACTTTTTTGTGCAACAAGAAAGCAATTGTGTGGATGGCACACAAGCCAGGGTGGGAGAATAGCGCCGGCCTCAAACTTATCCATTGATTTGTATAATTCAATTTGGTGTGCTTCTTGCCCTCATCTACATGAGAATGAAGATGAGGGGGAGAGGGTAGCACACTAACCAACCCCGCAACCCTCATCTCTCAGCGAATAAACGCTTAAAAATTCAAATTCAAATCATCTAGCCAAAAAGGAGCAAAAGAAGACTCATTTGCCCGACATTGTGCAGTTGTGTCGGGAGTTGTTGTTGTTTGTGGCACTCGCTACTCTCTCAAAAAAAGGGAAAGGCATCCACATGTTGATATCACTTACCCCTGGCCTGCTTCCTAACTTGGAGTGCATTTGTGCAGCCCATCCCTTCTTATTCTCTTAATTAAATAGGGCCTGGAGGAGTTTGGGAACAACTTTTCCCCAAATTTCATTTGCTACTATTTTGTGCAGCTCCAGTGTTCTAAAACCCGGCTTTTGAAGAACTAATAATATGGCGGAGAAAACAAATCGAATAGTATTGAAGATTGTCCTGGGACCTTGGGGATATGTGGTTAAATATGGCTGATGGGTTTCAGTGATGTGATTAGGTGGATAGGCTTTTTGTAGATGTGCAAATGAAAGCCAACCTTTTTATTCTTGTTGAGGTAGGGGTTGGAGAAGTTAGAGTGGCCAACTGAGGCACTCGCAGGGTGGTAGATGTGCTTGAGTCGTTCGCATTTCTTCAAATTCGAATGCTGAAAATTGAGTTTGATGATTAGTAAATGCAATTGATATGTTTAGCATGTTTTAGCATACAACAACACGAACAAGTAAATAATATTAAAAAATAGGGATTGCTCATATTTTAGATTTGGTTCTGCACAATAATACTACTATTACAAAGTTAAAGTCAATTTTGCTTCAATTGAGTATACGAGAACAGAATCTCACTCAAAAAACCATAGTGTCGAGCCTCTCAAAGACGGGTCATTCTTGGCTCTATTTCAAGATTTTGGGTTATTCTTTTTCTTGAGGCAAATAAAAAATTTTTGTGGAATATTTTCACTTTTTTTGATCGGTAAAATATTTTGATTCATACTTTTACTTTTTTGTGAGATATTTAGCAAAGATGTTGCAAAAAGTGATACCTCGTTAGAAACTAGAGTCGTAGGGCTACACATGAAAAATATATGACAATTTTAAAAACATTAAAAAAATTAAAATTTGCCTAAAAGCAAAGTAAGATTTGCCCCGAAAATACAATTGACCCTAGAAAAGGATAACTCCTTGATTTTGGCCAAAAAGGGATTACTATTATGCTACGAAACAAAGATAATGGATTTTTTTTCAGATGAAACATCGTTTTGATCAAGCTTCGATTTCGGCGTGTGCCGCAGTATAGACCGAATTTAAAAAAATGGACTTTTCAACAGAATATATTATTTTTGCACAATTTCAACGATTTTCCTAAATTTCCACTACAAAAAAATCCAACTACTGGTATATAATTAAACTATAATTAAAAACAAATGGGTTAAAAAGTGACGTCTTCCAGCGACCTCGGTATCAGTCGATGAGTGATATTCACAAAATCTATCAAGAAAAATAATCAATAAGGTATGGGTTTTCAGATAACTACCACATTACAGCACTTTTTAGTCAAAACTTGACAGAAACTGAATTTACAAGAATTCCTAAAAACAAGACCACCCTGAGTATCCAATTCTTCAAAACTAACAGGATGGCATGTTCTGGCACAGCTAGCCCTATAGCTGACATTGCTGCTTATTAAATTTAGATGTGCAAGCGAGTACCCTCAAGTTGAGAAGGCACCTCTTCGCTACACTTTTTATTGATAGATAAACGAATAAAATGTGTGACCCACAAAAAACTAGCTAAGTAAGTTTGGGCATCATCTCACATTCCAAATGTGCATAAAACATAAAAAAGATGTCCAAGATTGAAATTTATTAAAGACGACAGCTAATTAACCCCAGCTTGGAGGATTCGCAAAAAAAATAGGAGTAAAAATGCCAAAGGCACTGTCAACTCATATTACCAGCTTACTGTGAACTTTTACAACTTTTTTTCCAACGGCTAAAAATGGATTATTGGGTTGTCCAAAAAGAGGATTACCCCTCTTTTCTCAAGAAAACTTGGGATGATTGCCTTAGTTTGTTGGCTTACACTCCAAATAAGCTTCATTTCCTCCGCTTTTGGACGCCATGATATTTTTTGGGAGAAAGAAATTGAGTGGAACAATTAAGATATGTCTGATTCTGCTTAAAAAGGCAAGCTGTGAAAGCCATCGAAAAGTAAGTTGTTGAGCCAAACAGATGCTTGAATAAGCATTGGCTTCCCCCTAAAAAGCTAATGAATGAGTGCTTTTGATGAAAAGAAGTTGTAGAATGGATTTCGGCTGCCGTAAATTTGTTAAAATAGTGTTTTTAGCATGAAAAAAAGTTTTTTGAGTTAGTTGAAGTGTGGTCTCAAGCGGAAAGAGTGATTTGAAGACCGCTAGAAAGCGAGGTAATAACTAGTTTTGTACAAAGATTCTACCTGATAAATATTTGGTTGTTCAGTCAGATATAGTTAACCAACATTTTTCAAGGTTGTTCCATGTATTTCAATTTAAAAAATGGCAATAAAATTCACTTGCAGTCGACGCTCGATTTAAGGACAGAAGTTCGTTCCCATCTTGGGTCCGACACTTTTTTTACCTTAATTTTTTAAATTTTCACCAGTTGTGTTTTGACAGTCTGGTCCAAAATATCGCAAGGATTACGATTTTGCCAATCGTTTTTCAAACATTCAAAAATTTTTCTATAAAAAGCAAAAAAATCGATTTAAGGACATGAATTTTTGAAAAAGCCTGTCCTTAAATCGAGTTTTTGCTTTTTTACAGGAAAGAAGTTTTGGATTTTTGAAAAACGATTGGCAAAATAGGAACCCTTGCGATATTTGGGACTAGACTGTCAAAACAGAATTTCCGAAAATTTAAAAAAAATTGAGCTAAGAAAAGTGTTGGACCCTAGGTGGGAACGAACTTTTCCCGGCCCCTCAAGTGTCCTTAAACCGAGCGTCGACTGTATTAGTTTCCTAGTTTATCGCAACAAATTAACTTTATGTTTTGCACATTTAAAATTTTGTGCTAAAAATTTTTTTCGAAACCCATCAATTAGCTTTAATCTTATGACCGGAGACTGCCGAAAGGTTGTGAACTGCGTTCTGCACGGAGCTCCTTCCACAACTTCAAATATTTTTGCTTGAATTACACGGGTACACGGCTGCAATAAATGCCCTAAACTAATATCACGGTGAACTCTATTCAAAAAAACAAATTTTCTAAAATTGTGGTTAGAATTCGTGAATAACTGTCCTTATCTACACAACGTTATATCTCATAAAAAGCGTGAAATCTCAGCTCGTTTATAGTGATAATAGTTGTTTGTGTAAATATAAAAATGAATTCATGGATTTTTAAGCAAAAGAAAGTCGGCTCGTAAAAATTTCAAAATTGAGCCAGCCCATTTCATAATACCAAACTCAAAAAGGACATGTAAAAGCGCAAAAACTAACTATGTTACCGTGCTCAGCATGATTGAGTTAGGGTATATAGTGTAAAATCTCGGAACCAAATTTTCCGCTATCGGCAACTTACTATTGGTCGAGGTCCATTCTTACAAAAAATTACTCTTAAGCTATTGAAGACAAAACCATGATACCCACCCTTATGGTTGAAAAATGTAGGCTACCCAAATACCCATGAAAAGGTATTTTACCCCGTTTTGGTCACTGGAGCTGATCAAAAAGAGTCTCTATTTGCATTTCTGATCAAGAGTCTTGCTCGTAATTATGTCTAAGGTGAGTGAGTGCGCGCATCTCTAACCTATATGCCCCAAGCCCCGAAGGGGCTTGGGGTTGAGATGCGCACACCCACATACCTTAGACACAAATCAAAATATGTATGCATACCAGAGTTTCTTTATGCGGTAGGACCCAGGTTATCTTTTAGTATTTTCATGAGTATCCAGGTGCCTTATACTTTTGCCCTATATACTCCACCCATAAGGGTGGGTATCATAGTTTTCACCAAAATTTTTTCAATTTTTTTCTCAGAAATAACTTTCTTAACAGTTTTTTTTCTACCCATTTGAAGTTATAAAACG
The DNA here is from genome assembly GCA_004194705.1 of Ditylenchus dipsaci. Lineage (NCBI taxonomy): Eukaryota > Metazoa > Nematoda > Chromadorea > Rhabditida > Anguinidae > Ditylenchus > Ditylenchus dipsaci. The sequence goes on from SADC01001299.1 coordinate 35,939, forward strand.
TTGATAGAAGTTGATAAAACACCATTTTGGGCGAATCACTTATAATATAGTTTAGCCCAATCATAGATTTTCTAAAATTTGGATGGGATGCTGTTTAGGCAAATCACAAAAGGGAGCTATTGAACAATAGGAGCATCAGAATAATCAGCATGGAGGGACCATCTTTTGTGATTAAAAGAACTAACAAGGGACATATCAAAAATCCTGACTATGCTATCTTGTAGAGCATACCGTATTTCCTCTAATAGAGCCCCCGGGGGCTTTATTTTTCGATCAATCTCTAGATGGGGGCTCTATTAGAAGGGGGGGGGCTCTATTAGAGAGGGGGCTCTATTTTTCAACCCTCAGAGCCTAAGGCATCGGCGAAAATTTAAGCCATAAAATTTAAATTATCAACTTTTTTGTTCGAAAATTCGAATAATAATCAAAGGGTTAACAATTAAAAACAGTTTTTAAAGATCAATATCGAGGGATTTTTTGCTGGGTGATTCTTTTTCTAGCACCAAAACACTCTTTTCTAGTACCAAGATACTCCTTTCAAATACCGAAATTTGATTTTCATAGAATTTTTTTATATTTTTTTACCCATGAAGGTGAAGCTCTAAGTCTCAGCTTTCTAACAAAGCCTCAAACTCATGTAAAAAGTTTCAAAAATGAAAAGATTACGCTGTTTGGATGAAGTAATTTATTCGACCAAGTTCCTCTATTAAAACCCCTCAATCTTTTATTTTTAAAATCTTTCATTTAAAAAATATGTCTTATTGAACAACTGACTAGGAAAGGACCCTGACTGTGACCTGAGAAAACTTCGATATTAAGAATTATGCGTATTGTTGCAGTTTCTGACAAATCTGGCTCCCCAGCTGTAAAGGTCCACAAAAAGCTGTATAACGATCACCCGAAATTCTAAAAGCACCTCGATACCCATATCATGGTTTTTCGTAACTGATCCATGGGCCATAGATCATTTCTAAAGTTTTTGTTTGCTTTCAGAGCTGGGGAGACAGATTCGTAATAAAATTAGGCACGCTTTACAAGAGTAGGCGCTTGGAAAAATTCATCAAAATTTCCCCAGATCACAGTCAGGGACCCTTCCTTATGACATTCAGAACTATACGATCGTTTTCAATTTTCAAAAATTTTACGCACAAATGATCAAAAAAGTAAAACTTAATAGAAATTGCTACTAGAAAGTAGCATTTCGTACAAGGAAAGGGTATTTTGGTACTAACATAGATAACACAGCTAACATAGTCATTTTTTTCGTCCTAATCCACTTTAAGAGGGGGGGGCTCTATTAGAGAGGGGGGCTTTATTTTTAACTCAACCCCTAGAGGGGGGCTCTAATAGAGAGGGGGGCTCTATTAGAGGAAATACGGTAGTCGATTTCATGCTCGAAAAAATCTAATCTGGAAAATCGAGAAACATGTGAAAATGGGCCGAAATCGCCTTGGACCCCTGTGGATTCTTAAAACATTTTTTTACAGTCATATCTAATGAGTATTACCTAGTGATTACAGTCAACTCCGGATTTAGTGTACACCTCGGTTGAGTGCACACCTGGATTGAATCATTTTGGCCGGCGGTTGATTAAAATGACTAGAATGAACCCTCGATTTAGTGTACACTAAATTTAGTGTACACCTGGAGCCGGTCCCCAGGGTGTACACTAAATCGGGAGTTGACTGAATCCTAAAAGTTCCATCTCCACCTAGTCTCCTTTTTTATCAACTAAATAGTTGAAAAAAGTGATTAACTGGAATCGAACTTTTAAAGATGTCCTTGCATAGAAGTCTGACTGCAGAAAAATATATTTTAACAAATCAACAGGCGGACCAAGCTAGCTTCTTTTTTGATGTTTTATCACGCCTCCAGATTGGATTTTTTGTGTTTGTTCTCCAAAACTTTTAAATTCATACAGTGAATCGATCAGTGTTTATTATATGGTTGCTAGAATTTTTGAACCGAATCGTACAGTTCGATAGGTCCTGTTATGAGAAAAAATCGGATTAGAAAATACACCAATTATGCAACCCCGTCAATTAATGTCCTGTTCAAAATGCCGAATTAGAAATCTCTGCAACCAAATATGCTATTGATACCAAATATGCTATTGTACAATTGCATACTGCCACATTTATAAATATTTTTGCACATCTGAAAAGCTGGGAGTCCACCAAAACAAACAATTTAGTGGCGGCAGTAATAGTAGTCAACAACACAATGATGAAAAAATATTGGAAGCTACAACTTGTTTTAAATTTTTAACATATTTGCCAGTTTATTAATCCCCAGGACTAGAGGTAGGATTAGCAATGTCAGTAGTGGCAGTAAGCAAAAAAAACAGGGCGAGAATTGTGGCCGATTACTACTGCTCTCAATCCACTCTGCTGCTCAATTAACTTCTCTGTTAGGAAATCAATATGGCCAATAAAGGGGGCTTGTAATTAAGCACAACCAGGCAAATACATTTAATTCTTCGTTCATTTGGCTTGTTTTTAAAAGAAATTCAATCTTTTTGACAGACTCACCAAACAACAACAACCCCAAGTGAACAACAAGCTAACAGGTGGGGCGCTTTGCTGTTTAATAAATCAATAGCTCTGGGGCTTGTTCCTCTCTTGAGCTTGATAAATAGGTTGTTTTTGAGTGGGAGAGATCAATGAGTGGAACAGAGATGCACCACTCGCTGATTGGAAACCCTCCAAATTATTACTTCCAATGGTGCACAAATTAACAGCAAAACCCATCCATTAATTTGGATAATGGAGTGGGGTGGAAAAAACCCAAAAGTTTTTGCAACAAATGTGTTTAGGACCAAAGATTTTGTTTTAGGAAATAAGAATCTCGTTGGGATGCTCGATTTCGAAAAAAAGCAAAACAGCTAGATAATTTCCATGCGTTGTTTGGTACACCAAATTATTTCTGGAAAACGGTATGATCTGTAAATAAAGCTGAAAGAAGCAATAAGCTTGTTCAAAAAAGGTTGTTCTACGTCCCATGCATCAAGTTCACTAAAACAAAATCAAACGTAATTTTTTAGATCAATACTAGAGCCGTAGTGCTGGACACCACACTCAGATTTTGTCTTGGTCCTCTGTTGATCTGAAGGATAAATAATGGACTAATTTTCGGAACAGCCAACCCAGAAATTTGACTTGGTCCCGCAAGCTGTACGAAAATCTTGTTTTGCTTTTTTCTTGAGTTTTTTGGGCTTTTATTTTCAAATTTCACAATTTTCTTCAAAAAAGTAAAAGTTGGAAAAAAACAAACTAAAACTTTTTACAAAAAAAGGAACCAAGCCAAATTTCTTGGGTTGGTGTTTTGAAACTGCCCCGTTTTCCATTTCGACAAAAGAGAGAAGGAATCTTAATTTCCATAATTTTTAAGATTCGCAAATAGGTAATATTTAAAAATGACCGCTAATTTCTATAAAAAATGACCGTAAATTTTACATTTTTATTGATTAGGTATATTCTCACAGTCATTGCAAAGGTATTTTTGCAATAATCGAAGCAAAATAGTTGAATTATTATAAAAATATTCGAAATATTAGAGGTTGACTTAGGAAAAAAAGTTATGCCCTGGTGAATGTAACTAAAGACCACAAAGGAGACCAAGACATTTTGACAGAACTTCGATTCACCTAAGGGGGACCGAGGCATAATTTCCGTATAATCACATGTTCAAATTTGTCTCTCAGCAAACATCTAGATATTCCCAAAGTGATTTCAGCAGAAAATATATCAATGCGATTTAAAAAAATACAACTGATGGGTTTTGGAATCTTTCTTAAATTACAGTCAAACATTTGGTATATTAGGTTGGTTTTGAGTAGTAATTTGTAGATGTAATGATTTGAAAATTTCACTTCAAAAACAACATTTTCAAAAAGGAAATTTTTGTAAAAAAGCTTTTTTCGGCCAACTGGTGTCAACTATTTGTATTTTATCAAATAATACAGGCTCTAACTCAAGCAGCATAATACGGTAAATGTTATCATAGTCAAGCTCAAGATACAAGCAAAAAAGGTTCTGTCTAAATTGCCGAAATCAGTAATAAATACCTAAACAATTGGCAAGGCTAGGTGCACTGGTACAACTAATTTAATAAAAACTAATAATACAGCCTGGGAGGCACTCAATTAAACCATTAGTAAAGCGTGGAATAGCCATTTTTATAGCAGGGTTTTTTATAGCACAATTTTGACCGGCTATTGCAGTGCAATGTGTGGTGATATGGGTGGATGGGGGCATCTTGCCGGCTGGTTTGAGAAACAACCTGGCGCAACCATGACAACTACTCTGCCAAACAGGCTGGCCATGTATGGCCAGCTAATATGAGGGACTGCTAGTGCTTAGATGAGCCGAATAGTGCCTATTGCTGCCCTGAATTTGCAATTTAGCGCCTTGCTAAATGAGATTTTTGAAGGGCTTGCTAGCTGTTCTTTTTGCTCTGTGCTCAGGTCAGTCGTTTTCCTTCTTTGCTTTCATTCAAGCGTCCAACCTTTTTTATTTATTTTCAGTAAAAGGACAAAGCAATAAGACTAGCTTGCCCTACTCCTCACTCCATCTTCTTACAGCAGGTATGAATTTGGCGGCTCTATATGTGATCGCGCGTACCCAAAAAACAGCCTTGGTCTCCCCTGTAGATTTTTTAGAAATTTCATAGCTAAACTCTGTATGAATTTCACCTCGAGGTGTTATTTATAGAGCTTGAAAACCTTCGTTTGGGAAAATTTGTCAAATTTCAAAGAACACTTTTTCACAAAAAATCACTCCTTAAAATTCTCAAAAATGCGAGAGATTTGTAAATATATGATCTTTATAGTCGTTTGTTCTTTGTTTTTGACTCAAATTTTAAGTGTGCAGTGGGATTTATTGCTTTCAAATAGTGTAAAAAAAATCGTGAAGGACGTGAAAAAATGACAACAAATTATTAAGACTAGAATGTAGTCCTTGATTTCTTCTAAAAAACTGTGATAGGAAATTGAAAAAAATATGTAGGAGGAAAATTCATGCTTTCCAAAACGAATTTGAATTTCCAAAAATCGTCAAAAAAAAGAAACCGAAAATTGTTAACTGTCTTGAAGGTTTGATTTTCTGATTTCCCGCCTTTTTCGATTTTTTTTTTGAAAGCAATTCTGCAGTTTGTAAGACATTTTTTAACCCCGTTGAACATGCGCTTGCCGCCCCTAAGCCTAAACACTAAGTAATTACAGGTATTACAGTTACTGCGAAAAAACATAATTCCAATAAAAAAATCCGAAAATGACACAAAAGGGGCCACAATCTCGTGAAAATTCGCAATTTCAGATATGAAAATAATTATGAGCTTTTATAACAATATTCTATGTACAAATCTTATCGTAACACCAAGCTACAACCCTCCCTCCCCCGCTGGTTCAAAATGGGCAATTCTTTTTATTGTCCCAAATATACTTTTTTTTGTCAGACAAATTTAGAATTTGACACCAATCAAGAATTTTTTACAAATTATATCATAAAAGTTTTTAATTTTGAACTTCCAGTCGTACTAAGCCGTTGACCATTGCAGATCCATAATTTTAATTATGGCTCTATATGTGTTCGACCGGCTCCTGGAAAAATATGACTTTTGCAAAGAAATTTTTTTAATAGCCTCAAAAACCATTAATTCTCACTTTTTTACCACCTCCAGGCAAAAAATGTTCATATAAGAAACCTGAAAATTTTATTTCCAAGTTTATTAACTCCCGAGCTGATTTTTTTCTAAACTTAAAGCCGTCCGAACAAAATAGAGTCCAAGTCATTACGAAAATTTATAAAATCACCGCAAAGATACAATTTTGACTTTTCAGTAGGCTAACTAAAAATTTCTTGAATAATGAAATGTTTCATCCCACCACACATCCCACTAGATATTTAGCAAAATCCGTGAAACATTATTAATTTTTAAGCATTTCCGTCTTAGTCTCTGCCTAAGCCAAACATAATTTACAGAACTAGGAATCCAGCAACTACCAGACAGAATGGAGTCGCCTCCAATCTCGCCTACAAATACTCATTGGGATGGCTTTCCAGCAAGCTACCCTTCTTCGCTTAGGAGCCAGCCACTCCAGCCTGTTGCAATCCCAAGGACCCAACTCGCCCAGTCCATTTACTGTACAGGTAATCCTACCAAATTCTAATAAAAAGCAAATACCACACAAAATAGTGAAACCCAACAAAGCATTCTTAAGTGTTCAAGAACAAAAAAAAGGAGCGCGACTTCCCTCTCCCACACCAAAGCAATAAAAAAGTGTTGTGTGTGTGTATGCAAAAGAATAGAAAAGCAAGTAGTAAAGGAAGGTGCCGGCAGCAATAACAGCAGCAGCAGCAGCAGCCAGTCAGCAATGCATAAACAGAAAAAGTCTTCCGCTCTTGGCACAAAGCAATAGACAAGTGGCTGCTGGCATAGCCCTGGGAATGGCTGGGCCCACACTCACTCATACAATCCCCCTCCTCCTCCCCCGAGCACTAGTATTATATTAAGCCGTAAAGAGTGAGGAAGAAGGCCAGCCTGCTCCACTCAACACCAAAGAAAGAAAGTATATGGAGAATTTTTGTTGTTGGGCAAATGGCACTCTGCCTGTGTGTGTGCAACCATCATCTTCTTTAAAATGCACATACTCTTTGCCTCCTACCAGGGCTCCCCCACCTTGGGAATGCATCGGGAAGCCATGTTGTTCTAGCTGCTGGCGAGAAAATTCCCTCAATTGTTCAACCATTCATCCCCCTCCAGCTGAATGTGTATATCGCTGGTGGCCGGCCAAGACAAAAGCCTGGACAGAGAAAATGAGATTGTGCTGGCTGAGAAAGCCAGCCTAATCTTTTCTGCTGGGTTTCAGTGAGTGCTGCTGCCCCAGCTATCGATCATCCCCCTTTTTTGCTGCTGGGTGCAGTGGTTGTCATCACTGCTGTGTGACTCCTCTTTCGGGATGGCTAAACAATTTTTTTTCGGCTGGGGTAGGGGCATAGAGAGGGCACTTTGCAACGGCTGACTCAAATGCACAAAATGCTAGGATTAAATGGTGCTGGTGGTGTTGCCCAGTTCGTAATTTTTGGGAAGTTTTTTTGAGACTGATTTGACTCGGGCAAAAGATGAATTGGGTGTTGATAGAGTGGGGCTGTGCACTTATTTTGGAGTTTGTTTAGGAATTCTTTTTTTGAAAGCAAATTGCTCGGGAATGAGATGTGTTAGGGTAGTGTGAGAGAATAAGGAATATAGGAGATTGATGAGGGTAGGAAAAATGCTGCAAGCAAAGTTTTAGTTGTGTAAATAATGTATATCTATTAGATAAATTATTTATTTTGAGCAAGTCATTGGATCGTCAAAATTACAAATATCAACGTTACCGGAACATAAACCCCTGCACCCACCCCACCCTCCCAAAAGCCACTGCAATATGACCCCAGTTAAAAATAATCACAGCTTAATTTTTTGTATATTTTTCTTTCAAAAATTTGGTTATGATACTTATCGAAAAAATTCACTGACTATTATAAATGGGCGCGAACCAGAAAATTTTTTTAATAAATGGCTCGTTCAGATACCCGGAGTTAGAGTTGGCGTTGAAGTTAGAGTATTTGGCAACGTGAACTCCAACTCCGATTCCAACGCCAACTGCAACGTGTTCACGAAGAGGGAGTTGGAGTATCACTGATTAGTGAAGGCCTTTTATGCCTGAAATCTGTACATTTCCCCTCTATGAGCTATTAGTGGCGGCAGCCTTGCAACTATGAGTCTGAACAGTCAAGAAGCCTAAAAAATAAAAAAGTTTTGGCGAAAAACGCGCCCTCCATTCAGGGATACTCCAACTCCTACTTCGAGAGCATGTTAGAGTTGGATTATTTTGCATCGTGAACACCCCTTACTCCAACTCTGGGTTTCTGAACGAGCTTTAAGGTTCATAGATGCCTCAGGTGAAAGATCAACGTGAAAGATTTTGGATTAAGGTGAAAGACACGATGCCTCAGGTGATTTCCCCTGGGGCATGGTTAGAGGATAGAAGCTCATAAAAAACAAAAGCAAAATTTTTTAATATTTTTATTTGCCGGTTTTAGCATATCAGCTGGCGCTGCCACCGGTTAATAGCGACAGATGTTGATCGACCATAATAGAAGAGGGAGTTTTTTGATCGACCATAATAATTTTTATAGTCGATCGGTTGATCGACCATAATAACTGTGGATCTGTCGGTTGGTAAACTTAAAGCTGAGCCAAGACTGCTTGTTAATTGCAAGAATCGACAAGGGTATGCAAGCAAAAAATATTAGAATCTCGTCCACACAATCGTTTTTAAAATATCCCTCACAAAAATACCTCAACTAGAAAGAACTATTGCTTTAAGGTCTAAACACATTTACATCCATACCTGCACGCTCTGAAAAATCAGCGCCGGCGCCCGAAAAATAGCGGCGCCGTAGTAAAAAATATGTTTTTGACTTAAAAACTTTTGTTTTTCGCTGTCACGATTTTACTTGCGGCTAATACTAAAAAGCAAAGTGTAAAAAATGTAAAATGCTAGAAGTATTTAAAAAATTCAGTGCGGCGCCGGGTAGTCGGCGCCGGCGCCGACGCCAGTATAAAAGGGGCGCCGGGCGCCCGTGCAGGTATGTTTTCATCAACGCAGCCAACAGCACCGAAATTTCACTGACGCAATCGTACTTTCTGACGGACTACTTACTGCAATAGTTTGTTACTCAATGCAAAGAATTTTTTTTGATGGTTTTCGTATCTAAATGGGAATAAGAACAAGAATAATCAAAAAAACCAAAATAATATCCGAAAAAATCACTGATTTATTGTTGTTGCCCAAGCAATAAAAACATTCTTATAACAGCAGTATGAGCAGTTGACCTGCTGCTGCTGCTTCTCCAGCTCTACAATTTATTATACCACCCGACAACAACATAATCCAAAATTTATGAAATTATGAAAGCATTCTAACACACAATTTATTGCCACAACAGATGGCAAGCATTGACAGCAGTGGCAGTCTGCCGCACAATTTAGGCTTGTTTTCTAAATCGCAGAAAAATAATAATGGTGTAGATGTGTGATCCACAAATATACGAGTTAATCCTTTGATAAGTTCGCAAAGTAAAATCAGAAAAACGATTATTGGTTCTAAGATTAAAACAGAAATTAATTATCTTGGTAATAATCTCAGCTACTAAGCAAATTTCAGATATTGTCAGCAGAAGAGAGGCTCGAAGGAGGCACCCAAATCGACTTTCTGGTGCTTTTACAAGGCAGTCCTGTGTTGGCTCAGGTACTTGAAATGCTAAAAATATCAGTTTTACCAAAGTCAAGTCCCGAGGTTGCCACATTCAAAACACGTTCACAATGTGTGTCAGCCCAAGTGCTGACCTAAGCGTTCTTGGTTCTTTTGCATAGACCTCTATAAAAGACCTCATAAATAGAGATATTCTCTAAATATTTTATAAAGGTCATTTGGATAAAGAAAAAAAAACCGCCTTCTTTTAACGCGGAAGGGCTATAAACTTTTTTTCTCCATGGATAATTTTTCTCTGTTGGAATGATCTTGTAGCTAAGATTGAGGGCCTCAAAATGAGCTATTGACTGACTGCATTCAACTGAAAAAGTATTGGACAAAATGCTTAAGTCCGTATTCAGGTCGACACTCGATCGTGTGTGCAGGATTTAAAAAAGAAAAAACCTACGTGTCGACCTAAGCCTAAGCATTTTTTCCCAATATTTTTAATCAAATGTAGTCTGTCAATAGCTGATTTTGAAGCTCTTAGTCTTAGCTAAAGATAGCCTTGGCAGGAGAAGGGTTTTTTTAGCATATTACTCCTTCCCGGCTTCCGTCCTGGAAAACTATTTATTTTTGTCCTGTCACACTAGAAAATTTAAGCTAAAAATCCTAGACGTCCCGTCCCGCCCGACGCAAATTTGGCCATATTTCCATCCCAGATCTCCATCCCGGAAAATTTTTAAAACCTGTCCCGTCCCGGTTTTTTATTTTATTTTTTTCTTGTCCCGTACCGAAATATGCCATATGTCATCTCTAGTCCTAGTATTAACAGAAAAATAAATAAAATATGGGAAAAAAGTACAGCCTTTCGCGCGTTAAAAAAATGCTAAATCTCGCACTCAGTTCAACACTCCTTGTGAACGTGCCTTAAAAGGGCATGCCCACGCTAATAAGAGGTGGTGCCCGGGAATTCGAAATTTATTTCTAGTCATTAAACTTCTGTACGGACTCTTCAACTTGGTTTCTAACAAAACAAGGCCTAGAATTTAATTTTAGGTATGGTTTTGTTAGAAACCAAGTTGAAAAATTCGCACATAAGCTCACTGATTAGGAAAATTCATTGAATTCTGGAACACCACCTATTATTAGCGTGGGCATGCCCCTTTAAATGATAAATCAGAAAAAATTGAAGTTAAATCTATTTATTATAAACAAAATCTAGTTTACTTGAAATTGTTTTTATAAAAAATAAAGCAAATCTCTAGGGTTGGCAAGTGCTCGGAATTTTCAAGAACTCGATTCGACATGACACTTGAAATTTTCTAGTACTAGTTTTTAGTACTTGACATGTGTTTGACTTTCATAAAGCTCGTTCATCGAAAGGGTAAGAGAATATAGAAAGATATTAATCTCAGCTTCAAAGTGGCATTTTTCGTGGGCTGTGTCTTAGACTACTGAACACGTTTAGGTAGTTGCTGAAGACTTGTCATTGATGACACTTTCCCACTTTTCTGCCATTCTACAGTATCCTGTGCTCTACATTGGTTGTAAGTCGGCTTTTTTGAATTTGTCCAGACAACAAGTAACAACACTAATACACACACAGAAACCCTAGTTTTAGCCAAATACCAGAAGCAGGTGGTGGAGGGCTCTCGGTGGTGGATCATAGGTAAATGCAAATAATATATGCTATCAACTCCTACTCCCATTTCCTCCCATTTAGCAATTTAATCGGCAGTGGATTCATAATTGCGTTGTGCGGCTGGGCTCTGCTCTTCCTCTACTACAACACTTGTGGCAGACCAGTGGTTGTGAAGCAAACAGAGGACAACAAGTTCACTGGTGATGTGACTAAAAAATTGGAGGCCAATGCAAATGTAGTGGATGATGGTCTATGGACTACAGTAATCCCACGGCCTCATTCTCCTGTGATGGGACAGCATGAAAAAGAGATGGAAAGCACACGGTAGCTTATAAGTGGCTAATTTTGTCAAGAGTGTCAAATTCGAAAGAGCCAAAATAAGCCTGTGTTGCAGGACTAATTGGTCTACAAATACAGGGTGTTTTTATAGAGACTTTTTGCGGCTATACCTTTTAAATTTACGATATTTTCGGTTAGAGGCAGAAACAGGTCGGAGCTCGAGTCGCATGAGCCGAATTCGATGATTCCAGCCCAAATCATACTGAAACCCCACCCCTAGCTACTTACGCCGATATTTCTCGAGACTGAGAGATTCTCGGTGGTAGGCTAAAATACCCTTTTTAGGACTTTTGACCGTGGCGAGAATTTTCTAAAAATCAGTTAAATCGGTGTTAGACAACCGATTTGACCGATAAAAAAAGGGAAAAAGAAGAAACCCTAATAAAGGGATTTCAACCTACGGATTGTAGTCTACAGAAGCTCAATAATCGACGCTACTCGTTTTAGACCCGCTAAAATGAGTAGCTTCCAACAATCTTCACAGAAAAAGCACCATCAAAAGTTTGACTTTATATGCATTTAAATTTCTAGAAAAAATATGCGTCTTTACGCAAAAAAGATAAAAGATCCCCTTATTTTTTTGCAAGAAATGTCAAAAAGTGTTTATTCACACTAGTCCAGTAAAAAATAGCAAGGTTTACGAATTCGACGAATTCTGGTTTTGTAAATAACTGGTGGACAAAAAGTCCTTGGACAAATTTTGAGCTCACTTTTTGAAATAAAATTTAACGATGAGAAAATTCCTAAAAATAGGTTTTGTAGCCCTGAATCTCCTCTTTCAAATGGCATATTGCTTTCAGCTTGACTATTTTGGATAAGTCACTATTTGGCTCCAAACACTTGTCTGGTCATTTTGAGAAGGTTACCAACGTTTTCATCACTTTAACTGGTCAAATGTTTTATTGAATTTTAAGTGTCACTGCAGAATTTTATCACCATGTTGTAGCGCAGCTCAAGAGCTACAAAACCCATATTACAGAGTGATTTTTGAACATCTGATGGTTGAGATATGTCCTTTTGGAATAAATCAATTTCTTGAAAAAATGACCAAAATGAAAGTTTTTGCCAATTTCTCGGATTTTGGTCATTTTTTCAAGAAATTGATTTTTTCCAAAAGGCCGTATCTCAACACTCAGATCTTTAAAATTTTTTCTGTGATATGGGTTTTGTAGCTCTTGAGCTGCGCTACAACATGGTGATAAAATTCTGCAGTGACACTTAAAATTCAATAAAACATTTGACCAGTTAAAGTGATGAAACGTTGGTAACCTTCTCAAAATGACCAGACAAGTGTTTGGAGCCAAATAGTGACTTATCCAAAATAGTCAAGCTGAAAGCAATATGCCATTTGAAAGAGGAGATTCAGGGCTACAAAACCTATTTTTAGGAATTTTCTCATCGTTAAATTTTTATTTCAAAAAGTGAGCTCAAAATTTGTCCAAGGACTTTTTGTCCACCAGTTAGTAACCATTTTACCTAAAAGACTCAAGGATCACTTAACTTCAAAAAGGGTGGTCGTTTTATCGTAAGTTGACTGCCCATAAAGTGGAAAAGCACAACTAGTTCCGTAACCCATCAAATACCTATTCGGTTTTCAATGAATAATCAAAATATTGCGAACAATGTTCGTATCTCTCATCCTATCAAATATTGGGTCGTTAAGGAAAACTTGGTAAAGTCGAACCTCCCAATAGCGTACACACTCATTTGATCACAACTCATTTGATCCCACTCATTTGATCCCACTCATTTAATCCCAACTCATTTGATCACAACTCATTTGATCCCACCTCATTTGATCCCACCTCATTTGATCCCAACTCATTTGATCACAACTCATTTGATCCCACCTCATTTGATCCCAATTTCAAAAATTTGTATTTCAAAGTTTTTGAAAGCATGATGGTCTTTACTTAAGTTTTATTTGGTAGAAAAATCTTTGTTATCGGTTTGGTTTTAGCAATATCGATGTCTATAAACGTGGGTGATGCCTCGCTGATCGGTGAGCCTAACGAAGGTGAAAACATACCGTATCAACCATCTGTTCAGGTAAAGAACCTTTGTTTTTTTTATTTATTGGGTACTTTAGGGGATTTTGTCTCTAACAAATCGAGGAAAGCAGTGCCTAATCGCAGGTGGCTATGAATTTGTGAAAAGCAGAGTAGTAAGCAACGGGACAATTCAAAAACTGGCGCTGCATCAAGACGAGTAAGTGCAACGGTACGGCGAAAACCATATTTGGGTCCATCGACGGTCTTTGCCTACTCAATCCTCACATCTGTATACAGAGTCCTAATGCCCATATGGTAATTTATCAGTTTTTTCTTTTCAAAACGTTATTTATGTTTGCAGCGTCGGAATGTCATAGCAAAGGTTTAAACTGCTGCAATCGCCAATTTTGTGTCTTCGTCTACTGCAATCGTGGTCTCAGAAAAGGCAGGCTTAACAGATGCTCAGCTTTTGTCGCTGCCGACAGATAAAGCCTTGCAAGATCGAGTTCTTCGTCAGAAGAAGCCAATTGGTTCTGCCAGCGTCAATAAGCCAGTGAAGGAAATTGAATGGTTAGACTTTTTCACAAAAACAGAAAGCGGTGATCAATTTCTGAAACCATTGAAAAAAATGGATCTACACCCAGAGTCAATAATAATTGGTCAGTTGTGCATTAACCTTTTTATTTTTATATAAGGTTTTGATGAGGTAAAAAATGCTTTGAGATGAACCTCAGCCAATTCATTATGCGAGTCAAGCCGGAGCAGAGAAAACGAGACAACTGGTCGTCAGGTATGTCATCCTATAAGTCAGTTTTGAACATTGTAAAAATTTTAGATCATTTAGAGCAAGAGTGAATCCCGTTGAAGTGCTGCGCTAGCCTCGTTGTCCAGCGTATGACTACCGCGAAGCAAATATAAAATTTTTGGTCCGTGGTTATCAGCCGTTACATCAGCCGTTAGTTTTACGTTGAAACCGCGCAGTTTAAAAATGGAGTGGAGTTCCTAGTTCCTAGCGAGTGGAGTTCCTCCGTCGAATGGAGTTCCTAAAAGCCGTGCAGCATCGTCTGGCAAAGTTTTCAGTAGTTGAAGTGGGAGAAGAAGAAAATGAAAGATTCTAAGACTAATATGATGTTTTCCGTTTGTCACATTTATTTGTTCGTTACAATTGTTGAAAATCTCTTATATTTTATCAATAAAAAAAATGCTTCTCTCCTGGTTGTGTTGGGGTAAGTATGAAACGACGGTCAAGTAAATAAGGAACTTTCGGTCTTTATGATTCAGCCTTTACGAAAACTAGGAAACAACAACAGAGAGCCCACAAAGAGAAGAAGACCACATTATTCGAATTTTTATGACCTGGAATTACCAGATGGTCCAGGTTGACTTATACTTAGATCATCGATCAGTCAGCAGGTCGGTTCGTCAACTGAACATCCAGTTGCTTTAAAGCCGTTCAAAGTTTTCTATAGTGCTTTGAAGTAGCTCGAGTATAATTTAGGTGTTTAGTGTGGTATTGGTTCCCCAAAACATATTTACCCCGAAAAGGTTATGAAATAAGCACAAAAAGTTAATGCTACTAGGCGGATTAAATCAAATCCTAGTACTGAATGGGGAATGACTGGGCGAAAAATTTACCGGGAGATGAATTTACCGGGAGTGAATTAGCCTAGTACTGAAATTGGGATCAAATGAGGTGGGATCAAATGAGTTGGGATCAAATGAGGTGGGATCAAATGAGTTGGGATTAAATGAGTGGGATCAAATGAGTGGGATCAAATGAGTTGTGATCAAATGAGTGTGTACGCTATTAGGAGGTTCGACTTTACCAAGTTTTCCTTAACGACCCAATATTTGATAGGATGAGAGATACGAACATTGTTCGAACCCCCAATAGTGTACCCCAAAAGTTCGTTCCCGCCTATGGTCCCACACTTTTTTCATCTCAATTTTCTAATTATTTTGCTGATTCTGTTTTGACAGTCTGGATGCAAATATCGTAAGGATTCCGATTTCGCCGATCGTTTTCCATTTGAATATATATATTTTCTATAAAAAAGCAAAACCTCCCAATAGTGTACACCACTTTGAAAGTAGGATGTACACTATTAGGGGGTTTTGCCTTTTAGAAAAAAAAAATATATAGGCAAATGAAAAACGATCGGCAAAATCGGAATCCTTACGATATTTGCGGCCAGACTGTCAAAACAGAATCAGCAAAAAAATTAGAAAATCGAGCTGAAAAAAGTGTCGGACCCTAGGCGGGAACGAAATTTTGAGGGGGTAGGCTATTGGGAGGTTCGACTGCATAACCTAAAAGTAGCCTACTTTTTACAAATGGGTTCCACAGATTCAAATTTATAAAGAACAATGACGTGGATGTCCTGTGTTGGGTGACCCTGAATTCATCAACACACGAATCCATCAACAAAATCCAAGTTTATTTGTCTTGACACGAAGCTCTTGACCCGAAGGCTCACATTATCTTTTCTTAACTAAAAATGGATTTTCAAAGGGTTAGTAATCCTCAGGGTAGGTAGTATGGTACCGCTCAATTTTCCGCCGACAAATTTTACGCCGCCATAATTCTATTTCTGTTTTTACACCAGAGTTCTAGTCTAGGCATTCGTTTTCGCTGGTGAAAAATTCGCACCTTGCACCCACCTATTACTTTATTTAAATATCTAATCACCTCTGTTGGCTTTTAGAGCTTCTTCTGTTCCCGAGCATCAGGATGATCAAGTCGAATTGGTAAATGCTCAAGTTACAGTAAGACAGAATATGGCTAAGAAGTCAGCCTCTCATTTCGTTCCATCGCCTTTGGTGAAGAAGCGTCAAAGCAGCCTTTCCACACCAAGCCAGAGTAGGAAGAAGAAGAACCTGGGTACCGTAATTCCTCTAATAAGCCGGCCCCCTATGATTCAAAATCGTGTTCTTGGCATTGTGTTTTTGACCCATTTTTTAATGACTCCTCTCAGGCAAGTTACCCCTCAATTTGTAGCCAGTGAGATGAGCTACAAAATAGATGGTGACTTGCCTAACATTGGTCTTCAAAACATAGGTCAAAAACACAATTCCAGAAACCCGTTTTTTGAATTTAGGGTGGCCGGCTTATTAGAGGAATTACGGTATGTCCAATTTTTGTCATGGCAAAAACTTCTCAGGAACATTCGGGGCGTTGAAAGAATATTGAATTCCAGATTCCGCGCAATTCTTTTTCGAGATAAGTTCAAAGCATTGTGGTGGATATCTTCTGGATGTGCATTTCCAATCGAGAGCAATGTATTCTTTTCAGGTATTTTTTTATCGAACATGTTAAATGGGCTACTCAGATATTTTAAGCGTTTTCTTTTGGCAATTTTCGGTGGAGGAGGTCTTTGCAGGCATAGGAGTCTAAGTGATAAATATTCTTTTTAGGATCTGGCTGAATGTTATCTAACTGCGCTGTTCGAGGATGCAAATATGATTGCGCCTCATGCCAAGAGGAGTACTATCCTGCCCTCGGACATTAGGCTGTCTCGCCGGATTCGAGGAAAAACAAAGATGGTTATCGGAAATTTCAGAATCGAGTCGCGAGATGTATTCCTTTTCACCCTGTTTTACGATTACGTTCCTCAATAAAAAGTTTAATTTTCGATCGCTTTTGGAGTATTTTTCGTTCATTGGCTTCTGGTTGTGCCCACAACTCAAGTCGCACAGACGTATTTAGGCACGCATTTGGCCTCTCTTATGTGCCCACAGTCAATTTTGACTCTCATTGTTTGCCATCTTTGGAAATTACACACACATTTTTTATTTATCGATTTTAGCGAGTTGAAATATAGATCATCACCGTTCCCTGCCTAGTGAACTCGGCATCTTGGCCCGGTCCCTAGAGGTGCTCTTTCATACAAAATCTACTATAATTGTTATCACCACCAGACGACCATCGCCTTGGTACTACCACCCAGGCGCCACCACTTGGATAACACTATCTGGGTACTCCCCACCTAAGTACGACCCAGTATTTTGCTTTTACTAAATTTTATTTAAAATGTTCTGATTATTGGGAAAATCAGATTATGGAAGTCGAGAAAAATGCACATCACATGGACGATCAAAATATTCTGGGTATCGAAGGTAAATCAAGAATAATGACGATGGGTCTGAACCATTGATAGTGGATCTGGACCATTTAAAATGGATTAGGATCACTGAGGGGGAAACTGGACCATTGAGGGTGAATCAGGTAACACCATGTGGTTTCAGTATTTCTTTTCCCTCCTATATTACCTAAATCCATGTGGATGGGACCGATAAGCTGCATGTAGTAGTTCATGACTTTGGTTAGGTTTGCACTTATAGACTAAAGTCTGATGTGAAAACAGAAATTGAATTATGGCGGCGGAAAATTGACCGGTACCATACTACCTATTCTGAGGATTACTAATCCTTTAAAAACCCATTTTAGTTAAGAAAAGATAATGTTTGCCTTCGTGCCAAGACAAATAAACTTGGATTTTGTTGATGAATTCGTGTGTTGATTAATTCACTTAACGCCTCCTGTGTTTCATGAAAGGCATAATTAGTAAAATTATTAGTAAACTATTTAATGGGCGTCGTAACCAACCCCAACATTTTCGGCACCATCGCCACTCTCTTGGCTGAGCTACGGGGTGAATAACTATTAGAGAGGTGGCAGTTATCAGAGAGGACACACGGTATTGTAAGCCATACAACTAACGCTAGCAAGGTAATTGCGATTGCCGCTCTTGAGACAAAAAAACCTTGTGGTCAGAAGTATATATATTTTCGGCTAGACAGATTAATAGATTGCAGAATTACGCACACATAAGTTTTTAAAAAGTAGCAAAGTACATTACTAACTATTTTTTGCGTCTCACAAGTAAAAAAATACATTTATCTATCCCAAAAAAAACTCACAGTTTTGGTAGTTTTGAAGTGACGGGAGCTTTTGAAGCGATGATCATGATATGAAGAAGACCAATGTTCCATAGGCTAGCCAGCCTGTCCTACTGCACACTCATTTAGTTAGTCAGCCGACCAATACATCTATTTGAGTCAGTAGAAAACATCTAATCTACCGAATAAAGCTCTTTCAACAGCTAAAATATATACAGCGACTAAATAAAATTTGTGTTTTATTGCAGACTGGAGTTGTCGCCCCTGCCCGTGTTGACTCCTTCGATCAGTCCAGAATTGGATTGGGGCAAAGAAGCACCAGATGAGCCAAATCCAACATTTTCTCAGGTAATTCAGCCGCAAAAAAATGTTCGTATCTCCACGCCGAAACAGCAGATACCAGCTGCAGTTCACTTCAAAGAAAAAGCAAAAGAACTGGAACCCAATAGTAGAACAGTAAATAGTAGTAGTGAGGAAATAGCCAAGACTAAGCAGTTGCAAATGCCTAAAGGTTGGTCTTTTGTTTAGAGATAATGCTTTTGTTTTCGGAACAAAAGGTAGAGACCGAAAATAGTTTTTTCGACAATTGAAAATGCACTGATTGACTAATGATATATAAAAAAACAACCGAGATTTACCGCAAATAATGTTTTTCCCGCGCTATAGGGGCTGATACAGTAGATTTTCTAGGGATGTCCGCAGGTCCTTACACTTACAGTGCAAATTAAGTAGCTGAAGTTTCGAAAAAATCGTTGAATATTTTCGGAGTAAAAAAGTGTTCCCACCAAATAAAATTTGGCCACTGAGTTTACAAAGCATGGTTCTTTAAAGGAATATGAAGCTTTATAAGCACAATGGTTTTCGAAAAAAAAGACTTGAAAAGACTGACCTAATTTTTTCTAACAATGTTTTCGAATTATATTTTATTTGCATTTAAAATTTTTTTAATGTTGAAAACCCACTAGTCGAGCCCAACGTTGCTTGACAATTCCAGATCGGACGAGTTAGGCAACTTTCCTTACTCTACAGTTTTCCATGTCAAGATTAAGTTTTATATAGACTAATAAAATAAATTTAAATTTCAAATGGTCACAAAAAATAATTCGAAACATTATTGACAAAATTAGGTTGATTCAGCGCGAATTTAAATTTCGCAAATTGCTGTGTTCATCAAGTTGCATGGCACTTTTTAAAGTTCTTCAAAAAGAACCAAGAAAATTAGCTTTTCAATAATTTCATTCTTTCACTTAACGTATTATCTCTAATAAAGACCTACTCTCCAATAATGCCCTACCTTCTAACAAGGGCCATACCTCCAAATAGGTGTTCAAAAATAAGGGCCCATGGTACAAAAAATGACTTTATGTGAAAACTCTGCATTTTTTATAGAGTAGCGTCAAAGCAAACAACGGATCGGTAGATAAGTTGGATCTGTAATATTCTAAATACATTTAGGAGTAGTGGTAATATTAGAGTAGTGGGTGTATTCAACAGATTTGTTTGAAAACATTACTGGAAGACCAAAGGACATGCAGCGGGGGTGAGCCGCATGTATTTGCAGAAAAAGAGATTAGTGCAACATAGCAAGAAGGAATTTGATCGCAATTAAAGCTTCTAAAAGCGTGTTTTGGAGTTTCAGCTAGCTAATTGGTGTTTTTTTACAATTGCTTCAAAGTTTATTTTTTGCGTGAAATGAAACCAAGAAACTACTTGAATTTCGTGAAGCGCAAAAATCTTTAGCTAAAGCAATAATTTCAGAATATTAGTGTGTTGTTTTGTAATAAGTGTAAAAGGTTGGATTAGTATTTGTTCAATTACTTGAGTGATCTAACAGTTGTGGATTTGACATATTTTACAAGGATATAATTCCATTCGGGAAAAGGGCAGAATTCACAAAATTTAAATGGTAAATTCAGTAACCTATTTTTATGGTTAATGCTCATTTTGAATCAGTTATGATTTGAAAAAAAATACTTTTGCTTGCTGAGATATGGTTAATAATATCGGTAATTGGAGCTTCACGGCTTTTCAAATTGTCCAAAAATGTGCATTGAATTCGAAACAAATTTTTGGGGAAAATAAAAAAAAACTCCCGAAATTTGACTAGGAGAATAAGTTCCAGACTTGAAATGGTCCTTAACTTCATAAAAATATACCTCAACTTCGTAGAGAAGGTCCGGCGCTACATTTTGGTATAAAAATAATTGGGAAAATACAAATGCAAGAGAAATTTCATGTGGCTTTTTGCCTTGTATTTGGCGTAAAGTCAAGACTTTCATCGAACATGTAATCAAACTTTTAAAGGAAAAGTTGAAAATTCGATATTTATGACCTGCGTCCATTTTTCGATTTCACTTGGAATAGGCTAATAATAAAAAATTCGCAAAAAAATGGCGAAGTCCAGAGCTGGGGTCGAACTCGTGACCTTGCGGGAAAATACCTTTTATGCTATGTCACGGTTGTCAAATTGATGACGCCCCCCATTCAGGGATAGGGCCCCGTACTCTCTTCAGTTA
The DNA here is from genome assembly GCA_004194705.1 of Ditylenchus dipsaci. Lineage (NCBI taxonomy): Eukaryota > Metazoa > Nematoda > Chromadorea > Rhabditida > Anguinidae > Ditylenchus > Ditylenchus dipsaci. The sequence goes on from SADC01001299.1 coordinate 56,567, forward strand.
TTCAACTTTATTACTAACCAGAAGAGTATTGTGCTAAGCTAAAAGGCACACTCTCTCGCCAACTTGAAATTTGGAAGCCGCTGCGCTTAAAACCATGGTCTCAAATGTCTCAAATCAAACAGTCAAATGTGGATATAAAAGCCCCTTGGTCCACTCTCAAGGGGTGCTCTTTTTTCAATGTTCGACTTTATGCGCAAATAGGGGTATTCTACAGGTATGCAACCCTAAAAGTATACATTTTCTGAAGGGTGGGTCATCATAAGTCAAAAGAACTAGCAAGCATTCAAAAAGTACTGTATCATATCTGGTGAATAATATACACACCCTCTTTAAAAATCTGAAAAAAACATAGTAGCCGTCAGGAATCAATTAAAAGTCTAAAAAGTTCAGCCAAAAATATATTGAATTAATTTGTGGTTGAAGGGCATGTTGAGGGTGGGCCATCCCACCATAGACTACAAGCAACAGATTGGCAGCACGCAAGGCCCCCTTTGTTCCACAAGTGGAGAGGGGAACAATCTTTCAGTGGCCAAAGCAATAACATCAACTAAAAAACGGCTCAAACCAGTGTGATTCATTGGCATGCTTCTTGGCCATAAATTAGCCTCGGTTTTTTTCAACAAAGCTTACAAAAAACAAACTTGGCAAATTGAGTCACAAAGAAGCATGGGAGCATATATTTCTCAACTAATTACGAAAGTTTTATTTGGGAAAAAACTGGAAACTTGCAGTCACAAATTCTCAAAATTCAAAAAATATTTATTATTTCTACAGTCGACGTTTGCCACTACAGTCAACTCTCGCTATAATATACAAGTATATTATAGCGAAAGTTCACTGTATTTTTACCCTTTTTTATTCAATTTTGTTTTCTCATCTCAGATGTTTTCACACCGTTTTGTAGCTGAGATTCTCCTCTTTCGATTTCGACTCTTTCGATTCGATTGTCGATTCTCCTCTTTCGATTCGATTCGCTATAATATACGTGTATATTATAGCGAGAGTTGACTGTAGTGGCAAACCCATAAAATTTGGATTTATTCAAGCTAAAACATTTAATTGTTCAAGAAAAAAAGTTATGCAAGTTTTGTGTGTGTATAAATTATAAATGGAAGGCGCATCTTTGATAAATGACCAAAGGGTGTGAGGGATGCAAAAGAAGAGTCGAGCTCTAAATTAAGTAAAGTAGGATTCCGAATTGGATGCAACCAAGCAGACAATTGCTTAAAAATAGACATGTTACACAAGAAATTGTCTGAATTTTTTTTTAAATTGTATTTTATCAAATTTATTATTCCATTAGTCTTTTTGGTTAATAAATGGTGTTTTTCGTTTGGAGAGCACCTTTGAGTCTTTACTTACGTATGCTAGCCTTCTTTGGGCTTTAAAGGGGCTCCCCAGATCAGCTGAGTAGGGAAAAATGTATTCGGTGGCGCGGTGAATAAGGTTTGTGTTTTATGGCACAAAATAAAGGTAAGATCCCAGGTGGTGGAACGCTATCTATTTTGGGTTGTTTGACCAATGTATAGGGTTAATTCGACTTTTTGACTCCAGATTCGGAATCAGTGACCCAAATTACCTCTATACATTGGTCAAACAGCCAAAAATAAATGGGGTGCCACCACGTGGGATCAAACCTGCACACGATTTTGCGGCGGTCATCCCAACTGGCGGCCCCTGACTGGCGGCTATCCCAACTGACGGCCCCCAACTGGCGGCTATCACAACTTATACCCACCAAATACAAGCGGATATGAGCAATAGCTCCCGGCGCCGATAGTTCCCGGCCTGTTTAAAAGGGACGATTATTCCTGGTTTATATAAAAAGACTACAGTCGAGTCTCGATATAGTGGCACCCCCGGGACTGACCATCAGGTGCCACTATACCGAGGGTGCCACTATATCGAGGGTTCCACTCTAGTCATTTCCTGCTAGCCGAAATTATCGCACTACGATTTTCTTTTTTTTTTGTTGTTGTAATTGACTTACTAAAGAAGGTTGTTGTACTAGCGCAACCACCCTTATCAGGTGAGCATTTGACAAATACCTTGTTTTGTGATTTTTAAGACAGTTATAGTTAGGGTTGGAATATGATCGGTCATTTTCGAATCCGGTCATATGACCAATAATATTTGGTTATATTCGGTCATTTTCTATTTTTAATTTTTGTGGCCAAAAAAAATTTAAAAGAGGGGGGAAACTGCCCTTCTTATTGAAGTGGAATTGAAATAAGCCGAAGAGGCGCCATTTGGCGACTAAAACAATGATTTTGAACAATTTTCGGGTCTCGGGTTTGAATACGGTCCTGAACATGCCTCTTTTGAGCAACTTATGTGAAAAACCTTTTGATTTCATAGGTTATTGTCATTTTTGATGCGTTTTTCGAACTCTACGATATCGATTTACCCTAAGAAACGCAAAATAGACAATTTTGAAAACAAAAATTGTTTTGACGAAAAGTATGCATTGGTCCCCCAAGACACATGGGCTGGCAATTTTTGAAAATGTCATTTTTAGGGGCGACCCTGAAATAATTAGGGGCTAATTTTTTCATTAGCTTTCTCAGCACAAAAAACTGGATAGGACGTGACAAAAAATAACCCGAGCGATTATCCATAAGTGGGTTAAAAAACGTCACGGATAAACAAATAGCGTGACAGAGAACCAATAAAAAATACTATATGTAGATTAAAAAATTTTTGACACTGTCACTACGCGTGTGGTGTATGGCCAGTTCTCACCGTTTTTGTCAACGCTCGAGTGCAGGGTAGGCCAGCGTGTGTTAGGATGGACTCAAACATGTTCCCCAAACCACAAAAAGGTAAGAAAAACATGTTGGTGAAAAACAGCCCTTTTAAAAATACCCTGGCATGGATACTTAGGTACCACTTTTTAGGTATAAGATCCTAGATATTACTCCAATCTAGTTACCTAGGTCTTGATACCCACCTGGGCAATACTATCTGAATTTGAAACCTTTACAACAACCTAGGTACACAGATCAAGAGTCTATGCTGTCACGCTGGCGTAGCTAGTCCGGTCAGAACATGCGTTTTCGAAGGTTGAGATACCACAGGTAATTAGTGTACCTTTAGATAGTCGCGGTAATAGGCAGCAGTCATAGTAGCCGCCAGCTGAGGGTCGCCAGTTGGGATAGCTGCCAGTTGACCCTCGTTCATTTTGCACTATAAAAGACTAACGCTTATCCACTGCGCCACTCAAGCCACTTGTTCGACGCCAGCCCACGTGCCTGCCCCTCCAAAGAGAATTTTTGGTAGCCCTCTTAAAATCAGGCTTAAAACAGCAAACTCTGAAAATACCATGTATGCAGGGCTTCCATCTGGTCCAGTGTTTTCGTAATTCACACTGACATTGACACTGACATGTCAGTTTAGCGAACCTGACATTTTTTAAAAGTGGTCGTAAACATCAAAAAAGTTATCTTTTCGAAATTCTGTAAAGTGTGTTAGACAGCTGACGAATTTCTGATTGAGAAAGGTGTTATCAGAGTTTTCACTAGTCTTGAAAAAAAGTGTGAAAAAGTAAGTGTCAGTTTCATTTTAATGTCAGTTTAGCGAAAAAGAGCCTAAACTGACACTGTCATTTTTTTTGCTAAACTGACATTAAAAATGAAACTGACACTTACTTTTTCACACTTTTTTTCAAAGACAGGTTAAATCTCTGATAACACCTTTCTCAATCAGAAATTCGTCAGCTGTATAACGCACTTTACAGAATTTCGAAAAGATAACTTTTTTGATGTCTAGGACCACTTTTAAAAAATGTCAGGTTCGCTAAACTGACATGTCACTGTCAGTGTGAATTATGAAAACACTGATCTGGTCTGATAAGTAAGAAAATGTTTGATTTTCAATGAACGGGTTCTACTTGTATGATTTAGGCAAAACAGAACTAAAAATAGTCAAATTTACAAATTTAAATTTAGAAATTACGAAATTTTGTCCATTTTTTCTTTTTTCTCTGACAATTTTTGCATGCGGAGCATTGTTTATCAACCAGGCGATCGAACGGCCCATGCTTTTGAAATTTTAATACGATTTTTTGTGTTGTTAGTGAATTTATTAAAAAGCAAATGTAGCTGATATTCCCAGCTATATTTTGAGTATAAATATACAAAAAAATTTACATAAAAGGAAAGTCAAAACCTTCATACAAGATTTGAAAAATCCAAAAATCGTAATCAACCGGGCTGGTTGATTGGCCAAGAGTAGTCGTTAACATGGCAAAGTAAGACTTATATTGATATTTAAGGGTAATATCATAGTTTATTTGATATTGATGTAAATCTGTTTGTAAAAAATTAATAATTATATTTTAGAGGACGTGCTTTTGCCCACTAAAAGATGGACTCCTTATTTGGCTGGTGATCAGGTGGCTGCAATTCTTGCTGTATCTCCAGTAAGTTGAGCTGAATTTATTGATCTAAAACACGGCATTACAGAAATGGAAATTCCACCATCAACAAACTCTTTTAATTTGCATTGGCATCATTAAAAACTTAAAACAAAGACCAACCGCGATTTTTGTGATACCCCCCTCTTTGAAAATGACAAAAATGTTCTCAATGCCCCAGTTATGGGTTTAAATACTTTCGATCCCACAATGGCCCTTTTCTGTCTCAAAGGCTCTTTTTCTGCCCCGAATTACAAAAACGAATTTTCTGATCATTTTTTAACCATTTTGGATCTCTGAATATCAGCTTTCTGACAAGCTTTTACCTGATCAAATGAAGTTCAACAAAGTTATAAGGATAAGTCTTTAAATGGAACACATTTTTGAAAAAAATATTTTATTTACACAATTTTCCTCCAACTTTTAAAAAGTTCACTAAGCCCATTGTTAGAACGCCGACATCCAGAGCTACAAGATGGTTGAAAAAAAATATAAATCGATTATAAAGTTACGGCCCCATTCCACAATGTGGGTTTTGTCTTGGTATGCCCTGTTGATTTTTTATGATTTTCAGGCTTAGCAAGGATAGGCCAGCGAATGTTTGGATGCACTCAAACATGACTCTAAGGTCTGTTTGAGTGCGTCCTAACTAGGGTTGTCGACGCGTCGAGTCGAACGTCGAAAGTCGAAAATTTTCGACTTTTCGACGTGAAAAGTCGAATTCGACGCGTCGAGTCGACAACCCTAGTCCTAACATAAGCTAGCCTAATCTTGCCTAAGCTGAAAGACCTAAAAGTAACAAAAAAACAACAAGGGGGACCAAGGTAAAAAAAACCTGCCCTTTGTTGGATAGGCGAATTACGGACAAGAAAGAAACCTTTTCTGGATGAAAAGGGGCCATTTCGGGGTAGAAAAGAGTTACAACCGTCATTATGTTCAAATGCTTATTGTATTCCCCAGACAAAATTTTTGGAATGCGATTTTATACAAACTTATTTTTATCCTTGTCTAGTTTGCCGCAACCTTCAATTTTTTTGTGCCACCTACAGGAAATGTTCTAAAATAAAAAATGGCTGCTGTCTGTTGGGTGCAACATCAGCCACAGACATCTCCAGTTTCAAATCTGCAAATGACACATTACCTTTAAACGCAACTTTGTGAACACGGCTCGCCCACATTAATGCACTCAGACACACTCACTAACCACATTTAATTTCAGCAATTCCAAGATTATCCCATCCCTATAACCACTGACTCAGGTGTACTCCAACTACATGCCAAGCAAATATGTGCCCCACCAACTCCCTAGAACATGATTATGACATGTATTGAGTGGGTGGCGCACCCTCAAATTGCCTTAGTTATTATCCCCCTATCATCTAAGGGTGTGTCTCCTGCTGCTTATGCTCAAACTAATTTGACAGCAAAACTAGGCTATAAACTGCTACTATTGCTAGTTTTTGTTAGTGTTCTGTAACCTAATTTTGTTTGAATATTTGTTAAAGGTGTTTTTTGAGGATGAAGAAATTACCATTTATAAAATTTAATTTTGTACATATTTGGCAATTGAATAAATATATGCGCAATTAATTGTTATTTTTAATTTTGTGTGTCTCACTGTCATTTGCACCTTATGAAATTTGTTCACCTCAAGGGTTTTTTAAGGTATTCTATGAACTAGCGAGCGCGAATCATAAACTAACGAAAAATCATCTTAAAGCTGAAAATTTTTCATCATGCGCATGTTCGGCTATAGTGATGGCGCCGTCCTTTCTTTACATCACCGTACAGAATTTTTGGGCCTATCCAACAAAGGGCAGTTTTTTTTGCCTTGGTCCCCCTTGTTGTTTTTTTGTTACTTTTTGGTCTTTGGGCTTAGACAAGGGTAGGCCAGCGTATGTTAGGACGAACTCAAATCTATATTAGACTCATATTTTAGTCAGTCCTAATATACGCTGGCCTACCCTTGCCTAAGCGTGAGCCTAAAACATAACGAAAAAAATTCAACAAGGGGGACCAAAGCAAAAAAAACCTCTTTTGTTGGGTAGGGCCGAAGTTTTAAGCAACTTAAATTTATTTGACTGTATTTCTTCTAATAAAGCGACCCCTCGACTTTGTGGACCTACATCTCAGCCCAAAATATTTCGTCTCGCATCCTTCTTCAAAATAATTTACGCCTAGGGGTGTGCACGGGCCGGGCCGTCCCGGCCAGGCCGACCCTGACTCACTTTTCGAACACATATGTCGGCCCTAAAATATGTTATTGAAGCTGAGGTTCCAGGCTGCGAGACATATATTGATATTTATAGAAATGTAACAAAAATTTCCAATAATTTTTCAAAAACATCTGAACTTTTAAGTCATCCTACCCGGGCCGTGGTTGAAAAAATTGAGCTTTTTATGTGACATGATAAGTGGTAGGTTATAGTGTGCGTCAACTGTGTATGAATATTACTTTAAATTATATTTTTTAAATTTATCCTATCTTCGAAAACCCTATATTCTTTGAATTATTCAAACAATATTCCAAAACATATATTTTCATTAAGCCTTTATTACCAATAACTGATTAAGGCCTAAGCCTAATTTAAACGAAAACATTAATTATACAAAAAAATTCAAGCAATCTCAACCACAAAACTTTTTTAGTGTTAAAAAGCTAAAAAAATAACTTAATTGGACCCTTTTAAATTCCAGAAAAAACACATGTATTTTCAACAAATTCAGTAAAAAAATTTTAGACATCAAAAATTAGTCTGTAATTATATACATTATAGACCACCTTTGATCAAAATTCCACATTTAAATCTATTTTGTGACCCAATTAAGCAAAAACTTATGCTTTTAATAATTTCCGCAATGAATAAATCATGTAGACCAAGTCGGCCCTGGTGTCGCCAACTGAATTTACTATCAATGCATGCTGGTTTTGCAGCATTTATCTAAAAATACCTGGGAGAAAGGTATTTTCAAAAATAGAAGCAGGTGTTCTGCTACTACCTCAGACTTGTTGTTTATGTTGGCCATGTAAGGGTTTGTTTTGCCTGTGTATGTCACCCTCTATTTGGGGATTTCACAAGAATGAGAAGAAGTGCAATCTCGACTTTATTATGCCTTTAAATTCGCCAATTAAGTGTGAGTATTAGGTGTTTTGTTTGCGCTTCTGTGCCATCCTACCACCCACTCTTTTTTGCCTTCATTTGATTGTATTCGTCTTTATCTTGTGTGTTTGTTTTTGGTTGTGTTGTAGGACAATTGAATTGCAGAATTCGTCGTGCAACCAAAACAAGATGGTATTTGTGAAAGCCAGTGGTCAGATCAGCCAACTCTCCACTTACGCATCTAGTCCACAATACTGCTCCAGGGTGTGGCACCACACTTTGTGGTTGTGCCTAGTCTTCACATTGTGCATACTATTGTTAGAATTACCTGAGTGTAGTTCTGCTCCAACTTTTGCGCAGGTGACTTTGAACGAGTTAAAAAAGTTATTAGACTGTATTGCTTTAACTTTCGATTACGGTAAATGTTATAATAAAGCCCCGGGGGCTTTTTTTTATCAACCTTTAGAAGCAGGCTATATTAGAGAGAGGAGATTTATTTTTCAACACATGGAGCTCAACAATAAAAAACAATTTGAAATATCAATATCAAGGGTCAGTTACTAAATAAACCGTTTTTTCGTCCTGATCCGGTTTTAATAACTAGTGCCGAATCCGGTCCATTGTTGTTTTTTTTTCGATTTTTCCCTTGGTCCCAGTTATTGTTTAACAAGCACTACATTATCTGTCTCAGGACTACATTTGGACTGCAGATCAAGTACATACATTATTTTCGTGTTAATTAGATCGGCGCTAGTATAGAATTACCCCCCCCCTCCCCTCCCCCAATCTGACCTTACAAAAATCGCTGTAACTACCCTTTCGAACAACAAATTTAGCCTTTAGGCTTGGGGGTAGGCCAGCGTATGGAAGTTGTGAATAATAAAGAGTTTACGCACATTTTCCGGGGTCTGGGACATATATTTGGGTGCTCTTTACTGAGTTCTAAAAGGCATAAGTTTGGAGGGGGGATTCTGTACTAGGGTTATTCGATCCATACAATTCGATACAATGTGCACATGCAAACAATCAATATGAGAATACTTTTAAACCACACGGCTAAAATTTCATGCTCAGCGCATTTTAGATTGATTTGAGAATACTGTTTACCGTATTTATTATAATAGAAGCCCAGTCTCTATTAGAAGGCCAGTCTCCAATAGAAGGCCACCCCCGCACGTAGTGTGTCCAAAATAGATATTATCGAGAAATTTCGCTGTATGTAGGTATTATGTTAGCCGTATGGTCATCTACTGAATACCTCTATACCGGATATGGTATATTTGACCTTGCCGGTTTTTTTATATTTATTCCGAAAATTTTCAGGTTTTGTACAAACCATCTCAAAATACCCAAATAACCTAAACCACCCTAAAACATTCGAACCATCTTAATAAATACCATCTTAAACCACTCCAAATTGCTGCAAACCAATCGAACAAGCACACTAAAATTGCTGTGACTACCCTTACTAGACTTATGCTTTAAACACAAGCCAGAATAGGCCAGCGTATGTTAGCCGGGACTAAAAATCTATTATGGGTGATTATGGATGAGTGTTGTTCATGGAGTTGGTTAAGGATAGTTTTAGTCAGTACGGAGTTTTTGAGCAAGAGCAAAGAAATGTTGAATATGATAGCAATGTCCCTTAAAAGGGTAATGCTTAAATCTAGTACCAAAATACTTAATTCTAGTACCAAAATTTAACATGCATAGAAAAACTCTTTGTAAAGTTAGAGATATTTTCCTTGACATATGAACTTGTAGCCCGGAATCTCAGCTTTCTAACTAGACTTTCTGTAAAAGATTTCAAAGATATGAAGATTTTGAGCTTTGTATGAAGTAACTTTTTCGACCAAGTTCCTCTATTCAGACCCCTAAATCTCCAACTTTTTTTAATCTTTTATTGGCAAAAAAAAAAAAATTGATGTTTTTGTATGAAAGTTTCCAAAAATACAGTTGCGCCTCTATATAGTGTACATACTCGGACGAACGGCGCCGCTGGCCGCGCTGTTCGCTGCTGCATTTTTTAGCCGTCGCCACCGCTCTATTTTTAGTCTCTGCCGCTGTCCCCTTCGCTTTTTTCAGTCAGCGCCGCTGCCTCCGCTGCTTGTTTGAACCTTCAAAATATGCGTTACAAAATAACAAAACACTCAAGGCGCGTATGCTTATGCTTTTTCCAATGAGTGCAATGTAGAGTGCGATGTGAATTGCAAAAAACGGCTGTAATTTATTTTTTCGGCCGAACTTTTTTTTTCTGTTGGTACCATTTTGTAGATGAGATTGAGGGCTACAAAATAATAAAAATTTCAGCCACATATCGCTAAAAATTTTTTGATAAAAATGCGTTTATTTGCACTCTACATCGCACTCTACATCGCACTCATATAGTGAGATGTAGAGTGCAAATAAACGCATTTTTATCAAGACTTTTTCAGCGATATGTGGCTGGAAAATTTTTTATTTTGTAGCTCTGAATCTTGGCTACAAAATGGTACCAACAGGAAAGAAAGTTCGGCCGAAAAAAAATCTACAGCAGTTCCCGCCTGAACAAGTCAAAAAAAAATCGCTCACTCATTGGGGACTTAGCTTTAGATTGCAGAAGAGGAGGCTTAAATTGTCTTTTTATTGATTTCTGTCACGCAAATCTTTGCGCATTTCTTGTAGGTACATGTCCACGGCTTCTTTTGCAATCCGGCTGAATTCGGCAGTAGTGAAGCGTAGTGAGCGTGTGGGGTTACTTCCTGCATGAACCCAGAAGCAGCATGTTTTGCGTTTGCACTTAATGTTGAGCCGAAAGCCTTGGGAACTGGTTCACGAATGTAGATTTCCACCGTTCTTTTTTATGCATCGCTCACATTATTACAGTAAATAAACAGCTGATTAAGTGTCCAAGTGTATTGTCATGAAAATTGTCGATGACTTAAAGTTACAAAAATTCAATAATAAATATAGTTAAATTTTTTTAAATAAAGGGGGAAATGAGATTTTTTACACGCCGCTGCCGCCGCCGCTCGCCGCCGCTGCTGCCGCTCCTTTTTTTCGCGTGTCCAAGTATGATAGTGTACATTGTGCATAGAGTGCACCTCCATACAGTGTACATCTGAGGCCTGTCCCAATCGTCAAAATGGCACTCTACAGGGTGTACAAAGTTCGTAGCCGGTCTTGTTTTGGCTATATTTTTTGCCTATTAGAAAAAAAGCTTTTGTTTGACACATAATTTTTTGCTTTTTGTTCAAAATTGCATGTTTTCATAGCCAGTCAAGAATAAGGGTAATTTTTCTACCATTTCAAAATAACTGCATGTTTTACCAAACGAAATTGTGAGTAATCATCTGGCTCGCATGCAACATTCAGCGATTTAGTGTTTCTTCCTAATTTCCTCCGATATTCTTATTAAACTTATGTCAGAGAGGCATGCATGCAAACCAGATCACTGCTCACACTTTTTTTCGATATAATATTCAGTCATTCCGGAACGATAGAGAAATCACCGAATTTTTGACCGGCCATCAAAACAGTATATTTTTTCAACAAAAAACGAAAACAAGATATCAAACGAAGGCCCAACTTTGTATTTTTCACCAAATCAAATCAAAATTCACCAAATCTCGGTGAATTTTCTAGGCTTCTCACACAATGGTGGACTGTAAATTCAACAATCCTCATTCGGAAACGCCCATAACCTTTTTTCACTACTCCAAAAATTATGATTTTATTTTGTAGCTGAGCTCCAGGGCTACCAGAATAATTATTTATAAAGTTATTGTGAATTAAAATTTTTTGAAAAAAGTCAACCATTCTCACTCACGCAAGCACAGCTCAAATATTATATAAAAATGGCCTATAGCTATAAACACAATTTAGGAGGGACTAGCAAGGAATCACAATGGCTTTTTCGACAGTATCGACAAAGAAGTAGTATTGGGGATGAAAGTGGCCAATTGACTCAGTCTAGCAATGGCTCTCCCCGTTCCTCTCTCTATTACAAACTGGCTGAGGTATTCCCACTACAGAGGAGATCGGCGAGTGCTTATAGTTAGTTTAATGGCATTTTTTGTGACAATTATTGAAAATGTTTATTTTTAGGTAACCGAAGAAATGCCCATCCCTGTAGATGGAAGCTCTGCGGGGCCTACAGCAACTACGGCAACAGCTTTAGACGTTTTCAAGATTAAGTTAATTTAATGCAATGTCTTTTGTCCAAAATGTAATTTATTGTAAAAGGCAATTCTTTTGTGTGACAATTTCAATACTTGGAGATCAAAGTTGATACTGTGAGTCTAAATGCAACTAAAAGTTTTTTTAAGAAATTCGAGCCTAGCTCGTTTGAATGCACGAAAATACAACCCAAAGCCTGCTCACACACATAAAAGATACTGATGAAAAGTAAGACTTTCAGACGAACAAAATGTTTATACATAGCTGTAACATGAATTCAGTCTAAATATTTACTTGCTCAGCAGATCTTCTATCGTATATTTTCTAATAAGAACCCATGGGGCCTTATTTTTCAACCGGTCTTCAGAGGTGGGACCTTATTAGAAGGTGGCCTTGTTAGAATATTCCTTTTAGGCCTTATTAGGCCTTTTCAGGTTAGGCCTTATTTTTCAACACCTGTTGGGATGTGGTGCCTTATCAGAAGTGGGGTGTTAATAGAAGGTGTGGCCTTATTAGAAGATATACGGTATACTGGCACCGATTTTCGAATGCTTGAAGCAACTCTTAACACCGGAATGGCTGATTGTACCAAGAGTGAATCCTGGTGCAGAAACTTACGCTGAACATGATAGTGAAAAAAATTGAGAAAAAATCACTATTCGTGGGTCAGCTGCCCCAACTGCCCCGACCATGTCCCGATTTTTGAGTACGATACTTCAAGAGGGCAGATCTCGTCTATTTCCATCGTCGAACACTTTGATATATAACCTAAAAGAAAGCGCAGATCACGGGTTTTCTAATGAAATACTATTAAGGTATTTAAGACCATTAAATGTAAAAATTTAACTTCAAACAAAAAACTGTGTCATTTTTTGAATCGGGTTGCTAGCACTTACGAACGGAAAAAAAGTGTGATAAAGTCATTTTTTTAGTTATCGAGGTACACCATTCGACAGAGCAAGAAAAACTGCACCAGAAATAGATTAGACGTATGGTAAAAAGCCGTTTTTATAGTGTTTAGCAAAACTCTCAAAAAAGTACAAAATCAATTTTGACGTAAAACTAAACTAAAAATCAAATTTTGAAATTGAGATTTCAATCTTTTTGGAACACCCTGTAGTTTTATATGCAAATCAATGATGCGCAGGTGGACAAACACAGTAAACACAAAAACAGACAAACACGCGCTAAGCGAAGAGAAAGTCAAAACAAATTCATATTTTGTCACGATTTTATAATGGATTTATCGCTCCATATAAAATAAAAATAACCGCAAATTTTCATTCTTTTTATGCGAAATGAGCTGAATATTATCTAAACAAATTTGTTGCCATTTAGATGTCAGATTTTAAACAAAAAACAAAAAAAAGTGTACAATTCTTATCACGAAATCGTAAAAAAATATGTGTTTACGATGAGTTTTGAACTGTTTCGTTACAGTAGATTCTATTTATAGCGTCTAGGCACCGAAAAAACTTTATATGTCGTGTTTTTTATAATAGGGCGGCAGCCTCGACTTTGAGAACTTATATCTCAGCCCAGAGAGATTATTTTGAAAATCTGTTTTTAGAGTTTTCTCAACTTTTTTTATTTTGGTCAGTCACCCAAAAACCTTGAGATCAGCCTCAAAATTTTCCAATTTCTAGGGGTTGGAAAACTAGGGATATTTCCAGAAATACGGTACAGTCCACACTCTATTTAGCATAACTCTAAAATTTAGAGATTTGGTTTTGACGTAGCTAAATGATGGGAAAGTAACGCTCTATTTAACATGAGGTTTTTGGCGGCCCCTTGAATTATGCTAAATATGCGTGGACTGTAATTAGCCATTGTTGTTATTTCTCATCAAAATTTAATTTAAGTTTTTATCTTAAAATTCAAATTTACTTACAAAAACTGCAACTGCACTGTTTTAGACCAGTATAGTGGATTGTCATCCTTCGTTTGCAAAAAAAAATAATATAAGAATCCCTTGAGATATACCACCGGAACCTCTTATATAGTTTGACGTCAAATTCTAGTGTTACTGTCAATGGTGAGGCATTGGCAGTGCACAAGAACTGGCTTAACTAAACTAAATTAATACTTTAAAAGAGCTGGTCTTAATAATAATGGAAAAAAAGAAAATGTTAGAAGAAAGGTAAATGGCGTAAGAAAATGTTAGATTACGATATTTAGGCCAGGGCTTGTAAAAAAGGAAGAAAATGACACCTTTAACACCTAGCTCTATTATCTTCCTTGTTGCTCTTTTCTCAAATATTAGCAATTTAGAAGGAGCTCTACTCAAGCAGCAAGTCTTCCTTCCTGTATTTCCAACTGCTAACCACAGTATTTAAGGTGTGGAAATAACTGCCTTTACTACTAATTTGCCAAAAGAAGGAAGATCTTGTCTTTTAAAAGAATTTTTTAGATAATTGTACTAAATAATTTTGGTTACCGTGAAATCTATAAGAAAAGCTAACCCTCCAGCAGCTTAGCCAAGCGAGAAGGTGGCCCGTGCCCTCCCGTCACATTTTATTAAAACGTTATAGGTAAAATGACTTCGAAAATTCGAAAAATGAAAAATTTCTGGTGCCACCTCTGCAACTTTTCAATAAAAGCTCACCCCTACATTTTGACTGAAATTTTCCCAGTTTAAGCCATTTTTAATTTTCAATTATAAAAATTTCAATTAGAGGTATTACGGTGTGCGTTGCTTGATTTCTTTGATACTGGCGAAATTTTACATAGACTACAGCTGAATGGTGCATTTCTTCTAATAGTACTACAAGTAGCTCTATTCTCCATCGAAGACTTTCCAGGAATTTTTGAAAGCTTAACTAATATTTTAAAAGCTAAATCAGAAAGCTAAATCACCAAAAGCTAAATCAGAAAATTTAAAAGAAAACAATAAACAGCTCTGACAATATTTACTCTGGCTTGAGACACGTCCTTGAATACTTTTATCAGAGAAAATATGATATCTCAACGAGCTCAGCCACATTTTTGGAAATGCAACAATATCTTTTTTACATAAAGACATCACAATATTTGAAGTGATCAGCTTTTTTTCAAATGAAAACTAGATGCGTAAGCGGAGCCAGAAGACTTGAATCGAAAGCCTCAATCTCTTTTGCAGTTTTGAACCCTTTAGGCATTATAAGGTATGATGAAACAAACCGGTTCATCCACAGAGTGAGACAAAAAAAGCAGACACTTTTAAAAATATTTGCTTCCGCGCACCGTCTGAAATCAAGATTTTTTGGCGAATCAATAACTTTGAAAAAGCATTTTAAAAAGTTGACGGGCATTTTCATCATTTTAACTGGTCAAAATTTTGATTCAGAGTTGAGCGCCTTAGCAACAACTTAGCGATTTGTTGTAGCGCAGTTTAAGAGCTACAAAACTCACTTTACGGAATTTGTTTTTAAAATCTGAGTGTTGAGATATAGGCATCTGGGAAAAAATCATTTTCTTAAAAATGACCGAAATTCGAAAGATTGGAAAAAGTCGGGTTTTGATCAATTTTCAAAATAGTTTATCTTTATCTTACATAAAGATCATGTCTCAGCACATTATTGTTATTTTGTAAAATGAGTTTTGTAGTTCAAAAAATTTATAGCTATTTCAAAACTCATACTTTTGATGGCATCATGTCCCGTAATGGGTAAGCGTGACCACCAGACCAACGCCCCAACAACGCTCTAGTCGTCATGGCTCGCCGCACCAGCGCACCAGCACCGCCCAACGCTCCGACACACCCTCCACCCATGGATTGTGAACGTCCTCTAATACTGTTCATCATTAGCTCTTTCTTCTTTCAACTAGTCATCAGAACTTGGTTCAGTCCCTAACCCGAGATCTGGGCAATAATTCCACCCCATTTGACTGAAATTTGTTTGAAAAGTCCTAATTTCGCCATAATTCGCCAATGCAAAATACCAAATGAATTTTTTTTTTAAAAGTGTTTCAAACACTCTATATCGACCTAAAATTGTCTCAGACGCTCGAAAAAGGCATTATTTTTGTGTTCTAGTCAATAAAAATTGAGTTTGAGACACCCAAAAATACCTATTTTGACCATTCTCAAAGGTATTGAGGGCTATTTCGGGGTGGGCAAAGACCAAAAATGGGCCAATTTAGTGTGAAACGTAAGATGTTGAACATAGTTTTGTTGACTGGGGACTACCGCATAAATAAACTCTGGTATGCATGCTTTTTCATGCATCCAGAGTCACTTTCGAGTGATTTGTGTCTAAGGTATGTGGGTGTGCGCATCTCAACTCTCAAGCCCCCTGCGCCCCCGAAGGGGGCGCAGGGGGCTTGAGTTGTTAGAGATGCGCGCACTCACTTACCTTAGACATAATTGCGACCAAGACTCTTGATCAAAAATGCGTTTAGAAACTATTTTTGCCAGCTCCAGTGACCAAAACATGCCAAAACAGGCAAATGGTCGAAATTTCAAAATGTCCAAAACTCAACTTTTTTTTAACCAGAACTTAAAAATAATGTCTTTTTTGAACTCCTGAGGCTATTTTAGGTCGATATAGTGTGTTTGGAAACACTTTTAAAAAAATTTCACTTGGGCGGGAGGGGGGGATGTATACTCCGGTAGGGTCGAAACTTCTCACCTAAAAGACAAAAAAATTTTGAAATTTTTTTTTGGTTATCATTATTTTGGAGTCAGTGCTGAAATTCTAGAATTTACAACAATGGTCACATGGTTCTAAAAAAATCCGAAAAATTCAAGTTTCTAAAAGTTTTTTGGCTAAAAGTCGTGATCTCGAAGACTCTAAGACGCCTATTTTTGTCATATTCATTTGAAACTGCGTTTTTATTTTATTTGAATTTCAGAGTAGTAGTTTAGAATGTGTAACAAATCCATATTCCTGCTTATGGCTTGCTGTCAATTATCATGGATTGATTGGCGATTCAACAAAAAATTTCGGGCACGTAAGTTTTTTTATACAAATGATATTTTTGAATCTAGTAAATTAGTTATATTTTTACTGTGAGAACAGTTGTAAAGGGTTGAAATTTGTCAGCATATAATTTGACTTTTTGTCCTTAACCATTAATTATTAAACCAGACTCTAGTTACCGTATTTTCTGTAATTTTTTGATTTTGAATTGGGATGCTGCTGTAAAATTTACAGGAAATATGATAAATCAAATTTGAGTTTGAGCATGTAAGGCCTTTTCTGGGCTTTGATCGATTAAGAGCGTATATGAATCAATGGATGTGTAGTTTCAGAGAACAGTGCGACCGGCTCCATGCTGATGACTTCCAGATGCATTTGCATTGCCGGAAAAAAGTGCTAAGGAAATTAGAGCTTAAAGATGCTGTTTTGAATCAGGTCTTACTTTATCTTACTTAAACGGGCATACTAAACTGGCATAATATTTTGAAAGGCGGGTACCAGGTCAATTCAAAAAAAAACTTTTTTTAAATAAATTTTAGCTGAGTACCAGTCCTGTTCATTTGATTCATCGATTCGCGAATCAATTAAAATTGCGCGCCAACGTCATGAATCAATCAACTCGCGCAAATTTTTTGATATGAATCGATTAAATCGATTCGCGAGACAAAAAAAAGACGCGCGAATCGAATCAATCGATTCGCGACTTATCGATTCGACAAATTTCGCGAATCAATCGATTCGCGAATCGATTTGAACGATTCAATTAATTCACGAATCGATTGATTCGCGAGTTATCGATTCGCTATGTTTCGCGAATCAATCGATTCGCGATTTTTCGACTCATTAGCTCTTGCAAATCGATTCTTCTTTTAATTATCTGTATAATTATCATTTCTTATTTCGTTCCTTCATGCCTCGTAGATCTCTAAACCACCCTTAATAGTCTTGAACGATTAAAATCGTGCCGGGTTTAGCTGGGTGTAAATGAATAAGAATGACTGAGAGGTCGAATTTGGAGTTCTCGGTCTATCCAGCTCCCCAAGTCTCTATATCGGTGGTTGAGCCCTGAAATTCTGTTAGCATTTGACTGTGTCTTTCTTTTAACTGATCTCGTTTAATTTAGATGTTAACCACTCACACGACTCTTGAGAACTCTGATTGTGCTTTCATGGTGGATAATGAGGCTATTTACGACATCTGCCGAAGAAAACTGGGAGTGGACCGTCCATTATACATCAATCGAAGTCGTCTGATAGCCATTTTGAATCGCTTTCATCCACCTTGATATAGTGATGGTATGGTGATATGGTCTTGACATGGTCTTGATGTACCTCTAATTGTTCTCAACCCTGTTAACTGGTATTCATCTAACCTCAGTGGTCATGATCCAGCCACAATAGGTATGAACCACGCTTACTATGCTATTTTTTAAGATACTCGCACGGAGGGTCACACTTCGTTTCCTTCATAATAAATTCACAAAAAATTTGTCATTCCAAACCACGCCAAGGATTTTTCAGATCATAACTTTATTAGAAACAACATATATCGACAAAAAGGTGAGTCAAGTAAACATCATGTTCAATCAATAACATTTTCTTCTGTCACAATATATTTCTGGTTGAAAGACATCAAAACCTTGCGTTTAGCCAAGGGACCGTTAGTTGCATTCTTGTGACCTCCGGTGTGTAGCGTAAGCTGAGAGAATATTTGCTCTACTGACCCAGAATGCGCAGGGGATGGAAGAACAGAGAAGGCAATCGGTGCAAGTTTCGGAAATCTCTAAAAAGGCAAACTACAGGTTACAGAACATGTTTAAACCGTTTCAAAAGACGTTCATTTAGACTGCAGCAGATTGCTTTTTGTCCCACATGATCCTATAAAATTTATGTGTAGTCAATGAGACAAATTGGACCATATAGTGAAACCTTGAGAAATTTGGAGAGACATAAAATTCCAGGAAGCAGAAGAGATATCGTTGGCTTTGTATCCTGTTGAAGCTTGTCCGTCAACTCGCGAAAAAGGATCCTGATTAGCACTGAGGAAGGGGTCCCTTAATATTGTTGACTTTCACGACATGAATTTTTTGGAAAAACTAACTGTATAGCGGCCTTCATGTTAGACGCCCCATCAGTAACAAATCTAAGAGGAACTTTTTGACATTTGCTTCATCTAAGGACTTTTGTATAAGGCGAGCGATATTCGGTCCTTAATTAGACATAGTTAATTTAATTCAGTTATTTTCACCGTTTTAACCTGTATGCCGATCCTCTATTAAGACCAAATCTAGGGCCACAGTTTCAAAGGTTTTTGACGCCGGATTCCAAAAGTGGGCAGCAATGCCTGAACATACAGAATAAAAAAAGGATGAAAAGCACAATAACAAGCCTAACGTTACCTAAGAAACAATGTTTCATACCCCTAGTAGTAGCAATATCAGCCGAAATAGAGACGCTTGCAGGTGAGTCACAGATAGTTTTGTAAACCTTGGCCATCAATGTAGAGAACTCCTTTGAAATATCATTCGATAAAGCTCGACGTGTAGGAGGAATGCAACCAGGCACGAGAGACAGAAGTGACTAAAAGCGCTTTGAAGAATAGATCGAACTACAAAGAATACAATATAATCTACTTTTAGGTATTTATTCTCGACATGAGAAACGGGCATTGATGTTGTTGAAGCGTACCAAGCCAACAATTGACGAGGCGAATTACGAAATATAGGGAGCTCCGGATGATGCGAAAGCAGATGGCGCTTTGCGTTGCATGACGGTAGTGCTCCTTGGGACACGAAATCGCACTCATTACATTTTCCATTTGTGAAATAGGATGAGTAAACAGATGCTGAACGATACTATTATAAGTAATTTTTATACATGACAACAACTTACATTTACGCTTTCCGCGGTTATTCCTAACAACGACCGGAGAATTCGTAGCTGAGCCAACTATTCTTTCCTGGCTGATTGGCATCAAATTTCTAAAAAAATTACGTTAAGTGCGCTATCGTAATGTGATATATCGCATAGACATTTGGCAGCAACAGACCGGGCACACTGTGGATGACTCGATTGAGGGTGAAAGATTAACGCCGCCGAAAGGAAGATAACAAGAAAAATAAAACATATAATTTGAAAGAGAATCGATTCGCAAGAGCTAATGAGTCGAAAAATCGCGGATCGATTGATTCGCGAAACATAGCGAATCGATAACTCGCGAATCAATTGAATTGTTTGAATCGATTCGCGAATCGATTGATTCGCGAAATTTGGCGAATCGATAGCTTGCGAATCAATTGATTCGATTCGCGCGTCTTTTTTTTGTCTCACGAATCGATTTAATCGATTCGCGGAAAATCGATTCGCGAAAATTGTGCGAATCGATCGATTCGCGCAATTTCGATTCAAATTTTCTGGCGAATCGATTCACTGAATCAAATGAACAGGACTGCTGAGTACCCTGCGGGAATAAATAATCAAAAACACTTCAGTTATTTGATAGCATCGGTGGCCTATTAGGATAGCGACCACGGACTGCGAAAGCTGGTCATCAGTTTGATTCCCACTGGAGTTATAAATTTTTCTTCGACTTTTCCGAAATTTCGTCAAATTGATTCTCGTTTGAATTTTGATGGTACCCACCTTTTAAAATATTCCCATTGGCGGCGAGCATGCCCTTTTCAATTACTCGTTTACATGTACTTATCGTTGAATTAACTTTTTTTCATGGCTTGTCGTCTCGGTAGGTATCGAAATAATGCTTAAAATCTGCTCTTTGTCCTACAGTTAACTACTGACATTTAACACTTCCTAGGCAGATCATCTTCGGTTTTCAAAGTCGTATTTTTACCCTTCAATCCCACTTTTTGCTCAAGGAAATAATATGTGTTTTTCATCGAATTCTGCACCGGAATATAATGATATTCCGGTCCGCACTGGAGTGTTAAAAAATTATAACAATGAGTGTTTTGCATTTTCAGGAAGCTATTAATTTTCGATTTCACAACATTTTCGAACAAACATTACTAACCCGAGTAAACTTCTCCATTTTCAAGATCTATTAATTCTACGCCCAAAATGTTACAAATATCAGTAAATTTGTTTTTGAATGAAAAAATAACAATCGAAAAACTAAAAAAACCTTTAACCGTGAGGTTTCCAACAATTAATACTTGGAATGAGTCATCAAGAGCACTTGTTTCGAAGATTTTTCTATCCCATCTTGTCCAGCAAGAAATTCTGAACGAAAATTTAATGTGTTAAAGAAAATTGCGAAGGAAAATGAGGCACAAAATTATAACAAATATGTGGTATAGTATTTGTTTATAGCTGAATGAATTCAACAACTTGAGTCTGCTGAAAAACAATACAGGATCAAGAAGACAGTTTTTACTGGATGATTGGAAAAAAGTAAGTTATTTTGAACTCAGCTCCTTTTTCTACTTTTAATGTGAACTCTATATTTAGTGCACACCTCGTGACTAACCCAAGTGCACATTAAATTTTGGATTCTATTAAATTTTTTAAACTTCTGAATTATACTAAATTCCACTGTGAAACACCTTGGTCCCCAAGTCAAAATTTAGTAAAAAAATTCGAAAAGTACCGTCCGCTATTTAAAAACGTGTTTTCTACGCGTTTCCGGCCCCAAAACACACAGAAAGTAGTTAAAAACACTTTTTTCGAGGACTTGCTATAATATACTTCAGCCATTAGTTCCAAAAATTAATTATGCACATCACTGACATGTAATATAAATATTGAGTGAATTTTCAGGGAGCCGAGATATCATTCAAAGTAAGGGAATGGTCCGAATTTCCTGTGTGTTTTACTCAAAATACCAATGAAATTTTGAAGGAAGCTTGAGAGTGTGAAATTTTTCGGACCTTAGCTCAACGGATTCAGGTTCAGGAAGAGATTTTGGTTCTAAAATACGGCAGCGGCAAAGAAATTTAATTAAAAAATGTTCGACCAGAATTTTTTTTTTATTGAACTCGGTTCTCTTAATTGGTCAAAAATCAGTTTTCGCTCAACCTACTGGATGTAAGGGCGCTACTGGAGAATCGGTTGCTCCCAAACAGCTTGGTCCCCCTTTTGATTTTTAAAAATCAAAAGGGGGACCAAGGTTTTTTCACAAAAAACAACAGGGGGACCAAGCTGTTTGGGAGCAACCGATTCTCCAGTAGTGCCGGATATAAGTATACTATGTGCATTAAGAAGCATGCAGAACAGTGCAGCAGTAATACCACTTGTAGTGTAGGCTTTGCGCATACATTGCTTATTCAGTCAGTTCCAGGGAGTTACCATTTAATACCATGTCAAAATTGATTTCTAGCGTTTTCTTTAGATCAGAGCAAAAAAATACAGTGGTTCAGCACATCTAAAGCTTTTGAGCATAATTTTAACACAGTTTCTTTGCTTTTCTTTGCTCCAAATAGCACCGAATTCCAAGTTTTTGTGCACAATAGCAGTGAAACAAAAAGTAGATTGAGATTAAGAATCGACATTGAAAACAACAACAAGTCAGCAAGTAGCTCAGGGTGGCATGAGGTTTTGCTAAACAACTTTTTCTCAATGACAGCCGAAGGAAGGTACAGACACACAGTTGGGATGTCAGTCAAGTTAAGTCAGTTTTACAATTTTTATACTTGCTTAGCATGAATTAACTTTTTGTGTTGCATTCACTCGCTAAAAGTTTTTTTTAATTTTGAAGTTCGTCAAAAAGTTTTTGGAGTCGTGGAAAATTGGCTGAACCAGAATGTAGCCCTAGATCTCAGCTTTCTAATGATCTATCGACTAACTTACTGCGACATTCAAGAGTTGCAGAGAAAAGCCTTTGTATATACCAAATTCTTTGAACAATTTTTTGAACGATTTATTGGCTCTACCCCGTTAGCGCCCAAATTGTTTGCGCCGAGAATCGTTACAGCCAAACCGTTACATTTTTAATTAATTAGCTTTCTACGTATAGTTTTTCTAAGTGATTTCGTGGATATTGTTGTTTACAAGTTAATACTCAAATTGATGCCAGAGAGACGGGTTACATTTTGAGCATAAGGTTGTAAATGACCATATCTGCAAAATTAACTAAAAACCCCAAAATTTCCGGAATGCTGGACTTTTTCGAGAACTTTTGGAGTTTTTAGTTAATTTTGCAGATGTGGTCATTTACAACTTTATGCTCAAAATGTAGCCCGTCTTTCTGGCATCAATTTGAGTATTAACTTGTAAATGACAATATCCACGAAATTGCTTAGAAAAACTATACGTAGAAAGCTAATTAATTAAAAATGTAACGGTTTTGGCTGTAACGATTCTCGGCGCAAACAATTTGGGCGCTAACGGGGTAGAGCCGATTTATTGCATATAATGACTTTTTTCTCCAATTTTTTAAAATATTAGTAAGTTAGTTGATAGCTCGTTAGAAAGCTTAGATCCGAAGCTACATTTTTGCATATAATCTTTAAACCAATTGGAATTTTTTGGGATAAAAACTAACTCATAAAATTTGACGGGGTGAAACAAGTGGAGCAAAAAAATCCATGTTGGGTTTTGGGTTTGGCCATTCATTACTAGTTCGGTTAAGGCCAATAAAACCTTTTTTTATCTTAACCCTTTTTATTTTAAATATTTTTTCTGCTTCACATGGTAAAAGAAACATTTTTGAAGTAAAGATTTGATATTTTCTTCAAAATTTTCAATTCCTCTCCTCAATGACAGATTACCTATTTAAGGTACTACAAGGTCATTTACGGTATTTTCCAGGGTTATAGAATTGACTGGTTTTTCGGTCATTTTACCGGTCAAATGACCGGACACTTAGTCAATTTTACTAGAGTTCGGTAATTCTGACTGGTCAAATGACCGTCATTTGATCGGCAATTTCACAAATATAGTATTTTCTCTAATTAGCCAACACCCTCTGATAGTACTAATACTTTGAGACTCCGTATCTCAGTCCAAAAAATATAATTCACATCACTTTTTGTTGCGTTTTCTTAGCTCTTACGAGCACTATCGATTCAGCTTTTTCGATTTTGGAACTTCACCCAAAAAGGTCGAGATCGAGCCCAAGATTTTCACGATTTTCGAAGGATTGAAAAATAAACCGACATGTCGGCTAATTAGAGATAATACGGTATTTACTTTTTTAAGCTTAGGCAGGGCTAGGCCAGCGTATATTAAGACGGACTCGAATATGTTTTTAGCTCGTCCAAAAATACACTGGCCTACCTTTGCCCAAGCCTTAAAATGACCTCAAAGGACCATTGCTGTCTACAACAATGACTGTCCGCCAGTTCAAAAAAAAATCATAATCATTGTACTTCTGTACGGATTTTTCAGATTGGTTTCCAACATAAATATACCTAAAATTAAATTGTAGGCCTTGTTTTTGTTAAAAACCAAGTTGAAAAATCCGTATAGAAGTTCAATGGTTAGGAAAAAATTTGAATTTAGAGCTCGTGACCATACTTGCATGGGCGCCACCGCCGGCGCCCAGGACGCCAACGCGCGAGGTCGGCGCCGGCGTCGATTTTTGACAGGCCCGACGCTCTTCGGTTTTTCACAGCTGGTGCCGGCGATGGCGCCCAAGATTTTCGGAAAGGCGCCGACTTGATCACAATACTTGCACAAGCACTCTTTTTCAAAAAAATATTCAAATTTTAATTCAAAAATTCTCTTGGAATTTTTCAAATTTTCTTTAAACCGAAATTTGCGGCGCCGGCGCCGAAATTTTGAAAAGCCTGGCGCCGGCGCTGGCGCCCTATTTTTGCAAACGTGCAAATATGCTCGTGACCATTGTCCTTCAAGTAGCTTAAAGAGATCGCGTATCTTTATGGAGAGGAAGTGAACATTTATTAGAAAATATCAGACTTCAGAGAATGTTAGCAAATGCTTTTTATGGTGTCCAACAAAGTAGTTCAGGACGTCATTTTGTGTCATTTTTAAAATTTTAAAAGCAAACAATACCTCTAGTTTAGTTCATGGACCAACGAAACATAGATGGATTGTTGGTCCACCTGTGAGTTTGCATATTTGACCTGTTGATTTTTTCTGACTGTTCATTTTCACAGATGTTTCTTGAGATTATTGGCTTAAAAGACTCGCGCATTCAAAACTCTTATCCCTCTATTTTTTCCAACATGTTACCGCCATTGACACAACCATGTGCAATAAGCCAGCAAGAATTCACTAACCAAACGTGTTGCATTTACCCACTAGAAGTTTTTATTATTATTTTTTAACAATACTCTTATTGCAATTTAGATTTCTTTTGAGGAATTTGGTTGGGATTGGATAATAGCGCCAAGAAATTTAAACATATACTACTGTCTAGGTCGAGTTTAGTCTACAAACTAAGCTTTCACATTAGTATTTTTGCAGGCCAATGTCGAGTTGTGAATTTAAAACAAAATATGCCGCATACTAGGTAAGTCCCTAAAGCCTAATGTAAAAGCATTTATATTGACTTTTTTTAAAGATTTTTGGGTTCTTTTCCTTTATCCGGATGACCTCTATAAAAGACCTCTATAACTCTATAAATATTTCATAGAGGTCATCCGGATAAAGGAAAAGAACCCATTTTTGCTTTTACGGGGATTTAAATCAAAAATGTGAAATTCTAGAAAAAACATTAACGTCACGAACAAAGTCAAGACTTTTGGTGGTTAAGCACGAAAATTTGACTTGCATTTGACTTTTAGTGACCACACATGGCTTTAGCAGCAGGTCAAGACCGAGTGCTGTGTAGGTTCCCTACGTTTTATAAAACAAATGGTGAGACGTTTTCTTACCTTAGACATGATTCCAAGCAACACTTTTGATCATAAAATGCACCAAGAAGATCTTTTTGGTCAAGATCTGGTGAGAAAAATATGGAATACCGTATTCTCGCTAATTAAAGCAGCCGCTCTTAACGCACCCCTGGACAGAGGTTGAAAAATAAACGCACGCCCTCTAACTAACGCATTCCCCCCTCAAATTTTTTTTCGTCCCGCAACGAAATAATCGCATTTTTCTCAGTTTCCTCGTTATTTCGATTTTTGTTGTTTTTATGTTGTGCAGAACTGTTATTAATTTTTGATTTTAGTCAATCCATGGATCAAATTCGTGCAAACAATGAAAGTGATACGCCCAGCATTGAAGATGAGTAAGATGAGGGGGGCCAAGGCAAATAAAAACTTTTTTTCGAGTAATGGCCTCGGTATACTTAAAAACGTGTTTTCTAACCGTTTCACGGATAAAAAATTGCTTTGTAGCGCTTTTAACCGTGTTTTCGGATTTCGGTAGAGTGAAGTTCAATCCTAGGAGCGAAAGGTAATGATAATCGCATAATAATTAATCGCATTTGATTTTTTCAAATAATCGCAAAATCGAGAAAAGGCCAAATCGTCAGCTCTACTTTTGGTTGTGTGTTGATGTTGTACTAATGAAATTGTTTGTTCTCTTGTGTTTGGTCAAGAATTTTCAGCGCGCTCACGTCGGCATTGTTGAAAAATTATCGCACACCCTCTAATTAACGCAGCCCTTGGACGAAGGTTGAAAAGTAAACGCACCGGTGCTTTTGTTAGAGAGAATACGGTAATATGATATCCTCTAGTGGCATTTACCTTGGTCCCTCAAGGCAAAAAGTCAAAATTTTGTCAAAAAAACGTTTTCAAAAACTGCCATCCCTAACCTAAAAACGTGTTTTCTACACGGTTTAGGCCTTAAAACATACAAAAAACTGCTTCAAACTGAAATTTTAACGCACTATATATGTAGAGATATAAGGCTTATAAAATGGTATTTATTTTTCGCAGTTATATGACTTTGTGTGACTTCAAAAACTTCTTGTCTCCTTTAGCTTCATTATTACTGTGATTTCTCTCAAAAAAATCGTAAAATTTATTATCAAAATTATAAAGGCCTTGCTTGGCCCGAATTCGGATCTTCTGAGCTATTTATAAAAGCCGAGGGTGTGGTTGACATCCAAAGTCGTCCCGTAGTCCCGTTCGGTTTGCAATCATAATTTCTATTTACTCAATGTTTCAAACTGGGTCATGTGCATAAACAATAAAGATTTTTTAAGCCTGTTGGCTGTGGAGCACTTGGAGGAGCTGTGCTGTGCTCCAGATAGCTTAGATCCAGTCTCCATTCTCTTTCAAGATACTCACAATAATCTACATGTTCGCACCATTCCAAACATGATTGCTCGGAAATGCTCTTGTAGTTAACTGTACAACCTACCTCTTCAATGGACAGATCAACAAACATAATATGTCACAAAATTTAAATGCCAATAAAAAATAATATTTTATTGCGTTATCAAATATATTTTTCGACAAAAATAAGAGCAATATATTCTTTGTGTCACAACTCTTGCTTGGAACATTTGAAAAAATGTGTGTGTAATAGGAATATGAGGGGTCGGAGAGACCTGTAAAAAGCTTACATTTCACACTTGTCAGTTACTTTTAGTTGTGTTTTCAAATTTTTAGTTAATTATTTGTGGTCCGTGAAATTCGGCGCAATCTAAAATCCCTAATTTTAGCATATTTGCTTGTTATTTATCCTCGATTTGAAGGTCTAATAAAACGACCAATAATTTTTTTTAAAGTAAATATTTTGCTGGCGAAAATACTAAAATAAGAGATTTTTCCGATCATTGAAGTCCCAAAAAAATATTTCTTCTTACCGCCAGAAACTCGCTGTCAAATAATCGGTAAAAATCATTAGAATATAAATTTATTAAGCTATTTTTATAACAAAAATAATAATACCGTGTTTTCTGTAATAGAGCCCCCGTGGGCTTTATTTTTCGGTTAAAAACAACTGGTCAAAAACAAGGAGGGCTGCTTTATCAGAAAAATACGGCAATTCGCCTTCTGTCGCTTACTTAGTGTTTTTCGTTGGTAATTTAGCTAGTATTTTACCACTTTGCGATAGAAAATTATCTAGACTTCTAAGAAATAAGTATGGGATTAAACTTTAGTAATAAGGGATATACTATAGGAGCAGCAGTATTATATATTTGGACCAGTGAAATTAATTCTATGTTTCTAATTATTGTCTCTCATTTTACAATAACAATATCATCATCACAAACAATCACAACAGCATTAGTAGTAGTAGTTTATTATATAGTATTAGTGGTAGTGACGGTTGTAGCCTAGTCTTCCAGGTTGCGGAACGCCGATTGCATGGCTTCATTCAGCTCTTCGTATTCTTTTTTAATTTGTTCCTCACCGTCCTTGATTGGGTCCTGCAATAAATACAAATAGTTTAGAGCATTGTTGACACACTTCTTTGTCTGTGTAAATTTGTTACCTTGAACTTCATGGAAGACAGCTTGTACCTGCAAATATATGGCTTTTTATTAGGTAAAGCATTCAAGAATCAATAAAATAGATAGTTTTTACTGAGCTATTGAAACTAGTTATTTGACACTAATAAGCTGCACATTTTAAGATGCTGCAAAATAGTGCCTACCATCACCCCCCCCCTAAAGTCAGATAAAAAATAAAAAATTTGTTTTGGGGCTTATTATATGACTGAGATGAATGTATTTTTAATAATTTGTCGAATATATCTATAAGAATGTTGTAAAAAACCTGACATCAAATCGCTCATGTGGTCCCGGATAGTATTCCAGGTGACTTTGTTGTCGGATTGGGCAGTGGCTTCAACAGCATGTCGGCAAGGTCGTAGAAGGAAATCCTGTAATCATGCTACTTTTAAAAAAAATATCTATACAAGAAATCTTACATATTCTTTAGCATGCCGACAGTTTTGTAGAAGGGACAGAATCGATCGTAGGGGCATAACCATTCTGTTGCAGGAAGTCGTCCTTGATGATTTTGGCCACTTCCAGAGTGATCTTGTCGGACTCGGCCAAAGAGGCTTTGCCTACAAGCTGCACGATTTCGGACAAATCTTCTTCTTCCTACACAGTTTGATTGATTAGCTGGAGAAAAAGGCTGGTTTATAGGCTTTACCTGGAGAATTTCCTTGCATTTAGTACGGAGAGCAACAAACTCGGGTAGTTCTTCTCGTAGTAGTCGTCCAATGCTCTCATGTACTTACTGCAAAAAGATTTGTTTGTATGTTCCATAATGACTTTTTCGGCTTGTTTACAAATGTTTTTGATTGTTTATGATAAACTTTGAGTGTATTTTTAGTCCAATCTACAATTGTTACACAGGATCGGCTTTTCAAAGCGCCCAAAAACGTATATTTTAACTTTTGAATCTCTAATGTATGTTAAATTTGACGAAAAAAATAAGTTCCTAATATAAAATGGCTTTTAGCTTTCACACTGCTTCAATCAAGAAAAGATCTTTTCCAAGTTGAGATCCAGGGCTACATTTTGGTGTACTGTATGTTTTATAATAAGCCCGCCCCCCTCTCCCAGTTCAAAATCATGTTTTTGGCATTGTGTTTTTCTACCGCTTATCGAAATTTTTTCTCAGACAAGTTTTACCTCAATTTGTAGCTCATCTCATTAGCTACAAATTGAGGTATAACTAGTAACTTGCTTGAGAAAAGTTTTCAAAAAGTGGGTCAAAAACGCAATGTCAAACACGATTTTGAACGAGGGGAGGGCGGGCTTATTAGAGAAAATACGGTATGTGTGGTTACTTCCATCAGTAATTCATGCTATGCTTTTTTCTTTATTTAGACACATTGGACACATCGCAAAGGTTTGCAATAGTTTTGATCCAAGAAAATAGTGCTTCCAAAACCGTCAACAATCAAAAATGTAGTTTTCAGTTGATCAACTTGCCCATATTTTTCACACACACTTTATTACGTATTCAGTCCAAGAACTTTGTAGCTCATTCTTAAAAGTACTAAAAAAATTTTTTTTTTCAATCTTAATACCTAAGGCAGTAGTAGCAATTAAGGCAGCCAGTCTGTGTTTAAATTTCCGCCGTGCATGCCACAAAGTCGTTTATCTCAACACCAAAAACTTTTAATTATAAAAACATGAGACTAATACTAACACCGCTTAGCATCCCAACCTAGGCATCTATACCCTACTTATTAATTCACACACACACACTCTTACTCAACAAGAAGACCGAAAAGACAAAGAAGTGGGTAAAACGTGAGTGTTATAAACAAGCAGAGACACACTCCCAGCTACAACCAAATGCTTGTCGAGAGTGAGACCAGTGTGGTTGCTGTGGGAACCAGAGGCTACATCAAAAGTTCATGGCAGGACACATACCTCTGGCTTCTGTTACCACCCTTCCAAGTTGGTTTTGTAGCTCTTTTTGTTAGCCATTCAGATAATTGCGTAAACAATACTAAAAACTAGTGCTACTAACCGAATGAATGAGCGCTATTGATCAAATTATTGTATTTTGCTGAAATAGTTGACTATATCAACACAACTATATAGCTCATAGTTAACAGCTCATAGTTGAGTGGAGGACCGAAAACTGTCATTTCTCTCCAATACTGCTGCAGAAATCTAATTATCGTAGTCCATAACTAACTATTAGTAACCGCGAGGCAGCACCTCCAAAAATAAGCCCTTATCTCTTGCCGACAGTCCCATCAGCAATACCTCCTCACCTTGCCAATCTACCCTAATGAATTTGAAGATCATCCAAAATACTCATCAACCTCCACCATCCACCTAGACCAGCATTTGGCAGCAGCTGAACTCAAGCGCGTTGAGCATTTGTTGAGCAAATATAACTTAGAAGTTTGTTTGCCCCCTCCAGATACTATTTAGAGCAGCAGACAGCTCTTTCAAGAGCTAATTTACAAGTAGCCACGACGGCTTCAGAGACTTTCAGATCTCCAGCATGAGCATGGAGAATGCTATTACAGTGGAGAGGAACAGCACATCCCCATTCGAAAGGGTGGAGGGGTTGTGTGGAGTGCCGGCTAGATCCGCTGGTCTTGTCAGTTTGGTGGTACAGGCTATTAGTTTGGTGATAGCCTTGCTGTTGACTGCTCTCCTGTTTGTGCACATAGGCGGTTATGGCATGCTTTTAGGGGTTGAAGAGGGGGCTGGAAATGTAAGTGTGATCGACACAACTACCGAGTTCCCCACTCCTGCGGTCGCTTTGTTGGCGTTGGAAGCACTGGGTGATGAGGTAGAACTTGAAACTTCAACTGAGATGCTTACTGTTGAGGCAATACAACAGCGACTACTTGGAACGAAACTGCGCCGATCAGGTAAAAAATAATAACGACTTTCAGCGATCAGGTTACAAAAAAGCTCTATATTACCGGGTTGCGAGGGTGATCAAGCACATTGGCTTCTACGCTTAGATTTATTGGACCTAGATTTTCATTGTGTTTGATAGGTTTCACAGTTTTGCAGCTACTTATACCAGACAAACCATTTGGTGTACTTAACATCCAAAAATTTAATGATAAAAAACCGTTATTAAAAGGCCATTGCCGTCTTCGACAATGGTTGTCCCGCGCCAATTCAGAAAAATTCACTAACCAGTGAACTTCTGTACGGATTTTTCAGCTTGGTTTCTAACAAAACTATAGGCCTTGTTTTGTTAGAAACCAAGCTAAAAAATCCGTACATAAGTTCAATGATTAGGAAAAAAATTCAATTGGCGGGGACAATTCAAAACAGTTTAAATTAGTAATATTTATTAAATATTACATTTTCTTCTTGTAAATTTATTTCATAAACTCATCGAAAAATTTGAGAACAGTTATTTTAAATCTACTTTTTCGGGGCCCATCAACGTAAAAGAGAAATTTGAACGCTGCTTGGTTTATACCCATTCTTTCAACCCAATAAATAATTTTTGAGTAGGAGTTTAATTACAAAAGTTAGGATGGTTGTATGCTCTGATTAGGAAGGAAACGCAGGATCACTGACATTTGTATGTCTACAGTAGAGGCGAAAATTAAGGAATTTCAATTTTCGACGTTCCTGCTAGAGAAAAACCGAATTCTGACATTAGATTAGTGTTCAGCATAGTCGATTGCAGATCAAACTTATCTAAATATAAGCTTAAGTTTTTTCAAATTCCTCTGTAGACAAAAAACATTTGAGAAAAATTCGATTTTTGAATTTGACTACGTGCTTCAGATTGGAAGGTCGCTTGGTATGCAATCTATCATGATGAACACGAATTTGGTTGAGTAATTTTTTAGCAAGAACGTCAAAAATTAGAATCCCGCGAAATTTTCTCCAGCGGTATTTCTCCCGCTGAATCTTTTCCGGCTAACATCATAGACATGAATAATTATTCCTATTTTAGCCGTTGGACCTTCTGGAGATGGCAACCAACCTAGAACAAGAGCTGACCACGCTCGAGCCAGAGTTGCAACAGCCAGAGAGCAATAGCACTTGGCTACCGCCTACAGAACCCATCTACCATGGTCCATTTGAGCAACTACAAGAGATCCAACTAAAACTGTCCAATACAGAAATAGAGATGTTGCCTGTTTTGAGGGCATCATGCATGTTGTATGCAGGTTTTTGCATAGCTTGGCTCATCTCTATAGTCGGCTTGCTGCTCTCACTCAAGTTCGAGATACTAGATTTAGTCTACATCAACACATTTCTATTGGCTGTCATCACAATTTACACCTTGGTAAAGTCGCTGTTGTTGGGATCTTGATATTTTATCAGGTAATTACGAAAAAAGTTTGATATAATTTTCCTAATCCGCATTTTTAGACGGAATTCCGGTGGAACGTGCTGCTAACCATAAGTTTCACTGTCGGTGGACTAATTGTGTGCTTCATTTTTCAAATAGTGTCGCTGTGCTTTATTGTGATCTGGTACCGCTACATAGACTACATGAATGGAGGGGATGAGAGTGTAAGTCCCAAACCCACTTTTACCCCTCAAATTTTAATCTCTTATATGTTTAGTGTGTGTGCACTTCCTCTATCGTGGAATGCATCAAAGGCCAAAGAAAAAACAGAGGAAGGGCAGCGGCCACTGACTACAGCATACCTGAGGCCACCAGACACTCCAACCTGCCCTACATAGACGACCCACCTGTCCAACAGTTCAGCAACTTTTGATGAGAAGTGATTCTTTTGATTAACTTGCTCACAAGATTATAAATGGTCATATGTATGCATAATATTTATGGTTTGACTGAAGAGATGTACAAATGTTTTGCCGCGTGATATTGTTATTTTGTGTGCCAAATTATTGCAAAATAAAATAGAAAGTACCTGTAGGAGATGAGCCAGTTGATTGAGGGGAAGTGTTTGCGCTGAGCTAATTCTTGTCCAGACCCCAAAACACTTGCACAATACCCAGTGTGGCTGAGGTCACCTGCAAGTAGATGGCTTTCAATATAAATTATGGAATAATTTTATAACTGAATAGATCATTTTTAACATGATTTATTTGAGCTGGAGATCGATCATGACAGTTAGAGTTCGGTTGCCCGAAAAGTCTTGCGACCCACCAAAGTGACTTTGCACTAGTACTTTCTGATGGAGTCTGCTTCATTACTCATATACATGGACTTAGACAGGATTTTCTGACTGGGCAGAAGACTAAAAAGCCAAAAGGCCTGACATGGAGGAGGCCAAAAAAGGGGGTGGATAAAAAGGCTAAAAAATCTGATGAGGAGGAAGATATAGCCCAGCTAGCCAACGAAAAAAAAACATCAAAAAGTGCGCTACATTGTTGTTTTTAAACTAATACAACTAATTTATTGGAGCATTTTTT
The DNA here is from genome assembly GCA_004194705.1 of Ditylenchus dipsaci. Classification (NCBI taxonomy): domain Eukaryota; kingdom Metazoa; phylum Nematoda; class Chromadorea; order Rhabditida; family Anguinidae; genus Ditylenchus; species Ditylenchus dipsaci. The sequence goes on from SADC01001299.1 coordinate 89,806, forward strand.
TTACCCTAAGGCACATCAGTAATCAAAAATTTATCAAAAATCTGAATTACGCAACAGAATTTTTGAAAATTTTTTTGACGCTACTCGTTTATACCCTCCCAAAAAAGCTACTCGGTTTTACCCCTCCCAATAATTTTTTAGGGGTACCTAAAACCACACTTTTTAATCAAAAAAGCTGGTATTAGTAATGGTTTGGCCCTGAGCCTAAGGGCCAAAGCCTAAGGGCTAAGCCTAATTCCGAAGCTTAAAAATTATTGGGAGGAGTAAAAACGAGTAGCTGTTTTGGGAGGGGTAAAACCGAGTAGCGCCAAATTTTTACTACTGAGATACAGTTTCAAGTTGTAGCGTAAGCATCCAACATACTGCGAATATCCAACATTTCAAAAATCTCGCTTGACAAAAATGTTTTATACGCTGCGAGGTAATGCATATTCCCAAAGGATTTAGCTGCTTAGAAGCCTTCATGAAAAATATATTTTTTAAATTAGCTGTTTTTAATGAAAACACAAAAATTTTCGAAATTGACTTATGTCAACTGTCTGTGACAAGAAGTGATATTTTACCATTTGTGAAACCTATTTTTTAACGTTGACATCTCTTTTTTAGCTTTAGGAAGACTTTTTCGGCTGTCTCGAAATACAATCGCATCAGTCTAAATAAAACTTACAGGATCAGCGAAGTCACCACCAGGAGGGGATACACTAAATATAAAGAAAGAGTAAATAGGTGCTGAAATTTGCGGCTAAGACACTTGGCTACATTTTTTTCGGTAAAATTTTACCGAGAAAAATGAAAAAATGAAGCCAAGTGTCCGTGTAGCCAAGTGTCGTTTTACCCTGAAATTTTGAAAAGACTTACGCTCCGACGATAGTGACAGATCCCTCTCGTTCTGGAGACCCAAACACTTGACTTTGCCTGCTCTTTCGTAGAAAGAAGCCAATCGAGCAGCCAGGTAAGCTGGATATCCTGAGTCAGCAGGCATTTCTCCTAGACGACCGGAGATCTCACGCAATGCTTCTGCCCATCGGGAGGTGGAGTCAGCCATCATGGCCACCTTCAATAAGTTTATGTTTAAAAAACAATGAAATAAAACACGCCAATAAGCACTCACATTCAAACCCATGTCACGGAAGTACTCGGCCAAGGTGATTCCTATACAGAAAAACACAGTTAGTTATTTGTCTGCAATAATTGTGCTTATCCATATTTTATTCGAAAAAGTGCCAGAAAGGAGAAAATTGTAAAAATAAAATTCGTGTCGAAGCAAAAACAGCTTTGGTTCTAACTTTAAGATGGACAGTAAAACTTTTGAACCCCATCAGAAACCCCTATTAAAATTAGGATTAATTTTTGAAAAATCAACTAGTTTAGTTTTTCGGAAGGCAGCGATCAATGTTCCTAGTTTGTTTGACTAATATTAGAGAAATAATTGCTTTAATTTTATTTTTGGTAGATGGTCTTTCACCGAGCGTTATGCATCTTTAACACACTTCCCTTTTTCATAAATAAAGATCAAAAAATTACTTACCAGTGTAAATAGATGCTTCTCTGGCAGCCACAGGCCTGCAACACAATTTAATCATTATTTAGTTTTTCCATCCATATGAAAAATATACATGTTGGATGTGTTGGCCACCAAGGCTGTGCGCTTCATAATGGATGTGGTCTGGCCATTCACTTCCATAGTTAACTAAAAAAGCTTGTTAACTGAGCCAAAATACGTTAAAAAGAAGACAACTTACTTCAGGGAAATCACGCAATACTTCAGACATTTCGTTACCACGTTCTCCACAACCCACATAGATAATGGCATCAGAGTTACTGAACTTGGACAGGGATTGCGAGATCACAGTCTAAAGACTCAAAGAAAATAATTGCTGAGCTCTTGGACTTAAGGTAACCCAACCTTTCCACAACCAAAAGCTCCTAAAAGACATAATATTATTTGGTGGGTTGTGCAAACCAAAAGGCTAACTTACCAGGAATAGCAGTAGTTCCACCCTGAACACATGGGAACAAAGCATCTAATACACGTTGACCACAAAGCAGTGGGTAGTTGGCTGCCAACTTCTCACTAACTGGTCGGGGCTAAACAATTAGCTTTATTTCTACAATTCTTGTTGCTGACTGTTTTTTAAATTTAGTTACCTGACGCACAGGCCAGACTTGCAACATAGAATACTTGCTCTTTTCGCCTACAATTGATTTTTATAATTGGAAAATATAATCTTTGTTAATGAATATTGTATATTTACCTGAGAATTCCACCTCCATAATAATGTCGGTCACAATGTAGTTTCCTGCAAGTTAATGAATAAGACTCTGAAATCATTACGGATGCGACACAGTTTGCACAAAATCGAAAATGCTGAGATAATTCGCGCTGGACTGACTAATGAGTTCTGGCAAAGAACTCCATAAAATATAGGCTCTAAAAAAGGATAACCCGCAGAATAATAACAGATGAAACTGGAAGAAGTGTCTCGCACTCCCAGTGAGGTGTGACTTTGCCACCTGTTTTGTTATCCTAATATATACCTATGGGTTTCACAAAGTTTTGGTATGAATCCGGGTAAGCATCGGAAAACATCGCAGCAGTAATGCTAATTATATTCTCATAACGCAGTGTTTCATCATTCCTTCTAAGTACTTTTGAAATCGAAATGAGGAAACCGTTTGTATACTGTGTTTAATTATTGTCCACGCTTGAATTGTTATTTTTACACGGCAAAGAAACAAACCAACCTTTAGGAGCCACCCAAGTAATAGTTCCACAGGCATTTGGAGGTACCATGATCCTGTGCTTCACCAATACACTCTCATTGACAACACCCACTATGTCACCACTGGTCACGTGGGAACCTACGCGGATATCTTTGCTCGGCTCGAACTCCCACGACTGGTCTCTGCTCAAAGCGTTGGTATTGATGCCCAAAATTACACCATGTTCTATATCCCAATTGACATTTCAAAAATAAGAATACCTTTGGGAATGTAAATTGACTGAGTCATGTCAGCAATGTCCTTCAGAGGTCGTTGAATTCCATCAAAAATGGACTCCATAATTCCGGGGCCAAGCTCCACCTAAAATCAATAAATTGATTAGAATTTCGGAAATTAATCAAAAAAAAATCTGCGACTCACAGACAAAGGTTTTCCAGTTCTTAGCACGGGATCACCGATTGTGACGGAAGCTGCGAAATGGATTGTGTTTGTTAAAAAAAATTGAGGTTTTGTACAAAAATTATACCAGTCTCTTCGTAGACTTGGATGGTTGCATAGTCACCTTCCAAACGAATAATTTCTCCCACGAGCTCAGAATGTCCCACACGCACCAACTCGTACATTGCTGCTCCGGCCATCTTTTCAGCCGTTACCACTACAAGGAAATGGGTCTTTATTGTGTCTGTTATAGATTCTACAAAAATGTATACCAGGTCCCGAGACTCCATAGACAAAACCTGAAGGCATTTGAATTAGTGTCTTTCTCCAAATAAAACTTATCCAAACTAACCATATTCAGATTCTCTGGCAACGTCGCGAGAGGCTGGAGGCATTTCGCTTGCAGATAAGACTAGTCAAGTATATAGGAAATATAAGTTAAGAAAGTTTTTTTACTCTGAAATTTATTATCTACTAGAGAACGAAACAAGGCAGAACTCTGTCCTGGGTGTGCCCAAATTCATCACAGAAACTATAGACCCTTAACTGTGGTCCAATTTTGGTCATTTTTAAAGACCTTTTAGAAGGACTCTGGGTTGGAGATAAAGCCAATAACCCTGGTTCAGATTTCTGTCTTTATTATTATCATTTAAAAAGGCAGAAATTTACAACAAGAAACTGAAATATATGGGAGTAATGCAAAAAGTAAGTTTGGAAACCAGAAATGTAGAGTGTATTTGCAAAAGTAGAAGACACAAGTACCATCATCATCAATAACCGATTTTTAATAATTCTGTGATTGTGCTCGAAAAATCGAAGACCAATGAATACGAACAAAACGCCATTTGCATGTTTTCGTTGTAGGAGTCAGTTTATCATGAGCAATACTATTTTGATGAAGAAATACTATTCGGTTCTATTTGACAACCTGTTTACCTTTTTTGCCTTGGTCCTCCCTGTTGTTTTGAAGGTGATCATGATATTAAAAAACAATATTGACATAACTATAATGGTCAGGGGGGACTAAGGCATTTTCAAGAAAAAATAACAGGGGACCAAGGCAAAAAAGGTGAAAAAGATTGTCCAATAGCGCCCTATTTGTGAAGAAATACTTTGAAGCATTCTGTAATTTTGGACCAAATCCTTACTAATATTTACATGTTTGGAGGAATTTTCATGGGAACAAGCTATTTTGATTAGAGTGATCTATTTTGAAAAATTGCAAAAATTAGAATCCTTTTTATTTTTGGGTGATTCTTAGTCACTTTACTTTTATAACAAACTGAAGCGGGTATCCAAAAAGTTCTGTTTGCACCTTTAAGCTAATCTTTTGAAATAAACTTGTGTCTACAAAAAATTTCAATTAATCGGTTTTTTTAGCCCTGTTTTTTCTCTTGAATGCTGTATATCCTCTTTTGAGCGCCCAGCCACACAGCCAATGACGCTAAAAGCTGGATCACCAACAACTGTCCCGATTTCATCAAAGTGGAGCCTGATTGAAAAATCTAATTGGAGAGTTATGGTGATGCGATAACAAATTTTGATCCTTGGTATGTAATTTTGACCAAGAAATTAACAACAACTAGAGAGACCTGTGTAAATGTTAAAATTTTAAACAAATTCATGTGCCTTTGGATAATTTTGTGTGTTTACATACCTAGAAAAAATATATGGCTAAATTGCCGAATTCCTGGTTAGCCCAAATTCTGAAACATCAGAAAGCTTTTAAGACCCCGAAGAGCATTTTTGAGATTTTTTTTAGAACTAAAATTTGACTTTTGATTACCTTTTTTGTAGTGTGTTGGGTAAGAGTTATGCTGTCATTGTGTCTTGTAAATAAAAAGACGACATTTTCTCAGTTTAGTCCGGAACTAGTAAATGCGACTTTTTGTTATCAATATATCAAATCAGTATATACAACTATTTTATATCAATTTGCGTGTATAAATTATCAAAAATTTTTTTATAGAACATGTTAATATTTTTATCCTGTGTTATCTAAAAGATAAAAATCTGTCAAAGTCAAATATTGTACGTAGCAATATTTTAAAAATATAATTGTTTTTTCAGACAACTGTGAAACGAAAAGTGTGCATAGAAGATCCAAGTAAATTATCTAAAATTTATACCCAATGGAAGTTGATGGTGCAGATGATAACTGTGAGTTTTTTTTTATTTTTAGCTTTATTTTCAGATAAACAAATAAATGATTTTCTTTTTAAAAAAGTTTTCTGAAGTTTTTGTAAAAGTGCCCAGAGAACTTTATTACCTCAAGTTCCTTGCCAGTTTTTTTGGGGCTGTCATGTTTTTTTGACAACTAATGAACAACTTTGATTCTGATCTTCGTTTTTTTTATTCAACGTTCTCGAGTACCCTATCCGTTCTAATTATAAACCTTGGCGTGTAAACATAGGCGTACCCAGACGGGGGGGGGGGGGTTGGCTAGCCGGGGTATAGCCACCCCCCCCCTCCCCCTCCTGTCAGGATTTTTTAGCCTTTTTTAGTTGTTTTTAGCTTTATTCGGCTTTTTCGCCTTTTTAGCCCACCCTGTCAGAAAATCCTGGGTACGCCTATGTGTGTAATTAGACAAGGCTATTTTTTTTCAAAATTCAAGTGGTGTGAAGCTTTTTTTCTATCAACTTTTTTTTCTCTGCAGTAAGTGCTAACAAACTTTTTTAAAATCACTCGCAGGCACTTTTTATAGAGCTTAAAAAGTTGTTAAAGACCAAAGTTTTAGACTGCTTGAAATTAGTGTGGTGGATAACTGGAGCGGGAACGGTAGACGCTCTTTTAAAAAAATCACTAAATGTAAATCTCTAAAATTCACTTGATAGATCAAGTTGACTAGATTTCGTGAAAAATAGATTGCGGCCCTATCCTAGTATAGGGGCCCAATTTTGCCTTGGTCCTCCCTGTAGATTTTAATTAATTTTTCCTTGGTCCCCCTCTTGTTTTTCCTGCCATTGTATTTGGCGTTTTTCGGTTTTAAGTCATCCAGTTCTGTTCAAATCTCATGCTTGGTTCCTTCTGTTGTTTGAAGGTGATCATGGCTAAGGTGAATATGTTAACCATAATCACCATGCTCACCATAATCACAATAAAAACCCTAACTATAACGGATAGGGGGACCAAGGCGAAATTGATTAAAATAAACAGGGGGACCAAGGCAAAATTTGGCCCCCTAAACTAGGATAGGGCCCAGATATAGATTGCTTAAGGATTTTCGTTTAGGTGTTGAGTTGCTTACATTGTCTTTGCGATATTGCTCTTTGCAGCGCACACAAGTGCCTTGTAAAGAAGTGCCTTTTGAGTGCAGCAAAGCAGAAACTTCTATTGCAAATTGGTTTGCTGATTTCGGAATAGATTCTCTACCCGATAATTTATTTAAGGCAAATGTCAGTTTCAAAGTCACTTCCTGTGGATCCCACCAAAGATGATTGTTTGCTTGTCAGAATGCATTGTGAACGCAAACTAGCAAATGTTGTGTATCAAGTCAACTACAAGCTCTATTTCACTGCAGGTGGAGCGACTCATGAACAAACGATGCATTTGGTTAAAAAGGTATTCTTCGTCTCACGGCCCAAATAAAATATTTTAGCAAATATTTTTGATTTTTTGAATCTTTTATTTGCAATTTATTTCTATGGTATAAAACGAATCTTAAAATCCTGTTTAAGTCCTACTAACATACGCTGACCTACCTTTGCCTAAGCCTAAAGTACGTCTTAAAATGTAAATGTAAAATATAGTCCAGGAAATGTACCCGTGTTTCTAATGAGATAGCTCCCAGATATTTTAATTCCTGCCATCAATTTTTTCTGGGAAATCTATGGGGTAAGGATCTCCTTACACAAATATTTCAAAATTTTCCGGATTGTTTCGGGCCACCCTGTAATCTATTATCAGGGTTTTTACGCTCTTGCGCAAGGTCTGCTGTGCCATTTGAAATTTTACAAAAATATTGCCTAGATTACGTTTTTCTGGTTTTACTGTAATATAAAAGAGTCCTCGAATATGATTTTTTATATTAGTTTCTATTTGATTATTAAGGGCGAAGTTCGATTTGAACCACTTGACCTGCATCGTCCCCTGTTTCGATTGGACTGGACTTACCTGATGGATAAAAACAATATGTTCTTTGATAAGAATTACGTATCTGACATTCACTGTGAAATGTCAGTCAGCAAGATTGGCGTGGAGAGTTTTGAGGGTAAGCAATTCTAGATATAATCGCTAAATAAATTAACAAACTTTAGCATAGCCTTGTCAGATGGTGTGTTAGACATTAATGGACGATTGGTATTTGTCAAAAAAGAGGTAAATTATACGTTACGATTTAAATTTTTTCTTATCAAATTTTTTCAAAGCTGCTTTCTGAGTTTTCTCCTGTTTTTGATGCCATGTTCAATTCACCCAATTTTGTGGAAAGCCAGCAAGAACATATTAAACTGCAAGATGTTGAGTATGAAGAAATGGTTGAACTTATGGGCCATATTTACTATCCAAGATTTCAGAACTTAGGTATAAATATATGCAATTTTCACTTTGTCGATCCCTTGGTCAGCGTTTTTTTTTAATTTTTTGGGCGGCGGTAATTATCATTACGACTCTAAATAGGATCGGTACTCGTTTGTCATAGTTTTACGATATATACTTCCATGATATACCATGATCAATAAAAAAATTTAGATGAATACGTAGAATATTCCTGCAAAGCGCCGGAGCATTGTACTCCAAAAACAATTATTCAGCCAGTGCAAGACAGTATAGAAGTGCTGGCGCAGTTGATTGAAAAGCAGTCCTCTGTGTCAAAAAGAATGATTAAAAGCGACTTGCATGATACAGCCAAATATTTGTCACTCTATCTTTGCCTACAGCCAACCTACGATTCTAATGACTATGAGCAAGTAACTGGTTAGTTTTGTGCTTGAATAATTAAAACACTATCCTAATCCCACATACTTCACCGAAACACGAGTGCCAAACAGTCATAAGTAAAGATGGAGTTTTGGCAAAATCGGGATTTTGAATAGGGATCCTGAAATTAAATTCTAGGTCTTTTTTTGTTAGAAACCAAGTTGGAAAATCCGTACAGAATTTCAATAATTAGGAAAAAATTTTGAATTCCCGGGCACCACCTCTTATTGGCGTGGGAATGCCCCTTAAAAAGAAAATCTACTAAAAATGGACCTCTATATAGTGATTACCTGTGTGTGTGTGTGTGTGGGGGGGGTGGGGTAGGTGGTATTCCTGGGTGATTACTGTATCGAGGCTCGACTGTACATAGTTGTATACGATTTGGTTAGTTTTCTTTAAAATATAAGGAACTAGCCTTGAATTGAGTGTAACTCTTGATTTAGTATATGTTTTTTAGGTCACCGGGAGCTACACTAAATCGAGAGGGGACTGTATAAGCTCCATTCATACTCCGCGGGACACGGGACACGGGACAATTTTTCAAACACGTTTTTGTCTCTATCTCGGCTCCCAGCCATCATTTTCACTACTTTTATTAGATCTACAAGGCAACAGACCATGCTCTACAACATAGGGATAACAGATTTGCTATGATCAGTATCGAAAACGGTTTTTAGGCTGTCCCGCAGGTCAATGTCCCACGGTACAAATATAGGAATTTGTCCACGAGACATTGACCTGCGGGACAGCCTAAAAACCGTTTTCGATACTGATCATGGCAAATCTGTTATCCCTATGTTGTAGAGCATGGTCTGTTGCCTTGTAAATCTATTAAAGTAGTGAAAAATGATGGCTGGGAGCCGAGACAGAGACAAAAACGTGTTTGAAAATTTTCCCGTGTCCCGTGTCCCCGGGAGTATGAATGGAGCTATAAGAAACCTTTTTTCAATGCCCGATCGGCGATTACAGAAAATGGCTTATAGTAGGCTTATACTTTATATAGGCTTATACTTTTTGAAAACATTCAGATAAGGCAAATGGTGTTTTGGCAGTGTACTTGGCATGACCCTGAAACACACCAAGAAAACATGGCGAGCACTCAGTTGCGGATTTTTTTTCTAGCCATTACCGAGTTTATCATAATAGATCGACCTGTCGGGTTATTTTTCAATCAATAAAAAGTCAGGCGATCTCGAGTTTTTTGGGCGTTCAACCAAAATCTAAAAAAATGGTAACGGTAGAGCTCGTGGAAGTTTCAACGAAAATCGTTTACTTCATGTGTTTCAGGGGGCCATTTTTTTTAACTGTAATTTTTTTTACTCGTTACAATAATGAAGTTGATTAGGGTGATCAAATTGACCCTGAAAATGGAAACGGCAGAGCTTGTGGGAGTTACAAAAAATTGTCAAAGTACTTTCTCTTGACTAAGATATAGCTTTTCAATATACGGGGTGTCGGGCTATTGAAGACTCTCGGCCTGTTAGAATATTTTATTTTACTCGTATTCCTAATTTTATTTATGTTATTATCTTTATATGTTTTTATTACCGATAAAAAGCGTTTCAGAGAAGAAAGTAAAACGTTTTGAAATTATCGCAATTTATAATTGTTTCGGTGAAGTATGAGACAGTATGTTCTTTGATAATTTAAATCTATTTTTTATTAATTTCAGAACAGAACATTGAAGGCTTAATCAAACTAGCAGATTTCTACCAAATAGAAGAATTGTTACTGAAGTGTGAAAATTGGCTGTTAGCTAGTGAGGATGATACTTATTGTGATATAAAGCAGTTGCTCAAGCGACTTTATATAGCTGACAAGTATGGCATCGGCCGTCTGATGGTGAGTTTATATCTTACATAGAAATCCAGAAATATATTTTATTTAATTTTAGGAAAACTGCTGGAAACACATTGAACGCATATTTGCTGAGTCCAAATACAAAAATGATGCAATGTATCTACGCCTCAGCCCAGAATGAAAGAGAAAATAGAACGCACATTAAAAAAGAAACAACAAAAAGCTAAATGGACTACTTTAGGATTCGATGGCGGTTTTGCAAACACTGATTTCGCGAATTCTAGTTCTAATAATTATTGACATTTGTATTTTTGTGATGTTGCAAAAAAACAAAAATCTTACGAATTAAAACAATAAATTGTTTTTGACGGTACTTCAGCTTTTTCAAAAGGCGATGCACATCGAAGAGCGAATATGCAGTGCGTAAGAAATCTTTTAGTCACGGCTAACATACGCTGGTCTAGACCAAGCCTTGGTCTAAAAACAAGGGCAGCTACTAGCTACACTGACCTTTAAGGCGTAGGAGTTAGGAGTTTGTTTGCGGATGCTAAAACAGACTGCTCACTAAGAATCTGCGAAACAGAATCATCGCTTTTTTACTGTTTCCCAAAAATTTTCAGTTGGCGTGGTTTTTTAAATTTCCAGTCGCTTATGTAGCTTCTCACATCATATAGTTGATATTTAGGGCTTCTGCTATTGATGAGTAAACATTGGTTCAAAAAATCAGATAAAATTTTAAGACTCCGCCCACGAATCCTGATTGAATTTGAGTGTGGATGCTTGACGGAGTCTTTCTTTTTTAACGTAATTTTTTCAACAGCATCTACTTTATCAATACCTTATCTGGTAGACCTGAATCGTAGCTACAAGATAGCCCAAAAAACAATTTTTGAAAATAAAAAAAAAAGTTATGGCCATTTCCGAGTGTAAAGTCTGGTTTAGCATCCGCAAAAAGCCTCCTCATTGTGTTTCCGCTTTATAAGAAAAGGGGAAGGAGGTTATTCATTTTAGCACCAGAAATCTTATGCCTCTAATAGAAGAATTAGGTTCTTTAATGAGTGTCCAAAAAGTTCGTTGCGGACTTTTAAACTGATTATTGAAAATAAAATATTGCTACAATATGAAATTGCAAGAAAACCATATATAGCTTTCTCGATAGCCCTGAATATGTGGTTCTTTTTGACATAAAAAAACCTTTTTAAACTCAAATGCTGAGATACAAGGGTCAGCAGACGCCTATCAGGGCCTATAAATCGGGGCCTATCAGGCGCCTACAAAGTTCTAGACATTTAAAATCGGCTGGAATACATGTTCCACCCTGCATTATAAAGTTTTATTAAAAATATTTTAGAATACTTATTATTTGGCTTAAAACACCTGGCAAGGGCATTTGGAGATGTTAACAGGCATTTCGATAACTTTTCGAACATCCGTTATCAGAAGAAGTACGGCATGCCGTTCCGACCCTGTCACATTAATTTAAAATATTACTTGTAATCACTTTCTAAACTATTTTTTCCTTAGAAAATAAAGTTAAATATATATTTGAAAAGTCACGGGCAAAACTAATGTGTCAGAAAAAGTTAGATCCCTTTGTATTCAAGTCATATTACGTTCAAACTCAACATATAACCTTCAAGCTTTTATTGCAACATTAAACAGTCTGGAACTAGCAACTACTAATTCTACATTTTACTAGACAATTTAGGTTCACTCATATTTTTGTCGAGTTGTATCATATGCAGGTGGTCACCATGGCGCACTCCTTGATCATAAAGACTTTGCTTGTCATGCAATCCATAAAGTTTCCCGTCTACAAGTTTGAACAATTCGTATTCCCCGTCAATATTTGTCTCGTGTTTTAAGTCTAACATAAAGAAATGAGGTATTATTGTATGAAGGTTTACAATTCGGGTTTGATAGGGTAATGTATTGCCCACTCGAACAGAAATTTCAGACAAAGTACGAAAATAAATAATTCTGCATCATCAGCTCCAACAACGTCTTCAGGCTTCAGAATTTCTTCTAAATTTATTCATTGTGAAATATAAAATTATTTTAAAATGATTAGTCTCTTTGATTTTTAAAGCGCTGGCCAAAAAAATTAATGGCCCTCTTGAATCGTTATTCCAGCAAGCTTTTTAAATTTTTTTTAGATCTTACCTCGAAAGATTTCAATAGGAGGATTATTTGGATGTTTTGTTTGCATTGCATCCATTATGTCCTGACCATAAAAAGGTCCATTGACATTTTTTCCAGAGCCAAGTTTGACATAAAAATGTTTGTTGAATTTTCTTGCCGGATTGCAAATTGAATTTGACCGTAAATGCTAAAAAGGCGTTTATAAATATTAATAGTTTTTCCCAATTTTAAAAGTTTAATTGACTTTTTTGGAAAATGAAAAAATGAAATGATTAATAAACAATATTTGGCGCTACTTAGATATGCGCTTGCACCAAAATTTTTTTCTCTTTTTCACTGTAACGTACTGGAATGCCCCAAATCAAAAATAAATAAAAGTAGGAAATTCAAAATAATTATTTTAAAAATATTTTTTAAAACTTTAAAAGCACCTTTGAAAACTAAGAAAGATAAGTGAAGATAGTAGGTTAACATTGTGAAGCATAACACTTGTTGTTCTCTAAATTATTTAATAATGCTAGGGCTTTTTTTTTAAAAATAAAATCATATGATTAAGAATAAAGACATTTAATTGGTGTAAAACATTCTCGGATAGCCAATTAGTTTTCTAAACTGCTCTTTGACATTGAACCTTACTGTCAGAGTTTGAATTACACTCAAGAGATAAGTTTTCAAACATTTGACTTTTCGAAAAATTCAATGTCTGAATATGTGTTTTCCGGCACTTTTTCGTTTTGCATTAAAAATAGGTTTCACCGACCCTAGTATAGAATAAAAACAATACCATTCAAGCCCAAACAACACACCAACTCACATCTAACTTTTGGTTACCATAAGTTGACCAATTGACTTGGTCCCCAAGCTAAATAAACCAAAAAGGGTACCTGGATATCCTTAAAAATACCAAAAAGATGAAATTTGAGTATAGTTTTGTTAACTGGGGCCTACCGCATAAATAAACTCTGGTATGCATGCTTTTTCATGCATCCAGAGTCACTTTCGAGTGATTTGTGTCTAAGGTATGTGGGTGTGCGCATCTCAACTCCAAGCCCTAAGCCCCCTGCGCCCCCGAAGGGGGCGCAGGGGGCTTGAGAGTTAGAGATGCGCGCACTCACTTACCTTAGACATGATTCCTGCAAGACTCTTGAGCAAAAATGCCTACAGAGACTCTTTTTGGCCAGCTCCCATGACTTAAACTCGGTAGAATACTTAAATTTATAATGATTTGCCCTGGTTCCACAAGGCCAAAAATAAAATTTTGGCCAAAATAATTTTCTTCAAAAAAGTGACTTTTCATGTGAAAAATTGTTAGGAAAAGCATTTTTATCGTTTTTAGAGTATAAAATTTACTTACATGTGTCAGGAGACGTTCAAGTATCACTTACGAAAAAAAAAAAAAAGCTCCCCAGGACTAAATACTCTATCGAATGGTATGAAGGGTTTTCCAATATGGCATGGTCACATGTTCCCTTGTTAGAGCAAACCTGAAGGGTGGAAAATTTAAAGGGGCTAGATAACCCTAGTTGGAAAAAAATGAGGATTAACAGGATTGTATCCTAAAAAAAAATTGCACAGGATATCGACACTTACGACTCAACTTAAATCCGATAATGGACGAAGAGATTGACTCAGATTTCAAAAAGGAATTCTGTATTGTATACTGACATAAGCTGTCTTTTCGAAAACGGATAGGAATGTCTGATACAAACTGTCGTGGACATAGACCGTTCGTAGTTCCATGCACACTTACGAATTCACAATTTTCTGATCGCAGAAAATGAAACAAAAACCATTAAATTTTTTGAAAAAATCTATTTTAAAAGAAAAAAACGTTTTGATGCAGTTTTGCGCGAAATGGAAATATAGGCAGTATGGCAATATGAAATATGGAAATATAGGCAGCCTTTATTTTGGACTTAAAAGCATGATATGGTGCTGCTGTCTCATTTTTTGCTCTTCGATAGATATTCCATATCAAGCCTTTCCCTACCCACCCATATCTTCATGTCTTATTTCACCGAAAAGACAAAAATAGAGCTTTTTCATGTACAAATCAATCGATATTGGATAAATAAACTGAAAGGGCATACAGTCGAGTCTTTCATTAACATACACCCAAAAGTTCGTTCCCACCTTGAGTCCGACACTTTTTTTAGCCCATTTTCAACAAATTTCCAGTTCTGTTTTGACAGTCGGGTTCCAAATATCACAAGGATTCCGATTTTGCCGATCGTTTTTGTAAAAGACAATAATTTTGACATTTAAAAGCAAAAACTCCTTCAGTGGACGCTCGATATAATGTTTCGCTCGATATAACGTCCCGAAAAAATTCTTATTTTGGCCAGTCTGCAGTGTATTCTCGTAAAACGACGCTCGATATAACGTCCCATTTTGGCCGTCCCTTAAGAGACGTTATATCGAGCGTCGACTGTATTAACATACGCCTAAATCCAAAACAGGCAAATGTTGATGGGAGTTTTTCTTGTTAAATGTCAAAATCATTGTTTTTTTCGCAAAAACGATCGGCAAAATCTGAATCCTTGCGATATTTGTAGCCAGACTGTCAAAACAAACTGCAAAAAGTTTAAAAAATGGGGCTAAAAAATTGTGAAGAACTTAATAAAAAAACTTTGGGGCGTATGTTAATGAGATACTCGACTGTAACCACAAAACAGCAAAAATAACGAGCAGCCAAGAATATTTTTTTAAATAGGCGTATCCGTCCAAAAGACGGCGACTACTGTTTCTTTTTTTTTCTCGAAACATTTTTACATATGTTCTCACCTAGATTTTAAAGTTTTCTGCCTACTTTTTAGAAGTATTATAAGGTTATCAATATCAGATTTGACATGAAACGAGTGAAAGGTGGAACGAAAGAAAAATGGCTGGTCCCCACCTTAACGTTTTTAAACGCAACAGCATGCGTCTTCAAAGGACCATGGTTTTTTAATGCAGCAGATTTCACGATTTTAAATTTGGCGGGACACTTTTTTTACTTTAAAAAAGTGTAACACGGAATTTCGCAGCTAACTCTCGTAATTATGCAACTAATTTCGTTTGCGGCTAATTCTCGTAATCTTGCAGCAAATATTAGTGAATTTTGCGGGAATTCGAATTCCCTAGTCGAAAAATGACTTGGGTCTCTCAGAATCCCAGACCGGAGTGTTCAGAAGCCCCTGAAAGTTGGTTTTTCGGGAAATTACTATAGGGGATGGGATAAAATTTTTGCGAAAATTCGATTGGGCGGATTAGAATTCCAGTCCGATGGGCTTAATCGCATAGAATTCCACCCTAGACCACTCAAAACCACCATAAACCTGAAATTATGAGCGATTGAGCCAATCGGACTGGAATTCTGAACCCCCCGGTCGAATTTTCGCAAAAAAGTTTACCCACCCCCCTTTAGTAAACCCCCGAAAAACCAACTTTCAGGGGCTGCTGACCACTCCGGGCTGGGATTCTGTGAGATACAAGTCATTTTTTGACTAGGAAATTCGAATTCCCGCAAATTTACTAATATTTGCTGCAAGATTACGAGAATTAGCTGCAAAATTCCGTTTCACCCTTTGAAAAACTTCAACAATTATCTTTCGAATTAATTTTGTTTGCATCTATAATTTTTACAAAATTTTGAACAACCCAGTAGTCGAGCCTAAGTGCTCGATATTGCCAGATCTGACGAGTTGGCCGACTTTCACTGCATTACAACTGTTTGATATGATTGAAGATTTCACTGGATTAATGAATAAACTAGGGTCTGCAGGCGCCTATCGGTGCCTATACCGTTCTGGACATCAGTGGTTCATATACATTAGTAGTTCGGGTAGATCAATCGTTAGAGTGCGTTAATGGTTAGAGTAGATCATCCACTCTACCTGTTAACCCACCTACTCTACCTCGCCTATCCCCGCTTACCCTTGCCCACCTCGCCTACCCTGGCCTGTTTCGCCTACTATAACGTACACTTGACGTGGTCCCAGGGGGTACGTTATATCAGAGTTCGACTGTAGAGATTCCACCTGAACACTTAACTATCCTATCTGGCTACCTACCCACCCTAACTGGCCATATACCTACCCTACCTGGCAGAAAAGGGTGCTTGAACACAAAAATCTACCTTAAATCCAGTCTAAAATCCACCATCACCAACTTGGAGGGCAAGGAATTTTTTTCCAAAGTTACTTAAATTATACGTATTTGTGTTTAAAAGAAAGCCAAGATGTTGTACTTGAGGTTTCCGCAGAGATATCCGATATAAGTTCGCAAAAAACAGCATAAAATCAGACTTAAAAGAAAAAGTGTGACGGAAGCTTGTGGAAGCCCTCTACAATGTATCTCCTACAGAAAGCACTTTCTCAAAGAAAATAAGAACAGATTTTGTGTGGCCTTGCGCAAAACCTAAACATAACAATTTACGTAGGATCGAAAAGCATGATGATGTGGTGCGGTTGTCTGCTGTTTTTTCGTTGACAAGTGCCACCAAGCTTTTCCTTTGTATCTACAGCTTTATAAAAAATATCTTTGCTTCGTTTATCCATATTCGTAGTTGGTTATATTTTCGCCACGTTTTTTTTTATAAAAAAACACATTTTTCGCATATAAACAATCTTTTTCTGCAGATTTAGAGTTAGCTTTGTACTATGTCGTATTTCTTCTAATTGCTCGACACCCCTATCTTGAGGATTTGCATCTCAGAAAAGAGAAATTATATTGCAAATCTTGTTTTGCATTTTCTTAACTCCGACGAGCTCTCCCAATTCTACTTCACTTTTGGCTGTCCATTAAGTGGAAGAAAGTAAGTAGAAGTAGTAGAAGAAATACGGAAATATTACTTCTTATCTGAATAAAAATTTCGAAAATTTACAGAAGAAAATTTTATTGAAAACTTTCAAATTTAGATTTCTTAAATTAGGGTATTGTATTCCTCTAACGACTTCCAATTGCAAGTTATGGGAATAATGGAGCATGGGAACTATTAGAGGAAATATGGTACTCGTATCTTGATGCAAAACCAATATTTTCGAAAAAAGATCAACAGAGATTTGAATGAAAAGGAATTTTTGTGAGCTAAATCGAAAATTTCTTGACTTTCTTCTCTTACTTGGTGAAAAATGTAAAATTCTTTTCATATGCAGTCAAAACTGTCAGCACTATGCCCACATAAGGGCGTTTTTCGCCTTAGTCTTCCTGTTGTTTCTTGTGATTTTGCAGGCTTTGGCAATTGTTTTATTAGCGTATGTTAGGGCGGATTCATACGTGAGTCTAGGGCACTTAATTTCTCCCTGACATACTCTAGGCAACCCTAGCCGAAGCTTAGCAAGTCTCAAAAACAACAGGGGGACCAAAGCGGAAAATCTCCTTATTCGAAATACGTCCAAACTATTGTCAACGTTTATCGAAAAAGCAATTTAAAAGAGCATTTTAAAATTTTATAAATAAATTAAACAGAAACAAATCAAAGCTATACATACAAATAATCAAAAAAGTGCACAATTTTGATAAATTCACAAACTATAATTCTTTGGTAAATAAATATCAACAAATTAAATCCTCCAAAAGCTGTGGTTCTGCGAACTTCCTGAAAAGCCTATCATTAAAAAAAACTTTAAATTATTTCAACTCTTACGGAACGGACGAAAGTTGCTGAATTGAGCAGCTCGCATCACACGGCTAGTCTGCATGGTCTTGTAAAACTTGACGTAAGCATGACTAGGTGCTTTCTTAATCAATATTTTGTTGAGTTTGATGCCCAATATTCTTGGGTCTGCACTATTGCGTGGCTCAACTCACCTTTGTGCATTTGGTCTAGAGTTTGGAAAATGAGGCCATAGTCAATTGGCTGATATTTTTTCCATGACAAAAACTTCAGAGGCTATAAATAAAAGGTATAGTTTAAGAGATATAATTCTGTTATTTCAAACCACTCCTCTTATGCAGTTGAAATATAGGCTTTTTTCAAATCCAGGAGACGTGTGGTTCAAAATAACAAAAGATTCTTTTTAAAAAGTAAAAAAACACATTGAAGAAAACCATTTTGTTTGATCCCCCCTGTGGTTTTGGCTTTGCCTATCCCAACGTAATCCACTGACCAGAGCTCAATCCACAGGGACCAAGCAGAAATCGCGTTTTTCACATTATTGTTGTCGAGAAAAATCGATTGGCAAAGACAGAATTTCGAAAATCCTTGAAAAAAAGTTATGACCATTTCAAAAGGCATAATTTCTTGAAATACGCTGTAAATTCAAATACCGTATTCCCTCTAATAGAACGACGCCCTTGGTTTAAAAAAGGATTTTTGACATTGTTTTCTTTTACTTTTTTTCTAACACTGCTCTCAGGCAATTTACCACTCAAATAGTAGTAAACAGTTACATGATCTACAAAATGAGTGGTAACTTGCCTCAAAAAAAGTTTTCAAAAAACAGGTCAAAAGAGAATGCCATGAACACGATTTTGAATCAAGAGGCTTATCGCAGGAAATAGAAAGAGATAATTTGATGTTTTGCAGATGAAAACAGCTATGCACTTAAAATATATGTATAGCAAAGACTTACTCTACAATTAAATATTCCTTGGCAAAGTACATCTGTAGACAAATGTGCATTTGTATCAAAATGCTAAATATAAAATACATTGTTGAATTTATTTATTTTTTGTTGTTACCTTCAATCGGCCCACAGATGTAATGTCAGTAAAAAAGCTCTCAAAATTATTTTTAAAAGTAGCAGTTGGACTTTCTTTTTGAAATTTAGCGAAATTGAGGTAAGCCATGGGCATCATTAGTAGTTTGCTAAGATCATGAATGTAACACAGAAGATTGATTCCAATGTGTTCTAATAATTGCATTTTTCTGCAATGGCTTGCAATAGCTGGAAAATTTATCTTGTAGGGTTGTCGAGTACTCGAAATTTTCGACTACTCGACTCGAAATTTTATCGAAACTCGAAATTTTCGAGCACTTGACTCGATACTCGAAACATGAAAAATTTCAAATAATACTTGAAATTATTCGATTTCGAGTAGAATTTTTGTCAAAATTTGGACGAAAAAATAATCATTTGAAGTTGGTAAGGCATAGGAAAGCCATAAAAAAATTTGCTTCTCGAGCACATTTTTGATCATTAATTTCTATACTCCAAACTCAAAATTTTCGAGTACTCGAAAAATTTTGAACAATACTCGAAAATGCTCGATTTCGAGTACTCGACTCGACAAGAGCTAAGCTAAAACTCTTGTTAAAATGCGTTTTTAAAACTTTTTACGGCCAGTTTCAGGGGCACGTGCCCCGTCAGGTTTTTTTCAAAACGGTGTAGGTAAAATGGCCTAAAAATGGCCTAGCGCCCCCTCCGTCAGAAATTGCTGCGTACGCCACTGGCAAACAGGATAAAATATTATCCATTTAACTGTAATAGTCGAAAAATAGTTTTATCGGATGAGTAAACGACAGGGTTGATATATAAATTAGGAGTTAAGCATCCCAGCTATCTGGATGGTATATCTGGCACTAGGAGAACAATTTAACCACTTAAAGGGTGTCTCAACTGTAGAATACCACAATCATAGGAGCAGGCCAATGGCACTACCAATCAGTGTTATAAGTGGCACCGGTGCGGCACCGGACGTGAGGTGGTACCGGTGCCGTAATTTTTCAGTCAGTGCCGTGAGCTGTGCCGGTGCCGTAATTTTAAGATTTACAACTTTGCTACAATAGATCGTTTTTCACATTATTCACATAAAAATTGCGCACCTTGCCATCTTTGTTAATGTAGCCATAAAGCTGCAAAGCTTTCACTCCAGCCAATGAGTCTAAGGCTTCCATAAAATGTTGCTCATTGCCAGCACCCAAGTATAAAGAACAAATATTTCAAGCTAAAATATGTTTTTATTTCCTTTAAAATTGTCCAAACTAACTTTTTCAACTTAGAAATACCATTGAAGAGTTGGTTTCCCAAGCCAAGTGATCTATAAGACTCAAAATGAATGCAGTTGAGGGCATTGCTCAGCAGCTCTATCCAGCAGGGATAAAAGTCTATTGATTTGTCCACTTCCAAATATTTTAGATTAGGCGGAAGCTTAGTAAATTTTGTACTTGTGGAATACTGAACTGCATTCAATTATTCGGAGAAATTCCAAATGTTGGCTTTCTTCAAGAAACAATGTCAGTCCTTCAAATGAAGCATCCGCCTATATTAGAAAAAATAAAAAGGTCAAGTTTATCTGTTTTAGTTCGACTAGAAAATCGGAGAGGTGCAATTATTATAAATAGGAAGTTTATTGGGTCGGGCTTGCCCCTTTTATTGTGCCTTGGTCCCCCTGCTAATCTTTCAGGCTTAAATCAAGCGCAGGGTAGGCCAGGGTATGTGCGGATGAACTCAAATGAGATTTTCTTACCTTTTTATGGTTGGATAAAAGCCAGTCTACCCTGCGCATAATATTGAGCCTGAAAATCTACAGTGGACCAAGGTAAAATATGGGGGGGGGGGCGCAGACCTAATAACTTCCCATACATGATTCCTACTCTAATTTTTCGATTTTGAAATCCGATTTTAAAAGGATCAGAAGGCATCCGAAAATAAAAAGTAAATGATCTACCAGCTCGAATAGCTTGGTGCTAAAGTGCTTACAAAATGACAAATTTGTATATCCATTTTCATATACGCCTGGTGATATCGGATTTTCAAATTTGAAATTGTCCATGTAATGGAGGTGGCATGCCCTTTTGAAGAATGCCTTTTTTATATTAAACGCATTGAAAATTTGTAGGAAAATGACAAGAGAAAATAAAATAGAGAGGTTTTACATTGAACAGTTCTGGAGGATAATAAGAAATTTTAAAATTGTTTACCGTATTTCCTCTAATAAGCGCCGGGGGGGGGGTTATTTTTCAAACCCCTAAAAATTTTGAAATTGTCAATCAGAAATGGCCTTAACTCCAAAATTTTAGTCAAAAATAGGAGGGGGGGGGGCTTATTGGAGCGGGGGCGCTTATTAGAGGAAATACGGTATTTAATCAACTTACTAAATTAGAGAGATCAATAGATTTCAAATTTGGAAATTTTTGGTGATCAACTGCAGATCCAAAGATTCCACTGAATTTCATGCATGCTTAGGTGTTGTAGTCTTGGCAAACTAATAGTAGATGTGTATATCAGGTTGTCTTCATAAATGGTATATTTTGGTTTATATTTGCGTGAAGTCCTTCTGCAGGGCTTTCATTATAATCTTGCTCTGCAGCTTCAATTTTTAAGTTCTGGCTTTGCTGGTTGCCTGCCACAGGTATTATACCAGAAAAGTCCATGTTCCAGAAATCTCTTTTCAAAGTTTTTAACAGTGTTACGTCTAAAATGTGAACAGCTCAGTAGCACACTTATTACCTCGTGTGTTAATATTATTATCGTAAGTTTAGACAGATAAGTAAAAAAAAGAAGAGAAATCGCAGAGTCGATTAACAAGGAAACCGCATGAAAATTCCTAATTTCGTGATGCTTTGGCCCCCAAGTTGATTTTTTCCAAAGCCTAAAAAGCTAAAAAAAATAATTAGCTTGGGGGACCAAGGCATCCGGAAATTGAAATTTTCGTGGTCTTTCCCATGGTCTATTTGTGCTCAGTAACTCGGAAAGCATAAATAGTGAGAAATTTAAGTGATTCACATTTTTTCAGTTCGAGCGTTCTCCTTGTAACTAAAGAATTTAGTACAGTCGACGCTCCGTAACACATAGCCCCTGTAACACGTACGTTCTATAACACGTACACTTTTTTATCATTTGGATTTGAAGTACTAAAGTACTATATATTTGGCGCGGCTAAATTTCGGAACACCTACCCCAGTCGATTTGGTACACCCACCCCAGTTAATTTTGCAATACACCAATTATTTTACCTCAAAATTGAAAGCTTAGAATGTTAGCTACACAATGGTGTGAAAATTAATCGGTTTTGTTGACAAAAATAAATTTATTTTGATTAAAGTAGCCTCGAACCAAAATAGCCTCGAACCGAAAATACATGAAATGATTCGAAGCTACAGTCAAACCACCCATTAACATACACCCTTGGGACCGGACTAGCCGTATGTTAATGAGAGGTGTATGTTAATGGGAGAGTATGTTAATAAGGAAATCACTATGACCAGACCAAATGGATCTTAGCCAGCCGTATGTTAATGAGAGGTTCGACTGTATTTTAATCAAAATAAATTGAATTTTGTGAACTAAACCGATTAATTTTTACACCATTGTGTAGCTAACATTCTAAGCTTTCAATCGTGAAGTAAATAAGTGATGTATTACAAACTTAACTGGGTGGGTGTACCGAAATTGATTGGGTGGGTGTACCGAAATTGATTGGGGTGGGTGTACCGAAACTGCTCCCTTGGCGCTCTATAACACGTACCCCTCAGCTGAGTGGTACATGTTGCGGAGAGTCGACTGTATTAAGCAAAAACTCACTTCTATGTCGAAAGCAATGAAAATCAGTGAGGACAAGCTCTTGGATATAGGAGCTACATCTACGAAACAGCGATTCAAACTAAATTATTTATTAGTCAAGCTTCAGTGGATGCCAATGTTCCAAAAACTTACCCAAGTAATATTTAAATAATATATGCCTCCAGGATTAAGCTTGTCTCTCAACAAAGAAAGTTGCTTTGAGCTCTAAATAACTTTTTAGGTACTTTTTTAAGCTGAAGTTAGCAACCTTCATTCTAGGATCATAGACCACCCTAGTCAAGTATTCTATGGAAAAGTGTTTGAATTGAGACCAGCTCCTGTTTAAAGCTAATCTTCGCCACCTGTGACTGACAGCTTCAACATTCAATCGATCAACGCAAGATAACATTTCAAATATGGTAATCTAAATGAGAATTTTCAGATTTTAAGCGGCCATTACTTTTTTTCTTAACACGGTTTCAAAATTGCACAGTACTCTTCCATTGAGCCCTAAATTCATTCGGTATAGAATGTCAAAAAGAAAGTTTTTTTGGTCTGTGCGATTTTGCCTCGTGTGGAGCTCCAGAGCCCAAACCACAGGGACCAAGGAAAAATCTTGTTTTAGCATCACAAGCTAAATAAATATAGGGCTCAATTGAAGTCGATTTGTGAAAAAAAATTCGACATCGTGTCAGCAAAAATTATAAATCTAGCCTGTATATCTTGAAAATATTGAAACTTTAAAAAATCGCAATTAATTTTTTTTGTAAGTATTCTGAATTTTTGAATTTTTTCATGTTTATAGATCACAGCATAAAGACTTTGATATTGTTGATTTTTTTTGTAAAATTAAAAAAAACCAACCAAGGCGTCATCTGGGAGCGAATTAATAAGATCATCTTGGTCTAATCCCGTTTCTTTTTGAACTATGTCAACCTGCTTTTGGTCATTATCGGTGTCACATATCACATTGAATTTAAAAAGCTTAACAAATAGGGCTATTTATTTTTATAAGTTAAATTATTGATACAAACCTTTGGACTATTCAGATGTATTGGTGGTTGCTTTCGTTTATGCACCATTTTTTGATATAGTTTAGTTAAAATTAAGAGTAACAAATAATAACAGGCAATACATCTTATTACTAAACCAAGTGTTTTATGCAAGAAATGTATTTAATCAATTTTATGTCCCATGACGATGTATTTTAAAAATCATTTAAAATTTTGTCTCTCTGTTTTTCGTTCTTTTTTTTTGTAAAAAAACCTTTCGATACTAACTAATTTCTATAAAGCTGATTTTGTAGTGGGTGGTATTTAATTTTGGCCATAGATTACTGAAAATTGGCCATAGAATACTGAAAATTGGCCATAGATTTCTGAATTTTAGCCATACTCGCTCAAAATCATGTTTCAACCACTTTTTAAGATGCTCTTGGATCTGAAACATCCTGAACAGATTTTTTAAGCGTGTCGATGACACTTTTCCGAGAAAAAAAATTTCTGTAATTTTTCCGACCATTGGTCGCTCAGGGCAAAAAGTCAAATTTCGGTCAAAAAAAAATTCTCGGAAAATTGTCATCGACACCCTTAAAACATCTTTTCAGGATGTTTCAGGTTCAAGAGCATTTTGAAAAGTGGTTGAAACATGATTTCAAGCGAGTATGGTTAAAATTCAGAAATCTATGGCCATTTTTCAGTATTCTATGGCCAATTTTCAGTAATCTATGGCCAAAAAAATCTATGGCCAGAATTAAATATTCTATGGCTAAAATTCAGTATTCTATGGCCAATTTTAAATATAACCCTTTTGTATACAAATCCTCAATATTTTAAATGTAATATTTGAAAACTCCAAATAAATATATATAAAAACATTAAAAAATAAAATAAGAGTTTCAATTTTCAAAGCTATTAATCTACACTAAAAGTATGCTATAGAGGCGCCTCGCTAGTGTGCCAGACCCTTTGAATTTTCAGCGTAAAAAGAAATATGTTTGGAGTAAAGAATGATCCGCGTCGTATGCTAACTACACTGAACAATTTAATTTTTGAGGGATAATAAACATCATAGCTCTTTTCGTGCTAGCGCTTTTCATGACGCTACAGCCAAAGATAAGGTGGGTAAAAAGAAAGCGTCGTTGCTATAAAGTGTTTCAACAAATTTTAGTTTTTTTAAAATAGGCATAACTTTTTTTAAAGAGCGAATTTCAAAATTCTGTTCATGCCAATCGATTTTTCTCGCCGACAATATCTTGTCGGAAACACAATTTTTACTTGGATTTGCCTGTTCATTGGCCGGCACACTTGTCAGTATTCATACTGCAGGCACGGAATGGAGATATTTGAACTTTAATACAAACACTCTAATTTCAAAATTTTTTATGCGAATTGTTCATAAAGCATTTATGCACAACTTTCTAACCGAAGTTTGGCGATAATATTTCTGTCTACAGCCGAATTTTTTGGCTATGAGCTTGACTTTCTTAAAAAAGCTGTAGTTTTATCAATTGCAAGTACTAAACAAGCTCTTTAAAAATATAAATATATTTACATTTTTTTTTAAACTACAGCCGAGTGCCGATAACTGACATCCCTCGAGTTCGTTCCCACCTAGGCTCCAACACTTTTTTACGCCAATTTTCGAAGGTTTTTTGAAAATTATGTTTTAACAGTCTGGAGCCAAATATGGTAAGGATTCCCATTTTTCCAGTTGTTTTTAAAAAATCGTCAACTTTTGACATTTAAACCCAAAATTCCGATAGCCCTATTTTAAAAAGGGTGGCTATTTCAAAAAAGGGGTCAGGTTATTGGAATTTTGGTTTTTACGTGTCAAAAATTAAAGCATTTTAAAAAAACAACCGTTAAAATCGGAATCCTTACGATATTTGGCACCAGACTGTCAAAACATAACTTTCAAAAGCCTTCGAAAGTTGGAGTAAAAAAAGTGTCGGACTCTAGGTGGGAACGAACTTGAGGGGATATTGGGTCATCGGCACTCGACTGTATTTTGTAAGTGTTTACATTTGTTAGACTATTCATACAAATCAAGTGTTTGTTGTCCTTCTGCTTGCAAAATAACTCATGATCACGTCGGAATATTTTCAACAAACTGCAGTTTCATTCCTAGGTCTATTCTCAGCCGATTCACAAATATTGGCACACTTTGGTTGTGGATCTGTAGCTCTTTGGTGTGTTCTCTGATAAATACTTCCACCTAAAAATGTTGTAAATTTAAATCGGTAATAGAACTGTAAATATGTAGTACTCACGTCTACAATATCACTGTCTGAAATAACACATTTGGTCACACAGGCTGACAGTAATCTAACTGACTGCAGGTCTGGCAGCCTAAAATCAGATATTTTTCGAACCAAATCATCAAGATTAGTAGCAGTGTTTTCAAAAGTAACACCTGACATTTCGCCTACATTAAATTCGCCTGCCTTTTTCTCAGAATTTTGTTCTCGAGATGTGTTAAAATATCAGGTGTGACTTTTCAAAACACTAACTTGTTGTAAAAGTAAAATGACGTAATTTTTTTTTATTCCGAGTCTACAACAGTTTTTACCTTTTTGCAATCTCCTTAAACTTTTTGGGTATATAGCTGGCAATTTGGTAGAAAATAGGTGATCTGAAAACTATGAATTCTTATTTGGCGTTTAGATGAGTAGCACCTTAGTAGATTGGTCACAAAGTCTCGGTTGTCTTGACCCGTAAAGCGGTTGAAAACACTGCAAAACTTTTATCATTTTCGAACACAATAATAATTTGTAGCAATTAACTAACTAGTCCACCAGGGATATGTTGGATGTGCTCACTAAACCACACAAAATGCGAAATCTCTCTGTCTCGTAGGTCTCCAGAAAGTATTTGTTGAACAAAACATGAAATCTTGAGTAGTGCCCATTCGAATGGCTGTCCCATAAACACCTTCTCGCAAGCCTGGTGCGATTCTGAATATATTTGGATGTGTGGCTAACTGTTACGTAGATCTTCTAAAATAACTACTTATTGCAGTTGGTGTCACTGAGTTTGGAGTGCTTGCAGGATTGTTTCAATTTGGCAAATCCATCTACTGCTTTCTGCAAACAGGGAGAATAGTTCCAGTGACACAGCTGGACCATTGCATATTCTTGCTGGGTCCTAAAAAATTTTGCTGAAACAAGATACAGTCGACTGTTGATTTAACGAAACCATAAACAGTTTGTTATTATCTAGGGTCCAGCACTATTTTGCTTTAGATTTTGGAGTGACATATTTATAAATGGCGAAAAGTTTGCCTCTTAATTTAATAAGCCTCTTTTTTTAGAAAAATGCTATTTCCATGCTAGACTGACCAAACGCAGCGGTCAAGAAACTAAAAATCTGAAGCGAAAAAAGTGGGGTTAGCCGCTACGCCAGCGGAACGGAATCGCCCGGCGAAACCGAAATCGGTCAACCCTAAAAAAGTGTCTGACGCCATGCGGCAATGCTTTCTGGTGTTTGCCAACTGTTTTGTTAATCTAAACATGCTGCTTTGCTTTTGAACATCTAAAAAAATGACTTTGTGATCGAACAATCCAATAAAAGGTGGTTTGGACCAAAGCAATGGTGTTCTTTAGACTTTACTTGGCAATCACTTACGCTATAATATCATTGACCACCACATTTTCAGCAAATATTCTGTGGTACAGTGGCTTCAGCATTTCCACCACGAAATTCTGTAAATCAAAGTCAGTGAACAAGGAAACCCTCAAAATATGCAAAGACAACACGTAAAAAGTCCACTTTTTTGTCGAAAAATGCCACAACTTCTTTCTTTAACTAAAAAGGCATAAATTTCTCCGGTTTTTGTAACAATACCAGGTAAGCCTGATATCTCGTTAGAAACTAAAATTACAGGACTACATGATACCGTTACGATTTAAAAAAAAGCGGTCAAATTTATGCCTTTTAAATTAAACAAAGAAAAGGTGGCATATTTTCACAAAGGTGAAACTTTTTCGCCGAAACTTGGCACTTTTACGTATTGTCCAATGTGCAATAGGCCAGTCACCTCGAGTGGGGTTGCATCAATAAAGTTTTTGAGCAAAAAGTGGAGTTCATTCATGTGTTTGGTAAACACATTGAATGGGAAGTTGTTCGTTTCGTGCACCAAGTACTCGGACAATCCAAAAGCCACCCTGTAAGGCACATGCCCTGTCTTTGCGAGGGTGAATGCATCCTCCAGCAACCGAAAGCGGCTGGCTAGTGGAATGGTCAGGTGGTAGGACAACATTTTTTGGATGATTGCTTCGTAGGAAAGGGGATCATAGCACAGGCGGTAGTAGCCACGTACTTCAGGATCCAATATTTCACCCACTTCAAGGTTCACTAAAACACTAATAATTTTTTATAGGTTGAGATAGTTGGTTTTTTGTACAAATTTTAACTCCGGAATCTTTGACATATTAAACTCGATTTCACTTAGACTTAGAAATAGTCAGACTGGACAGCAAAACACTGCCTTATTTGCATGTGCCGAACCAGAAATTTTAGGAAAGTCTTAAAATAGGTAAGCTGAGGGTGGGAATTGAACTTAAGACATAGGCCGGCCTTTTTCAAATCTATTCTAACTTCGTATAAAAACTTACTGGTAGTATTTTCCTCACTCAGCCACACAATTTCCGGAGATTTGCTAGTTCTGGCCATAAACAGAGGTAAATTCCAGCGTCGAAACTGATTTTTGTTTTGCTCAGTGACTTTGCCGCTACTATGGTTTGTTTTGGCGGAAGTAGGTGGGGGTAGGGTGGTGAAGGGGTATTGTCTGGCGACCACTTGTTGTGAAGAATCTTTGCGAGTGAATTCAATAAGAGGGAAGCCTGGCTGATGGATCCAAGACCTGATTGATTTGGACAATGAATTATTGGCAGTATTGTTGACTAATGGTTCGTTTAAAGACGAGGATACTGAAATTCAGTTTTATTTAGTTATCAAATGGTATCGACTGTGTATGCCTGGATCGAGAAATTCTTTGATTGTAAGATTACTCCAGATTCTATGACGCTGATGCAGATCGTTTCTTGCCACTGCTCTAAACATTAAATTGTACTGCCCTGTTTCCTAAAAATTCCTGTATCGAATCTACAATGACCTCATTTCCTAATGGGTTGCGAAATACTTTAATCTATAAAAAATGCGTCAGGATTTTTGCTGAGTTTTAGAAATAAAATTTCATTTTAATTTTTGACCCTAGTAGCGAATGTCCCCAAAAAAAATTTCTTTTAAAACTCAAGTAAAGAGTACCCAAATATATGTCCCAGACCCCAGAAAGAGTGCCTAAACTATTTATTAGTCACAACTTCCGTACGCTGTCCTACCCCCGAGCCTAAGGGCCAAGCCTAAACTTGTTATTTGAAAGTGTAGGTACAGAAGGTTAGGAGAGAGGGTCAGGTTTGGGGAAGGTCAGGTTTTGGGTAGAGGGGGGGGCTATTCTATACTAGCGCCTAATTTACCTAGTAATAAGACACGATTTCCCAATAATTCGGTATTGCAATTAGTCAGAATCTTGGCTAAACGCAGGTCCTTTATGCGTGTTGGGCATTTAACTAATATTTTTTTAAATAAATCTTCTATCTGGGTTTTAAAAAGAATAATTGTCTTGTTTGAGCTTATTTACTTACTCTCCAAGGTGTTCACTTACTTGGAGTTTGTACTTGAAGGTGTTCATGTAAATAACTTAGATCGCTCATAATCTGACCTTAAAATGGCCGAAACCACCTGAAATTTGTTTTTCAGAATTTACTACGTAAAAGGTGGTCCAAGTTATACACGTGTACACATTCAAGGTCTGACCTAAAACTCGAAGTGCGTAAACTATTTCGAGATCTTGTTTGCGTTAAAATTCGAGCTCAGATCAAACGTTTTATAAAGAATTCGAATATTGGATCAAAATTGTGCTATTTTGCAAAAAAAAACTTACTGATTCAATGCAATAAGCAAATCCTCAGCTCTGGCTAAACCACAACCGTTATTTTAAGGAAAAAAGTAATTAAAAGCAACCCCTAACCACTGCCATATGTAAATTTGTTGAGAAAATTGCTTAAACCAGTGCGGAATACTTGAGCCCCTACAGTACCTCGACCATACGTAAGATAGCTGAGGCCTGGAACTTAAAAATTATAAATGAGTTATGTGTACTATTGGAACTGACCTTCCAGTACGTAGCGAAGCTGAACTTCTGGTCTACAGCACTAAAGGTGTTGACTGGATGGCTCAAGGGCTGCACTGCGTGGGGCCTTTGGTCAAACTGCAGAGCTTTGATGGTCTCTTCGAAAAACAGCTCGTCCTGAAACACAGTACAATAGCATAAATTTACAAAAATGCATTGGATCACCTGCCGAGATGTGGAATTCTCTGAATATAAAGAGTCTTTAATTTTTTTTACTTTACTGTCTAACATCTAATTAAAAAACTAGGTGGGTAGGATGCTGATTTTAGTGTGACCAATAAAAGTATTGATATATCAGGGTCTTCCCTACGTGAGCATTCAGCAAAAAAATTGAAAAAGACTGAATTTAGTCGAAAAAGCTATTTTACGTGCACAATAATTGAAAATTAGCCCACAACACCCATTATCTATAAAGTCAAATTTTTTTTGTCAAACATCTGAATTTCCTGTCTTCGACAGTTTGGATTTAACAAGTTTTAAAAGTACACCTGGGCACACATTTAAATGCTTTGTTATTCACATAGTTTTCTCAATTAAATTTTTTTATTGTGATAATTGATAGATATTGGTCGATTATTTTAAAAATGCTGACCACACTTAAAACCTCCAAAAATTTTAAAAACTGTATACCGTATAACGTCTAATAATCCCCCGCCCCTGACTTTGAAGGTCTATTTCTCAGACCAGAGTAAATAGTTTGCAAATCTGTTTTTCGCGCTTTCTTAACTTCCACGAGCTCTAACGGTTACGCTTTTTTGGTTTGAATTTTCACCCAAAATCTTGAGATTGACTCCAATTTTTTTAAATTTTGGGGGCTGAAAAAAATCCGCTGGGGGTTTAGTGGAGGTTATACGGTAATTCTTTCACAATCTCCAAGATTCACAAACTTTAGTTACAGACTTTAATCATCATTCGACAACAAACAGCAATTAACTGTGTTAGGCAAAACTAACCTATATAGTCAGCAGCCTTGCACTAGTGATAACTGCAAATCCTTCGTTAAGCCACAGGTCAGACCACCCGAAAATTAAATAAAACGTTACTTTTATAGTGTGATACAGAAAATTTACCATTCCATTGTGACCAAATTACCGAACCACTATAACATACTCAACAACTGTATTGTTTAAACAAACAAAGGTAAATCCAAATACAACCATGTGGGCGATCTCACTGAATAACTGTGCTTTGTTTTTATTAAATATGTATGATAAAACGAACTGTGCTAGGGTGTCGGTGACCATCCTTCTGTTGTGCACACTGTACACACCTTGCGCATACAACAGAAACTGCTGGCGACAGAAAATTAGACCCCAGTTTTCTGTAAACCTGGAACTTCAGAGATTGTTGAGTGGAATTTAACCAACCCATAGCCTGCACACGAAGTTCAGGTAGACCAAACACATCTAAAAGACGTGGATTACAAAGAGTTGAAGCCAACTAAAACTGCCTTATTGACAGCCTAATTTGGTAGAAACATATTTTCCGAAATTTCCCAAAAATCTGAAAGAGATTTTGAAACTACCTAGCTTTTCCATGGGATAAGGGATTCCAAAGTAGTTTTCAAAGAATTGTAATATTTTTACAGTAGCACTTAGTGCATAGTCTACATGTTGTAGCATAGCTGGTTGGATCCAGACTCGAATCTGAATAATATATATCAAAAAAAATTGGTAAGAAGTTGAAAAGCCGTATAATTTAGTCACAAAAATAAATTTTTAGAAATAACCTTTTTGCCCTTGTAAACGGTCTGCTTGTAAGAAAATTCACTGACAGCTAGCGCCAAGAGGTAAGTGGACATTTTGGGGGTCGGCTTGAATCTGCTCGAAGTCCAGTTTCTAAACATAAAAAGACGTTCATCCCACATTTCGATAAAATAAATTTTTAAATCCACCCACCCTTGGTCAAAGGACTCTAGCAGGTCAGCATTAGAGACAGTATTGGTGCCTTTGGGGTGTTTGATCTCCAGCTCAAAGTGCGCTTTGAAATCTGGCTGGTCGAAGCAGGGCAGGAGCCGCCTGGCTTCTAAAGCTTGCATCTGGGTGGCCAACATGACCCTCCTACCTCCTGCCTTGTCCTTATAGCCAGTCCTGAACAGACCTCCCACTTCAGGGGCATTGACCAAGGCTGTGTAGTCCAGGTAGAGTGTGTAGTTAGTGTCCACTTCAAAGGCTTGTCTAAAGCTAAGAGCCAGCACATTGGTCAACAGAGTGTAGTTGAGGCTCTCAAATTGAGGTAAAATAACATTTTTGGTTTGAGTTTGGATGTTTATGGTTTCTGTATGCACTGTTATATTCCTCATGTGAAGTTTTAGCACACGCATATTGGGTTTAGAGCAGTGGAAGAGAAGTCGAAGATGACCTTCTGCACTGCAAACTGGCTAGATTATACTAAAGTCTGTCAAAAGCATAAATTTGGGACATTTGATCTAATCGGGAAGATTGTCGGCTCGGATGCCCGAAAATCGTTAAATTCGAAAACCTGTTTGTGACATTGTGTTTTTGGTCCATTTTTCAAGATTTTTTAGGCAATTTACTACTCATTTCGTAGCGCAAATCCCTGGCTACAAACGGAGATGTAATTTGCTTGAGAGCAGTATTTAAAAGATGCGTCAGAAGCACAGTTCCAAAAAACACGATTTTTAATCGAGGAGTGAGGGGGTTGAATTAGAGACAATAAAATGCATAAGTCGGTCGCTTTATTATAAAAAAATTGAAGCTCCCCATCCCGAATTCATCGGTCGACTGTAATATACTAATCAAATACCTGAAATTCTTCAAGCCAAAGTCTATGCCTTCATGGAATGGCAAAAAGACTTGCAGATGCAAACTGTAAACCAGAGGAAACAGCCCTCGAGACAGCCGCTCTACCTTGCCATCTGGTTTAGCTCTAGTTTTAGCTGGCCCATGTATTAGGTGTGACGTTTTGTGTGTGGCATTAGTGGGCAAATCTTTGGAAGAGAGCACAAATAGAAGGCTGGCTAGGAAGATAGTGATTGGTAGCACAGTCAGCCAGATTACAAACACCAGGGAGCTGCTTGACTTGCTGAACGGAGCAGGCCAGTGCCGTCTGTAATAGGGCTGCTCGGCCTTATGGGGTGCTCGATAGGGATGCGCGGCCTTTTGGCTTGAGAGTGTGTTGTTGGAGCTCTTGAGAATGACTGTGGCAGTAGTGCAATTACCTCCACTCAGACTGCTTGCTGACTGCTGAAAGGAGCTTAAATTGCTTCTGGATGGTCTCCATAATGGTGCCATAGAGCTGGGCATGCTGTTGGTCTGTACAGATTGTCAACTGTATGCGAAATGGACAACTATGACGAGAATGACCTGTGAAGTCCTCCCTTAATTAACTGTAGCACATGAAAAACTGTAAACATAATAAGAGATCGGCAAATTTGTCTCATGGCTGTAAAAATTTCCAAGAACGAGGCCGGAAAGCAACTGGTGCCTTACTCATTAATTTGTTCCCTTCTTTTAGCCATCCAGCATATTTTGCAGAAAATGGTGGCAGCAGAGCAAGAAGATGATCTAATTATCATATTGCCAATTAGAAGTGGGCATAGTAGGAGACAGCACAAAAACAAAAATGAGGCTAGGTGTCCGAGAGTAAACCAGCTGCGAAAGGACGCTATAATCAAATCCGAAAAAAGGAAGTCTATAGCTATGCAATTAAAATTAGAAAAATAAATTGCAAAACAATTTTATTATTACAGTCAAGTTTCGATTTCACGGCACTCCTAAAAGTTCGTTCCCTCTAATGGTCCGCCATTTATATTACCTCGATTTTCGAAGTCTTTTGCCATCTTTCAAGAAGTATTTCTGATTCGAAAAATTGCAAGGATTTCAAAGGTTTACAAAAAAATAGAGACTGAACTGTAATTTGCCAAAGTAGGTCCTGTAGACCATCTATTATGAAAGATAAAAGCAAAGATATTGAAAATATTTAGGGCCGCAATGACTGTATGATAACTTGCTAATCAGACAAAAGGTGCCGAAATGTATCACCATGAAGCTGAAAAATTTAAGCAAGCGGTTGGTTTCCGGTGATCTCCGGCACAAGAACTGCTACACATATCTAGAGATGACGATTTGCCGTTTTGAGATGTTGAGACTGCACTGGCTTGCGATGCAATGTTGCGATGTTTTGAAAAATCGGTTGCGATACATCGCAGTGATGTGCAATTTTATTTAAATTCAAAATTTCCAAACATTTATTCGACAAAAATGGCATCAAAACATATCAATTTAATACATAAAATTCCACAATGGAAGTTTTTTGTTTTTTCAGAAATATGACTTGTTCATCTGTTTCTGGAATCAGGTTTAATATTCTGTAATCGAAAACATCCCTCGCCACGGGAAAGAGCTGCTCTCTTGGTTGACTGGTTGCTGGCGCAGAGATGAGCAATGATTTATAGGATTGGGAACGTTTGATTTGCCGTTCATGCTTTTTGGTTGTTTCTTCTTTTTAGATTCTATTACAGGGAAATTCTGCTAATTAAGTACGATCTTGTACTGCTGTCTGTTTTGATGCCGTGATTGAGTTTTTCATCCCCATGATGATTCACCCAATGATTCATCCCCAGGCCGTGCAGAATCTTGACAAGCTCTTCAGGTCTTTGAATTGCTGAGAATGTTGGGCGCAGTCATAGGCTTGCTGGATTTGATGTCTCAAATGCTGGAAACTCGTGCGAATCGTTGCTCCAAGGTGCATTAGATAAGTTTTTTAGCTTGTTTGCCGTCAATTGCTTTTGTCTGTTTGATCTTTCCGGGTTGTCGGCAAAGCAACTGAGAATGTCAAATATTTCCTCAACAAAGGGAGAAAGGGAAGGCTCACAAAATGTAGTTTTCTGGTTAAATCAAAAAGCAGCAGCCAACATCATGATCTACAATCTGGAGCTACCGTCAGTTCATCGGCAAGCTCTTCGTCTTAGGCTACGTTGGTAAGTCAATTAATTTTTTTCACTGTCACAGGCGCAAACTGAGCGTGACTGAGTATGGGGTGCAAGTTGCAACCTTATAAAAATTAGAGGGCCACTATACGGAGGTTTTGCTTTTTAAAAACTATTTAGTTATTAAAAAAGGAAATATAATAAAAATTACCCCATTTGCCGGAAAAGTTGCCCCATTTGCCACAAAAGTCTCCCCATTTTCTAATTTCCAATCGAAAAGCAGAAAAGTTGCCCCATGGCCAGAAAAGTTGCCCCATTTGGACATTTCATGTTGTTTTGCCATCTTGTTTACGTTGGCGTTGTTCGTTTTTCGTTGTTGTTGCGTCGTTTTACCTCATTGTTGCATTTGAAAATCCGGCCAATGGGGCAACTGTTCTGCTTTTTGATTGGAAATTCGAAAATGGGGCAACTTTTCTGGAAAATGGGGCAACTTTTCCGGCAAATGGGGCAATTTTTAATTGTCTTCCATTAAAAACGATCGGCAAAATCGGAATCCTTACGATATTTGCGACCAGACTGTGAAAAAAAGAATCTATAAATTATTTCAAAAATAGGGTTAAAAAAGTGTCGGATCATAGGTGGGAATGAACTTGAGGGGGCCACTATATCCAGGTTTTGACTGTATTTCAACCCTTCACCGGTCAACCCGAAATTTTAAGTAGTATAAATATATCTTTTGTTAAAAATTATTTTATAGGTTGCATTTGTTCACCAATTTCGTAATTCGTCCACCTTTAAAACTCATTAAATAATTACTTCTCATAAAAATATTTAACTAAAGTAAGCAATAGCTTGTAGGGCTTAAAAGCAAAAATCACCCTTCAGGTCGTTACTCAATTTGCCCACAAAAGTTTACCTTTTTTTCACGCAACAAAAGTCACTTTTCCTGTAAATATACCGTATTTCCTCTAATAAGCGCCCCGCTCTAATAAGCGCCCCCTCGACTTTGAGGGTGTGAATCTCAGTGTAGAAAGCTGTTTTGCAAAGCTGTTTCATACGTTTTCTTAACTCCCACGAGCTCTACCGATTCCACTTTTCAGATTTTGGTTGAGCACCAAAAAATCTCGAAATCGAATTCAAAATTTTCCGATTTTCGGGGGTTTGAAAAATAAGCGCCCCGGGGCGCTTATTAGAGGAAATACGGTATTTATTTTGCTGGCACACACGTAGAAATTGACTTTCATGGTCAGTATGAAAACTCACGGTGCTCCTAGTGTAGGGCTGTCTAGAAGCTTTTGCGTCAAGAAGACTTCGTGGCTTGGCACTTTTCATGGGTTTCAAAATGTATTTTTATAGAAAATCAGGCAAAATCTTCTGGTGGTAGCAGAAATTCAGAGCGGAAATTTCAATAAGAACTAACGCATCTAAACTGCTTGATGGGGATTTTTCTTCTGATAACTAAATTCTAGAACAAATCTAAAAATTTGTATTGAATATTTAATAAAAAATTATGAAACCCAGCTAAGTGTTACACCACAGAACCTTGTTACCGCAAGACTTTCTGGACAACCCGATAGCGTATAGAAGCTTCCTCAATTGATTTTAATTTTGAAACACAACGAAAGGTTTTTTTTAATTTTATTTTCTAAAATTACTGAAGCTTTTAGTCACTGTCTGTGTATTGCACTTGCTAAAGACACCCTCTACATATTTTACGCGATGTTTTACTCCGTTTTGCTACGCATTTTGACAAACTTCCATGTTATTAAACTCCGTAATTAATTCGACTGATTAAACAAATTCTACTGCTACTAGCAGGCCAGGAAGCATAGTTGGACGCCTCTGAAAAACCACCGCCGCCGCCGCCACCGCCGCCGGCGTCGCCAACACCACCGCCGCGGCGGCGCAAAAATCTTGCTAAATTTCACCGCCGCCACCGCCGCTGCTTTGCCACCACCGCCGCCGCCACCGCCGGCGGCACTTTTTATTTCGCCGCCGCCGGCGCTGCCATCGCCGCCACCGCCGCCGCCAGCTAACGCTTCACTGTCAAAAAAAATTTTCTGTTTAATTTATGTTTGTCATAGAATAAAATTTTTGCAAGAGAACAGTAAAATTCTAAATTATGTCATTTTACCATATTTTCGTAAGATGACCATTCAAAACAAGCATTGTTTTGGTACTTTGTAATTGGTGGTGCCGCCACCGCCGCCACCGCCGCCGCCACATCGCCGCCGCCGCCGCAGCCTAATTAAACCGCCGCAGCCTAATTACTCCGCCGCACCGCCGCCGCCGACCTCATTTTCAGCCGCCGGCGCAGCCGCCGCCGCCTGGCGGCGGCGCCGGCGGAGGCGGCGGCGATCCAACTATGCCAGGAAGGATGAACAAGGGTGTGGTTTGGTAACTTTGGTTGGTGAAAACTTTCAAAAAATGTGTTTAAACACATTATTTAAGCAAAACGGTGCGAAATTATAAAAAAGTGGTAGCAACTGGTCTGGAAGATTAGCCTTTCGGCTATACTTTTTTCCAGATGAAAAAATCACTCTTGTAACGAAGAATCAGCCTACATCCAGGCCAAAAGGCACGAAAAAATAGTTGCTGGAAGTTAGAGATACTAGCAATCCACTTTCGCCGCAGCATTATTTCTTTTCACGCCAAAAGTTAGATGGATTTTATGAGCTACCAAAAGTTTGAAATGATCTGTTCGCGAACCCACAACGCCATATTTTCAGTAACCTGCGAGACAGTGAAAACTTTCATTTACAAATACAGTCAAACTCTATTCCATCGAGTCACGGGCTAGATTTGTTCTTTTACTTTAGCAAGGTAATGGCTCGCTCAGAAATCCGTAATTGGAGTGTCAGGTTCCGCAAAAATATTGCATCAAGACTAAAGTAAGTAGCATTTTTTGTCAGGTTGCAAAATTTGGCTAAATTGTACTATTCCTAGAAATAGAAACGGGCGAGGAGTCGTCCCGTTGGACGAAAATTTGACTCAAAATCTCGTCCCGGAATCCCGCCGGGTCAATTTCGAAAATCATGGTCCCGGTTTCAGCCTTTTTCAATCATAGACCGGGATTTCCAGTTAAGAAGATAAGGAACTATCAAACCTCCACTTAATTTAAACTTTCAAGTTCGACCCTCCGTCATTTCCTATAGTTTTCAGGCCACTTTTGGGATTCTTTGGCGAACTTAACATGTCCATCCAGTTAACAAAATCACTAGGATTTCACATATTTTGCAAAGGTTAAATTTTTCGCCTGCAAGACTGGACTTTCAATGTAATACTTGAAAGTTTTACTGTTATAAAGCAGCCAGTGAGATCTGAAGTCTTTGCGATTTTTCGGAAATTGGGAAAGCTTCAAAAATTGTAGTAAAAAAGGCTTGGATCAAGCATAATTGTCAAATTCGAGAGCGTAATGTTATTTCGAGAGCTATTTTATTTCTTGCACCTCATCTCTGGCAGCCATTTTTGAAAAATAAGGCATCTGTGTATCAATATATTTAGTTAACAGTAAAAGAGACTTGCGCTGTAAAATTTTTGCATTTTTGCTTTAAAAATGCTGAAATTTTTGAAAAGTTTAGGTTTGTTTCAACTTAAATTAAGTCAACTGAAATCCCAGTCATTTTACCGAGATCCCGTACGGGTCCCGCTGGGTAGGTTCACAAAATCCCTGTCGCGGTCTCAATCTAGGTGGAAAATTGCATCCGGAATCCCGCTGGGTGGCGTTTTTCTATCTCTAACCATTCCCCAGCACTCAGTTGTGCCACGGTTTGCATGAGCTCACAACATCGCCAGCATATCGCACGCTGCGCCGCCGGGTAAAATTATGCAAGTTGGAGCGCCGGCGCCGGCGGCCAAAAAAATGAAGCGCGTCGGCAGCGGCGTCGAAAATTTTGTCTATTTGGCATCGTGGAAACACTTTACTCCGAATCCAACGTGTTGACGAACTCGTAGTTGGAGTGTCTCTGGTGTGTGGATTCCCTTTGTGCCGATTTTTTTGCTCGATTATGAGCTATTTGGGACGCCAGCCTTCCAATTCTGAGTGTGGTCAATGAACAAGCTTGAAAAATAAAAGGATTTTCAAGAAAAATGCGCTCCCTCATCAAAAATACTCCAACTCTAACTCCGACTTCGTGAACAAGTCTGAGTTGGAGTATATGGTGAACACCTCTTACTTCAACTCCGATTCCAGCTCCGCGTTTTTTTTAACGAGCTATAAAGTTCACTCTCAATTCGACGAAATTGTTGGTTTAACGAACGTTTTTTTGTTTTTTTCTCTGTTAAAGCAACATGGTCTGCCTTCGATTTAACAAACATTTTTACCGGCCCCAGAGGGGCTGACGCCCTGTTTACTGAAACATCCAAGTATGCTAGAAACATCGAGAGTTTATCATCTTAAGTTTTTTCCATCTTCTAAAAGGACAATTGTCGTTAACAACATTTACACATTCAAATTATTAAATTTACAGTAGCATATTTTTCTATCAATGTTCTTTTTACATTTTAAGTTTAATTCCGACTAGCAGAGACCTACTGTGCCTGATAATTCCGAAAATTTTCTAAGCCTCCTAGTAATCTGTCATGTGCTTCGAGTCCCTTTCCTGATTCAGCATCATAGAATTATCAAACCCAAAGTCAATTTTGAAAGTTTTTGTAATTATATATATTGTCACAAATTATCTAATCAGCTTGTAAAAAGCACTGTGTTTCTTTGTTGAAAAAATCATTGATTTCTCTCTTGAAACTGTGTTAACCTCATACAGTCGAACCTCCCAATAGTGTACACCCCAAAAGTTCGTTCCAGCCTAGGGTCCGACACTTTTTTTTAGCTCGATTTTCTAATTTTTTTGCTGATTCTGTTTTGATAGTCTGGGCGCAAATATCGTAAGGATTCCGATTTTGCCGATCGTTTTTCATTTACCTATATATTTTTTCTCTGAAAAGGCAAAACCCTCTGATAGTGTACATCTTATTTTCAAATTGGTGTACACTGTTGGGAGGTTTTATTTTTTATAGAAAATATATATATTAAAATGGAAAACGATCGGCAAAATCGGAATCCTTACGATATTTTCGGCCAGACTGTCAAAACAGAATCAGTAAAAAAATTAGAAAATCGAGCTAAAAAAGTGTCAGACCCTAGGCGGGAACGAACTTTTGGGGTGTACAGTATTGGAAGGTTCGACTGTATAAATATTTCAAAAAATTTCAGATAAAAACATATGCCGTATTTAATAACTCCACCTGTTGGGAGCTGATAGAAAAATAACTCCTTATTAAAGTGAATACGGTGTTTGTTAAATTTAGGGGTAGTATATCTCCGGATCTAAACAGGTGAAGTCTCCTGAGTTTGCCTATATTTCTAGGAATTTTACTAACGGAATTTTTATATCTACATTAAATGGAGCTTCGATTGTACGAACTTAGAAAACTCCGAAAATTGAAATATCGGCGGTTAAATCTTCTCAGATATCAGTCATAGTTAAATGCAAACCAACCCAATTTTACAGTTGATTTCCCGCGAAAATTGTTGTTTGGATTTATTTCGATAAATAATAATTATTTCGACTTTTTTCATAAATTTAGATAAATTCAAGATCCTTTTTCCAAAATGCATATTGCTGAGGCCAAAATATTCGCTGCTATTAAAAATGGTGTTTTGCTGCAACAGCTGGGCGATTTTGACAATGACCAACTCAAACTGCTGTTGCCCACACTCATGCTTGCCTCATTCCCCACCACCTCTGCTTTTTCCACTGAATTAGTGAGCTAAATTTTGGTCATTTACTTTAAAAATTGCTATAAATAATCATTTTACAGGATAATTTGAGAGAACGTTTAATAGACCTACATTCCGGCAATCATTTCCACCTGTTTATGAGACTAGATTACTCCCAAATCTCACAAAAATGCCATCAAATGCAGCAATCAAGCAATCTGGCTGGTTTCAACAAAAGTTTCCTGCAAATGGAGCCGATGGAAAAAGTGTTATATGTGTGTGCTCATTTGATCTCTCGAAGTAAGTGCTACTCGATATTTTGGGGTTTTCAAAACTAATATTTTATATTTTAAGTGCAATTTTCTGAAGTTATAAACGACGCTGTTGAGAAGTTTGAACCTTTTGATATTGAGGTAATTTTTAAACTTAAAGTTGAAATTGGATATAACAGCATAACTATTTCTTATACATTCTACATATTTCTTATAAAATCTAATACAATTCAAATTAACTCTGCTAAAAACAATTGAAGAGCCTAATATGATTGGAAAACTGTGAAAAAAAACTATTTTTGTGTTCTTAAACGAACCAATATAGGATTTAACCTGTTGATCCTTGTTTTTTTAAAGCAATTTTTGTTCAGCACTGTAACGAAGAGGTGGCATGGATCATCTCCCTAATTACTTTCTTTATTCCTGACATATTTCAACTGGAACACTTTCGTCAATTCTGTTGAACTACCAAAATGGACCTAAGCTGATTGCGCTGGTTAGTCAATAAAACTTCTATTCTTTAGCTCAAAATATTTCTAGTTTGAAATTGTTGGCAAAGTAGCTTGAGCTTTTAAAAAAGTCTTTGATTAACCTAAAAAATCTGGCTGGTTACCACACAAACCAAAAATCTCTCAAAAAGTTCCAATTACAAACATAACATTTAAGTTTCTTCTCAACCAGTCCGAGTCTTTTGACCTTGTGTTAGAAAGACTGCTTAGTCTAAAACCTTACGATGAAAATGGCTATCTGGCAAAGCAAAGACATCAAGCTCTTTTTCAGGTAATCAACTAAATATTATAATATTATAAAAATATTTTTTGCAGCTTTTTCAATTGCAACCAGATCAAGGTAACTAAGTTTTTTTTACAAAGCACACGACAAGTTGTTGTTAAATTGAAGACTGACAATAAATTTTTCATGAATTATAGGCCAAAATCATGATATATTTTTCATAACTTTTCCAAAAATAACTTTGCATGTTGCAGCTGAGCGCTACCTGTCAGACCTGCTGTGCTCGGAGAACCATCTAAACTTGGTGGTGAAAATGCTCTGCTCCACAGACATTTTCCAGGAACAGTTTGTGGTGGATACTCTGATCGCTCATTTGACCAACAAGACTGGCCTGTTCACCACATACATCACCAAAACACATAGACCATCAATGAAGAGGATTGTCGACAGGGTCACCAATATCATGGCCAAAATAGAGTGAGTTTTTGCAGCCATTTACAGAAGATTGAGCTAATTTTATTAATTTCTGCTTCAATTCCAATAGTTAGCATATTTAAAAATGTAGACATGGGGAACAGTCAACTATCTCATTAATGTACACTCTCCGATTAGTTTATACTTAAAACCAACCACTTGGGGTTCTTTCCATGACAAAACTTTTTGTAAACGACCCTCCCATCAGGGTACACTTGAGGCCGATCCCTTGGGTGTTCACTAATAAAAGAGCTGACTGTACCGCGCTTATTAAAAAATAAATAAAGGTCATATTAAATTATCTCAAAAATATGTTTTAGTCGGAACAACGATGAGCTAAATGAGCGGGTTATATTGTTGATTTGTCTGATTAGCTCTTACCCTTCATCCCGCCTCTCAGCCACTGATTGTCAACATTGGGTAGTTTATTTACATTTTAGTTTGTTTTTAGTCAAACATAAAAATAAAATCTAGATTCTGTTCCTGACCAGTCAAACCTCAGCTAAAAGCAATCTTCTAAAACTTGCCTTGGCCGCAATTCTAGCTTGTCCCAATTTAGTGAAGTAAGTATTGAAAAATCTCTTCAACAGTCAAGCATTTAACCCCTTTTTTAGCAACCAAAGAGATGAAATAGCTGAGAAGTATCTGATTGTGTTCTTCCAGTGGATCAGAGACTTAGCAACCAGCTCTGAGCATTCTTCACTCAGCCAGCTGATGTTATTAGTGGCCATTCACATGAACACTAACAAAGGAGATGAGCTGTTAGTGATCTGATCTACATTTTCAACATAAACTGTAAAAGTAAATTTCAGGAGCCGTCTGCTATCATCTGTTTTAGGATTTAAGGTCAATTGTTTTTGATAAAAGGGTACTCCAGAGATGTGACTTAAAAATTTTTCGCCGCTAACCCCATGCCTTACCCCCAGCAGTGTTCTAGCCCTATTTTACTAATTCAAGCCCGAAATGTTTCTGCTTTAAAAATATAACCTAGCATCAAAAAATCAAACACATATTTAACATTTTTTTCTGATCCTGCTTTATTTAAAGGACGGAGGGGGACTTTTACGGCTACCTTTTGACATCGACCTTTTTCACCTTTTTCATATAGTTTGTTTTTTCATCTTAGCTGTTTTTATACCGTTTTGTAA
The DNA here is from genome assembly GCA_004194705.1 of Ditylenchus dipsaci. Classification (NCBI taxonomy): domain Eukaryota; kingdom Metazoa; phylum Nematoda; class Chromadorea; order Rhabditida; family Anguinidae; genus Ditylenchus; species Ditylenchus dipsaci. The sequence goes on from SADC01001299.1 coordinate 132,681, forward strand.
CTGAGATTTTTATCTATCGATTGAGAGGTCAAACACCCTAATTAAAAATAATTTTCAAGGAAATCACACCAAATTGACACTAAAAACCAAGTTGAGTCTCAGACTTGGGTTTTTAGTGTAAATTCGGTGTGATTTACTCGAAATTTTTTTTAATCACGATGTTTGATCACTCGACCGATAAAAAAAATCTCGGCTACAAAATGGTGCGAAAACATTTCAGAAAAGAAAAAAATATATAAAGGTAAAAAAAAGTCGATGTTAAAAGATAGCCGTAAAAATGCCACCCCCCCCCCCTCCCCTGAAAAAATTCTGCTTCAATGACACTGACTGAAGCAGAGTCACATTTTCTGCCATGTTGCTTGCCACAAATTTTGTGATCTAGTGACGTCTTCAACATTTTCAACAAATTTTAGGTCAATGACACACTACGTAAATTGGTGACTGTGAAAACTTTGTATTTACAACATGCTGTACACTCTTTTTCTACTATTTGTTATAATTTCACTTTCAATATTTTCCATTATCTAGGTGACTGACAGAGATGTGGCAGAAAAAGCAGCTAAACTAGGTGTCACAAAGGTTCGACCCTAACTAATTTATTGCACTGATTATAAGCTCCAAAATTATTTTAGACCTGAGTGCTAATACCAGTGGCTACCTGCCCGTGCATTGCATCAACCATTTACTGTCTTCAAGGACTTTTTCCAAACATCAAATTCCCATCCAGGCAACATTTATTCAAATATCTTTATTTTATTATTGTCTTGTGTGTTCAGAACTGGATCAAGAACCAGATCAAAAGTTGTGCCCTTCCCATCCATCCAGTCATGACCAATCTACTGCAGAGTTTCTCTGATAGTTGTATTCCTGCCCCTATTTCAGAAGATCAGCCTAACAAAAATTACAATGACACTATCGACGAAGCTTTCTTTGAGGTACTTTTTATTAAAGGGTATTTATCTTTTTTCAAAAAAAGTTACAAAAAGTTTCTGTCATAATATTAAAGGGGGAGGAAACAGGGTTGACGGTTCATATCCCGTGGGTGCACATCTTATTTTTATCTCCTTTTATTTACAAGTTTGGTGTCGAAATGATCCTCACCCTCTTAGCTGTCCACCAAAATTGTCAGCGCCGGGTTCCACACCTGCTGGAGCTTACTTATAGGCTAAGACATGCTTATTTTACGAAAATCGATTGTTTTCGGGTTTTTTCTCTGACTAGTTTAATTGATATTTTCTGACTTTTCTTCTGCAAGTCACACGTTTCATAAACTAATATGTAGCCAAGATTTTGGGCTTTCATTTGAGCTATTATACGGAGAAAAAGGTAATATGTAGTTAGAGAAAAACTAAAAAAACATTCGACGATGTTCAATTATATTCTATCCTTTATTTTGATAGTCATTTGCATAATATCCGAAAATTAGGGAATTTTCTGACAGTAAAGTAGTGCTGGAAATAGTTGAAATCGATTGCTCGATGGTTTTCGCCCCTAAAAGTCAGTGAACTTACTAAAACGTAGATTAATGGGATTAAATGGGGTATGCACCCAGGGGATTTGAACCGTCGACCCTAGGCTAGGGTTGGGTGATGGGAATATTCCCGGGAATATTCCCGGTTTATTCCCGGTCTAAATCTCAGATTCGGACCGAAAAATCGGTCCGAATCTTGTTGGTGTGTTTTTAAGCGATTTTGATCGATTATTTTTAATTAAAAAATAAATTGGCTATTTGGATATGAAAGATTCGGACCGAATCGGACCGGAAAAAAGATTAAGACCAGGAATATTCCGGGAATATTCCCGAAAAAGATTCGGACCGGTCTTATTCCAACCCTACCCTAGGCGATGCGTATATAAAGTTTCCTCCCACTTTGAAAATTGCATGTTGGCAAAAGATTAAGATTTCCGCACGATTAATTTAAGACCAAAACAAAATATTGACATTTTATATATTTTGCTTTCAGGAAATTTTCTCAGCTGACTTATTCGACGAAACTGTGGTTGTAAAACAAGTACTCTCCCTATTCTACCTACTCCACTTTACCTACAAACTGGACACATCACCTATTTCCAAAATGAATTTGGGTTCCAAACAACCTCCTACGCCTTACTCACAAAAACTGTGGGCTAAAGTTCCGATCAGGTAGTTGTGACAGACCATTGCGAAAAACTATTTAGTGAAACTGACTTCTATTAAGATATTTACTGCTATTACTGGATGAAAGGCCCGCAGCTTTCCAACACATCCGCAACATTTGTCTCCGATTTATTGGCGTCTCCATGCCCATATGTTGCCTACCATGAATGTTGTTTTGGAAGATGGACTTGTTTCCTTCAAATTGTCAGTTTTTTTTTAAAATAACTTTGACATTGGCATTAAAATTTCCAAAAAAACCTAAAACTTTAAAGAATTATAGGAATTATTCTTATGGCACTGCGCTCTAATTTCAAAACCAGGGGGGCTTTATCGATAGCCAAGGGTTTTAATTGTAAAACTACTTGAGAGTATATCCCAAACTACTTGAGAGTATATCCCAACAGCAATCCCCCCTACAAAGAGTATTTTTTCTCTGAGCTAACTTTTTTTCATTTTGTTTAAGGCTGAAGCCCTAAGCACAAGCATTAGGCCTGAGCCTAATCCTAAGCCTAAGGTAGCGCGCTACACATTGCAAAAAAAGAAAACTTAAAAAATCAAGCGAACCCAAAAAAAAAGTGCGCTTAGAAAAAAATACTCTTTGAAAGGAGGTTATTAGGGCCTTTTTACCAACTACTTTATTCACAAAAACCAGGATCATATGAAATCAGAATCCTTACAATTTTCATAAATTCAGTGCAAATCACATTTGGCAAAACCTTTCCGAAATCGAGGTTAAAAAGGTCATCGAACCCTGGGCGGGATCGAACTTGAGGTGGAGGCACTATAGCGAGAGTCGACTTATTTTTGAAAAATCATTTTTATTTAGAACCAAAATGACGTGCACGTTTCGCCTGTTGCATTCCGAGCATCATTGGAGAACATGCAAACGGATGTTTCCAGTTTCTCAGTCTACCTCAACCAAATAGATTCCTCCTCTCTACAAGAGCAATATGGTCACTATGAGACAATAATAGCAGCTATGCTCAAAACAATAGAGCTGCAATCCCCAGACCACTAGTCAACAAGGTAGTGCGCATTTGGCAGCGCTTTGAAAACCTGATCCCGAGAAGATTGTATCAAGACACTTTGCAAGTCTGGCTCAACACTCCTCAAGCTGCTGTTTCTGGTAGGTTTGTCTTCTAACGCTAAACTTCAATTAAAAACAACTGAATATTGTAGGCATTATACAAGTAGACAACGAGCTTTTATTGGCCGAGACCCCGCTCATATTGTTTAGGGTGGATGAACGTATATTCAAGAGCCCACCGCACTTCTTGTGAGTTTTTTTATAATATAGGTTGCCCAAAACTTTTTTTACTTGTTTGTCTCACAGGATATCGTAACTTCATAGGGCAGAACATTTTTTTCTGTCTAATATTTACTGTTTTCTGTCTTGATATTTTTTCCATTCTATTTCTATCATGTTTGAGCATTTTTTTGCGAAAATTTTTGCTTTGGTGGACCACGACTCCAACTTCCAAAAACTGTTGGGCCTGTTTCGGTTTAGGGGGGGGGGCGGTTACACCCATTTTTTCTATAATTAATTTTTATTCATTAGTTGTATTATAGTGATCATGATAATTTCAGCAGCCTATATGAATATCTTCATATGGTATTATGGACGTGAAGCTCCGTAACGCTTTTTTGCATTTTTTGCTTTTTAATCGCGTTTTTCAACGCTTTCCACCCCCGTATGTATATGTTATTCCGATAGAGTTTTCAAGGCGCATCTTTTGCGCTATTGTACAGAACTCCGACACGGTGCATTGCTGGTCAATATGGCAAAATAAACCTACCATAGGTAAGTTTTTTGAGGTCACAGGTTCAAATCCGGGTGGTGGCAAACACCTTTTTTTAGTAAAAGTAGCTTCCAAAATTAAAGCGTTTGCGCCACTTAGGATGGCAAAAAACCACCACCAGGTACCCAGGCGATAGTACTCAGTTAGTGCTATCCAGTAGGTGGTATCCATATGGTGGTACCCAGGTGGTGATTATAGTATTATATCTTTATATAGTATTTGGCCTAAATAATCCGGTACTTTTTCTGTTCCCCCCTCACAACTAGAGCCGTTGTAACATTTTCCGTGACTCTTCAAGAAAATTTTGGTTTTACAGTCAAACCTCTCTACTATGGCACCCCAAAAGTTCGTTCCCGCCTGGGTCCGACACTTTTTTTAACCGAATTTTCAAAGTCTTTTATCCATTCTGTTTTGACAGTCTGGTCCCAATATCGTAAGGATTCCGATTTTGCCGATCGTTTTTCAGAATTATAAAAAAAATTCTTCTAAAAAGCAAAAACTCAGTTTAAAAACAGGAAAATTCAAAAATTTCTTTTTTTAAACTGAGTTTTTACTTTTTTAGAAGAATTTCTTTATAATTCTGAAAAACGATCGGCAAAATCGGAATCCTTACGATATTTGGGACCAGACTGTCAAAACATAAATGGCAAAAGCCTTCAAAAATCGAGTTAAAAAAGTGTCGGACCCAAGGCGGGAACGAACTTTTGGGGTGCCATAGTAGAGAGGTTTGACTGTATTCCATTGTAAACTCGCCCCACGCCCAAAATCTCGACCTATTCCATTGTACCATACCACCCTCCCCCCCCCCCCCCAGCCAAAAAAACATCCCGAGGGTTGTCGTTTAATTTTTGGGTGGCTGAGCCTCTAGCTCGAAGCCACAGGCCGGAAGGGGGGAGACCCTTTTCGGCCAAAAATCAAAGATGTTGAACATAGTTTTGAATACTGGGCGTACCGCATAATAACTCTGGTATGCATGCTTTTTCATGCATCCAGAGTCATTTTCGAGTGATTTATGTCTAAGGTATGTAGGTGTGCGCATCTTAACTCCAAGCCCCCAAGCCCGCTGCGCAGCCAAAAAGGGCGCAGGGGGCCTGAGAGTTAGAGATGCGCGCACGCACTTACCTTAGACATGAATCCGAGAAGTACACTTGATCATAAAATGCATATAGAGTCAATTTTCGCCACGGCCCGAGTTGAAAAACATGGTAAAGCAGCTAAAAAAAGTGGCCCCTGTATTATTCCCTTTCTCTCCCAATACAGCCCTTTATTTCTTTCAAAATTACTTTTCTGGTACTTTTATAGCAAAATTATTGCATAAAAATGGTTGTTGAGTGCTTATAAAAAACTTGGTTTTTGGGGAATGGGGTGGGGGTTTTCAATGGAACAGGTCTAGATTTGGAGGGCGGGGAAAGGCGGGTTACAATGGAATAGCTGCAAAATTTTATAGCAAAATATGAGCTGTATTGATGCATGTGTTACTGCATTTACAAGATAGCTCTCCGCTGAGGCTGTGCATTAATGTATTAGTTTCACATGTATTTTGTGATTAATTGACTACTGTTAGTAGGTGAAAACTGATAGAGGCTCCGGTAGGCGCCTTTTGACCCTAGTAATTTAATAAGCAAATGTGTTTATCAAGGTATATTGTCACCTTATCAACTTGATCAACCTAAAAAAGGTTGAAAATTTTATAGAAAAAGTGGTAGTCCCCCCTAAACCGAAACAGGTCCTGTAGGGCCACCTGTGTCCCCTAAGGCAATTTTTTTTTGAAAAAAAAAAAACGTTTTAGGCAAAAATGCTCAAAACATCATGGCTTTTAACACATGGCTTGTCACCATCGCTTGTTATTGAAATTTTTTAATGCGCTGGTCCACCTTCTGGTCTTAGGCAAATCTGAAACGAAAAAGAGTAAATCTGTGAGAGAAAAAGATGAATCTGAGACAAAAATCTGAGTCGCTCTCCATTGCGTCCCCCAAAAAAGTTCGTTTCCACCTCGGGTCTGACTTTTTTTTAGCTCAATTTTTGAAGTTTTTTTTTCACAACTGATTCGTCAGTCTGGTCGGATATATCGCAAGGATTCCGATTTTGCCGGTCGTTTCTCGGAAATATGATAATTTTGTCATTTAGACCCGCAACGCTCTCCATTGCGTCGCCTTAAATCCCAAAAAGGCGACGCAATGGAGAGCGTTGCGGGTCTAAATGACAAAATTATCACATTTCCGAGAAACGACCGGCAAAATCGGAATCCTTGCGATATTTCCGACCAGACTGACGAATCAGTTGTGAAAAAAAACTTCAAAAATTGAGCTAAAAAAAAGTGTCGGATTCAAGGTGGGAACGAACTTTTTTGTGGGGACGCAATGGAGAGCGTCGACTGTATTGTCTAATTTCATGTCAAAAATTACACAAATTCTTATCAACTTCTACTATTGTTTCAGTCATTTTGTACATTGTTAAAAATAACAACTTTTTTTATATATATTTTTTTAAACCATCCGTAAACAAGCCGCCTTTTCAATATCGAGACAGACAATTTTACATTTTTCATAATATATTTTATGTATTTCAGATGTTTGATGCACATGCTTTCGTTCTATTTGGATGCCAGCAAAAATGCTAATCACATTCGTTTGCTCAAAGCTAAGGCTCAACACACCTCTAAAAGGTAGTAGTTTGCAAGATTTATAATTTATTTCAAATTATATTTATTTATTCCTTACTTTAAAGTGAAATAGAAGAAAAATCGCAGCTGTTAAAGTCGTATATTGGCACACAATACCTGGCGGTTGTCCAGCTACTTTTAGAGCTTTGTGACGATACCTCTAATAGCTCGGCTGCACAAAATGGTGCAGAACAACTAGAAGAAATTAAAAAAATTTCTTGTGGGCAGATTCACCAGGTTTGGTGATAGTTGTTATGGAAAACTTTACAAATGTGTTTGCTTTAGATGTTTATTGCTGATTCACTTTTACCAAAGCTTGTCCATTTCAATGTAGGTTTTTAAGATTTTGCTGTATTCACCGTAATTCCTCACATAAAGTCCCCAGGGGCTTAATTTTTCGGATTTCGAACATTTTTTAAATTGTAAATCGAAAATGGCACTATAGTCAACCTCGATATAACGCCAGCTTTTATCGAGGTTTTGCTTTTGGCGAAATGGCAAAATTTTAGTTTAAAAAACACGATCGATAAAATCGGAATCCTTGCGATATTTAGGACCATACTGTAAAAACAGAACTGAAAAGAGCCTTCAAAAAAAGGTAAAAAGTGTCGGACCCTAGGCGGGAACGAACTTTTGGGGGTGGCTTTATACCGAGGTTTGACTGTAACTGCGAAGTCCTACTCAAAAAACGAGAGGGGGGGCTCTATTAGAAGAAATACAGTACAACATCATAGAACGTGCAAAAGTTTGAAAAATACACAGCATGACAAGTTTCAACTTTTTTTTAGACCTATCCCCTCCGATTGATTCCAATAATGGTCAAAGGAGTTCCATCAGCCCACGTTTTGATTGGCTTTATTGGAGAGCTTTTGACTAGTGCCAACCTAGAGCGCCGCATCTTCGGCATTGTTTTGATGGCTGAGCTCACGCAACAGGTATCTTACTGCTTACCAACATCAGCCAGTTTCAACCTAATATTTTTTACATTTGTTCAGTACAAAATACCTACAGCTTTCTCTGGAGCCAGCCTGATCTCCGATGTTCTGGACACTCTTCTTTCTTGCTCTATTACTGAACAACACATTGTGCTGTTCAATCAGGTCGTGCCTGCTCTAGCTAGTCTTATTAAAGTGTCGCCATTCACAGCTCCAGTTTATTGGACACTTTGCAAAGGGTCAGACAAATAGCTCTGAGCAGAATTGCAGTTTATGCTAGTGTAAGTTGTTATAATCTTGGCTTTAAATACACTTTTTTGAAAAAAAAAATTGTTTCAGATAGTAGCTGCTCAAGCTTCACCCGAAAAATCTCTGTTAGCAATGGTGGAAAAAACGATGGAAGATTGTGAAAGATTACAAATATAAGTGAACTATTTTTGTTAAAAATTGTTTTAAAGTTTTTTGTTGAGTGTTTTTTTGAATTTTCGAATAAATTCTGTTGAGTTTACTGAATACAACATTTTTCTTTAAACAAGCTTACTAAGAAGCAGACGCGTGCAAGTTCCGAGCCGAGTTTTTTTATATGGCCCGGAGTGTTTTTAATTTTCAGCAGAATGAGAGGGCCAAGCTCAAAACCGACAGGTCAGACCGGCTTACAATAGATAAAGTTTCAAATTTAAAAACAATGTGTTTTGCACTTCATTTAATTGCTTCGATTTGCATCCAAAAAGACCTGACTCCGAGCTCTTCATTTGAGCAAATCTGCTCCGGATTAGGCTCCGAGATCTTCATTTGAAAAATTTTGCTCCGGCTCTCGCTCCGGGCTCTCGACTTTAAAAAATTTGCTCCTGCTCTTGCTCCGGGCTCTTAAGTTTCAAAATTTGCTCTGGCTCTTGCTCCTGCTTGGAGCCAGAGCGGAGCAAGAGCCAGAGCCGGAGATTTATACATGACTGCTGTACGCACAACAGCGAAAATCACATAAAAGACAATTATAATAACGGTGATCGATAATACTAAATTAGTATTACTAATTTATAAGTTGATAAATCTAAATATAGTATTATGGAGGTGAACTTCTGTGACGCTTTTTTGCGTTTTTTTGCTTGTTAGCCGTGTTTCGCAACGCTTTCCATTGCTCTATGTGAATGTTATTTCGGAAGAGATTTTCAAGATGCAAGGGCTTCGAGCACGGTGCATTATTGAACAATAAAGCCAAACAAACTTGCAAAAGGCAAGTTTTTGGGGATCACAGGTTCAAATGTTGGTGGTAGCAAACATTTTTCAGTAAAAGTAGAGGTTGAAAGACACAAAAGCGTCTTTTCAAAAAAAATTTTGTTTTCCTAATAGTACTTTGTATGCATTTTAGTAATAGTGTTTGGCTGATAATATAATTTAGTTGCTCTATGACAGTTTCATTCTTAAGTCAACACTTAGAACATAAGTTTGTAGAATAAGCAATTACAAAATAATAGTAAGAAATTAGTTCACTTTGAAACACAAAAAGTGCAAAATATTGTTATAAACATTCCCTTGTGATTTTAGCCATTCAAGCAAATATTTTTGATGTACTCTAATAAAATGACCAGCCTAAAGTTTTTGCTCGATTTTCATTTTGATAATTTAGGATCAGCATTCTTTCCAATGTACATCTAACTTTTATTTTTCACAAATTATTAAGTCATCATGAGCTCGAGCGCAGAAAATGAGGCAGGTTTTTTTGACTTCGCATTAACTCAACAAAATTAGTTGAATAAAAACAGACTTTTTAAAGTATAAAATTCATAAAAAAAAAAATTCATTTGATTTTTATGGTGGTCTATGATATATATACCGCAGGATGTTTGTGAGCTTAGGCTTGAGATGCTCGCACGGTTAGCGTCAAGACAGACACTACTTGCATATACCAGACTCGACTGTACCAAAATATGTTTGTCCATAGAAAGTGAAAACATGTTCAAATTTGACCACTTTTAATTTAATTTATTTGGTTTTATTTAAAAAAATTAAAGTAAGGCTGTATATCCTTGAGCAGTGAAAGCCATTTTTTCAAGAAAAATTTAGACTTTTATGCCGGATGACTTACCGTATTTTTTTAGTAAATCCCTATGGGGATCATTTTTCAACCTTGAAAATTCTTGAAATTTTAAATCAAAAATAGCCCTAACTCTGATATCTTAGTCAAAAACCGAGGCGTGGGGTCTATTAGAGAGTGGGGGATTATTAGAGAAAATACGACAAGTATTTTTTTTATTTTGGAAGAAAGAAAAAAGTAGCTCAGGATGTGGTTTTCGGGTTCTAATTTTTTTAATTTGGGAGGGTAGTTGTTGTGCGAAGGATAAAAGTACCGATTACCAATTGAAACTCTGTACAGTTAAACCTTGCTATAGTGCTCCCGCTATAGTGCGCTCTATGGCCAGGTTCAACTGTATAAGTGTTCTCTAATTAAAAACTAAGAAAGACTCTAATTAGAATCCTTTTAAGAAAATTAAATTTAGTTCTATGATCGATTTAAAAACACAGATTTGACAGCGACTATGCTTTGGCTTATAACAATCCGGACTTTTCTAGCCTCCTTAGGCATTTTTTCTAATGGAACTCTGATATTAATCACTTATAAGACCAAGTAAAAATATCTTTTAATATTCTACAAAATTAAGTTCCCTGTATTTAGATCTCTTCAAAATCGATGCAATATTTTGATCGCTATGAATGCCTTTTCCAGTCTTTTGTACAATTTAGGCTTTTTGGTGTCTCCATACTTGCTAATCACAGGCACAAAGTTCATTGCTTTGGAGAATGCATAAACCTTCAAATATTTTCAATGATAGGAGCAAGCACTGTGCTAGCATTTCTATTAATGATAGCCATTGATCGCCTTATATCTATTTGTTGGCCATTAAAGTCTGTCTATTAATAATTGGGCATGAAATTTCGAAAAACTTTATTTACACTTCTCCACTCGGCAAAAAATCTGACGCTGAGTTTCTGTTTGGCATAGTCGTTTTGCATACCAAAAAGTCGTTTTGCACATTCAAAGTACTTTTCGAATCGTCAAAATTTTAAATATCGAATGTTTTCAATTTTTCTTGTCTCAAAGGATGTCATTATTTTTCGCACTTCTTAGCTGCTGGTTATTATCATTTTTTCCCATGTTCGCTGATAATATTAAAATTAAAACCAAATCGACCATGGGGTACATTTTAATATACAGTCAAACCTGGATTTTACAAACCTCCTGATTACCGGCAAAAATGTTCGTTGAATCAAGGGCTTCATTCACAAGGCCACAAACGCAGTTTTGACCAGGGTTGCATTACAGTTAACGTTTTTTAGTAAACCTTCCGAAAAATTTTAAAGAAAATTTACAAAGCTTTTTCTAATTTCAATTTTCGAACTGAAAGTTTTCCAAAATTTATTGGGAACTTCTCAAATTGTTCTCTGTCTGGAAAGAACAGTAAAAAAATATTTGCTCAAAATAGGGGACATTTTAGAGTATTTTCCGCAAATATGATGTTTTATGCAGTGCTTATTGCTCTTTTGCCCTGAAAAAAGATCTTGAGTGAAAATTCCAACAAAAAAGCTTTGGAATTCCAAAATAAGTACAAATCTTACAAATAAGGACGTGTGGGAGCCCTGCTTCTAACATTGTTCTTACAGTTGTTAACATTCTGCTTTAACAATTCTAGAGAGTTGAACGAAGGTCTAAACAGAGCCTAAAACAAACAAAAAATAAATATATTTAAGATATGCAGCGCTAAATACACGATTTTATTTGGGCGGCGTAATATTGTCAGTAGAAGTATATGGTGTTTTCATCTTCTACTTATGTTCTTCCTATGTGGCACTGAAAAATACTCACAAGTAAGCTCTTGAGTCAGTCAATTTCATTGATTATTTCTCTAGTAAAATGCGGTGTCACAAAGTTAGGAACAGACTTTGAGCTTATAATTCTAAGGGTGCAGGCCGTTTCGTCGCCACAATTTTCGTCGCCAACAATTTTCGTCGCCACAATTTTCGTCGCCACAATTTTCGTCGCCCCAATTTTCGTCGCCAACAATTTTCGTCGCCGGCATATTTTTGTCGCCGGTATATTTTTGTCGGCACAGTTCTCTATTGATTTTACGTTTTTAGCGTCGTTACGACCTGTTACGACGCTAAAATAGCTAAAACGCTAAATCAATAGAAAACTGTGTAAAAATTGTGGGCGACGAAAATTGTGGAGACGAAAATTGTGGCGACGAAAATTCTGGCGACGAAACGGCCTGCACCCAATTCTAAGTAAAATTGAAGTTTTGTAGCTCTTTCCATCTTTTTTGGACAGTAATTAAAATTTTCTTATCTGTACATTTCAAAAAAGTCATTATTTTCAGGTCATTTTGAAAAGTTAACGATCATTTTTTATCACTTTAACTGTTCAAAAGTTTAATTCAAGATTTAGCGCTTCAACAACATCGTATCGTTTGTAGTATCCCAGCTCAAAAGCAACAGAATGCATTTTACAGAGTTATTATTGAAATTATCATTGTGTCGAAATATAGCCTTATGAAAAAATCAATTTCTTTAAAAAAATTACCAAAACCGGAATTTGGAAACACTTGAATTTTAGTGATTTTTCAGAGAAATTGATGATTTCCAAAAGCCATATCTCAACACTTACATTTCAAAGCAGTTTTTTACTTTGAATAATAAGCTTACAGGTCCGTTCCGAACTTGTGGGACACCCGTTATGGCATCTCTATCGTACCATAATTTGACTTTTAGTTATGGTCATCGTAATTATATGGTTTTTAGCATCTAAAATTTATGCAAGCATCACTCAAAAGAACCATGACTGGGCAGGCCAAATTGATCATTTTGTTCTCTGTGTTTTTTGTTATTCTTTCAAAAAAAATTTCAAGATTCTTGCTTGTAACATTTGCATGTCATTCGAGACATTCTTGGTTTGTATTTCAATAAAATTTAAAAGTCAAAATAGTAGTGAAAGTCTAAATTCTATAAGAAAGTTTTATATTACCGTTTTTATTAAGACTTTTATTGAACGTTTTAATCTTTTTTGTATTAGCTTTTAGCCCTGAATCTGAGCTTTCTAATAAGCTATTAAACTCTGCTAAGTCATTTTTGGAAAGTGAAAGCCAATGAGTTGGAACAAAATAGAAGATTTAGGGATTTTGACGGAATCAGCTGAAATTTTTCCAACTCATTAATTTTCACTTTCCGTAAACGACTTAGCAGAGTTTGATAGCTTGTTAGAAGGCTGAGATTCAGAGGTACAAGCTAGTACAAAAAAGATAAAAACATACAACAAAACTTTGGATAAAAATTGTAACAAAAAATTTTCTTATATAATTCAGACTTTTCATATTGCAGTTCAGTTGCATTCTTTCTTTACTTTAAAATTTTGTATAAATATACTCGAAGAATGTCTAGACTCACATATAAATGTCCAAAATCATTAACAAATTTTGAAAAAATATGAAAGAATAACATAAAAAATAATAAAAAGAAAGTGCTCAATTTGCCCCCCCCCTAAAAGCACGGTCCCTCTAAAAAAATTTTAGGCAAGTATTATGTAGTATAGTAGACTGTGCAGTGCCCGAAATGAGCATATATTGTTTGGTATTAGTGCTGAGTAGCTGCGTTCTATATTCTGCTATTTGGCTAATTATAAAACTTCGTCAGTGGGAAAAATAAAGAATACTAGCAAAAAGATTTTCAAGTCTCTTTCGGCTATTTTTCTGGCATGTTTTGTGCCTTGGTTGTGCATTCCATTTATACATTTTGTGCTGGACACACCTAAGTTTGGATGATTGATCAGTGGCATATTAGAGTGCTCACAGGCTTTTTATCTATTTTAAGCTCGATTGCAGATGCACCTATACTCTATTGGTTCAGGTAAAACATTTTTAAAAATAAGAAGGCTTTTATAACAACGATTTTTTTTCAGCAGCGAATACAAAAATGCGTTTCTTAGCTTTTTCAAACAGCTAAATTATAAATCTGGCCGAGGTCCAAACCAACTAAGTATTGTTAAAGTACAGTCAATTAAATAATTTGTGTATGTAATAAAAATATAAATATAACTGTGGCATAAAAACATGGAATAGACGTCTTCTAGGACAAAAAAAACCTGGCGCGCTCGCTTCCAACAACATATAGGGATCAGACTTTAAGAAACAGCTGGAAATAATGAGATATTTAGTTCTTAAGCCAAAATAAGAACAAAATAAGTAGATACCTGAGGGCAGAGCACTAAGACCAAGAAAAAGGCCATAATTTGGCGCTAGTGGAGTTTACGTGTCCAAAATTTGCCTTGGTCCCCTGTTGTTTTTTTGTGAAAACAGCTTGGTCCCCCCTGTTCATTAAGGTTACTGTAACACTGTGACTATGGTGATCAGGTTGATTATGGTTAACATGATCACCTTTAATATTATCACCTTAAAAACAACAGGGGGACCAAGCTGTTTTTACAAAAAAAACAACAGGGGGACCAAGGCATATTTTGGACACGTAAACTCCATTAGGCCCATAATTTTGAAGCGAAAGATTTAGGAATGTAACTTCCCCAACCAATGAAAATGAGGAAAGTGTGCGCAAAAGAGAAACACAGGGACGAGCAGCTGCACACTTGTACAGTAATGAAATCACTGGGAGGTAATATTAGATCACTATAGATCATAGGTGTACCCAGGGAAGGGGTATAGTCGGACTATAGCTTACCCCCTCCTTCTGTTCTAAGTTGTTAATAAAGATTAGACACTCTATCCCCCAGTTAAAGTTTTTTTCTACTTAGCACGTGGCGGAATATATGCGAGTGGCAAATATTTTGGCAAAATATATACAGCATAAGATAAAACATAACCCGACAAACGGTCTAAAAGCTTCCACAGACTTTTCTAGCTCATTAAAAAAAATTTTATGTAAAAATCCAAATCTACAGTTTTTAGCCCAGTTCTTCCTCTTACAAATAAACAATAAGACTTGCCTGGAGAATTGTAAATGAGCCAACATTTAGCTCCCAACACTTGTGAGGTCATTTTGATAATTTGCGAGCGTTTTCATCACTTTCGGTGATTAAAAGTTTAATTGAAATTTTGTGTTCTGAAAACATCTTAGCACTATGCTGTAGCGAAAAAGCATGCTATCTGAGTTTTTATATGCGGTAGGCCCCATAGAAGGAAGCACGTGCCCCTCCCCCTTTTCCCCGTCCGATTTTTTGAAAAACGAAAACCGGCTCAGGCAAAATGGCATAAAATGGCATGGTGCCCCTTCCGTCGGAAATTTCTGGCTATGCCTCTGGGACCCAGTATTCGAAACTATGTTCAAGTGTCCTCTGTAATTAGTGGCCCATTTTATTCTCCCACCAAGCAAAAATCGTGTTTTGATATTATGTGCCAAAAAATATTGTCGGGGAGAAAATTTGATTAGCGAAAACAGCATTTCCATAATTACTCTAAGAAAAATTGAACCCCTCAAATTTCTTCAAACATCATGTAGATTAAATGTCTAACTAGCTGTTTAAAAAAAGACTTAAAATTTTGAACCACCCGGTAATTTGTTATGCAAGCAGAGTGCTGAGAAAACCTTTAACTTGGAATGGAAAAATATCGTGTGAAAAACGATTTATTTATCGAGAATATATCTTTCTGTGAAATTTGGTGATGAGCCGGTGCTGATGTTGGATTGTAGCTTCACGTTTTAAAAATTTCATTTGGAGTTTTTGTGTTTTGTCTTGTCGTTACTCGGAAGTAAAAAAAGTCGCCATTGCTTTTAGTATACTCAATATTTTTATTATTTTTTCGAAAAGAGCTAGCTTACATTTTGGCTAGTTATTATGTTTCATAAATTTATTGTAGCTAAATAATGTCAGCCTTCAATGAGAACGCATATTTTAATGTCTAAATCTTTTGAGCTTACAAGAAAGCCACCCAAGCTGCCTTTTTGAAATAATAATTTTTTTTAAAAGTTGACTCTATATGTGTTCGCTTCCCTTCCGAAAAAAACTTGCCTTGGTTCCCCTGTTGTTCTCCCCACCAAAAATCTATTTCTTTCGAAAAAAGATTCCAAAAAACATCACGGGGACCGAGGCAAGTTTTTTTGGGAAGGGGCGCAAACACATATAAAGCCAAAAATTCAAGTTAAAACTTCCGCGTTTTTCGAAAACTACTTATGGACTAATTACAACGGGTTTTATCTACACTATCATTAAGTCAGCGAAAAAAGCATCGCAATATGTGCAACAGACAAAGAAAAATAAATAAAAAAGGGGACACCCTAAACTGAACTCTGCACCTAAAAATCATTTTCATCACTTTAAGTGATCAAAAGTTTTATTGAGTATTTAGCGTTTCAGCATCATGTTGCAGCGCAGTTCAAGAGCTACAAAACCTTATTTCCGGAATGATTTTTGAATATATGAGTGTTGAGATTAGGCCTTTTTCAAAGAAACTAGTTTCTTTGAAAAAAAGCAAAATCTGAAATAAAGCTTTGAATAGGATATCGCCATTAAAGATGCATGCTCGTCACCGATGGGAATATTTTGCAAGGTGGGTACCAGCGAAATTGAAACGAGAATTGAATTGACGCATTTTCGGAAAGTCGAAAAAAAAATCATACCTCCAGTGGGAATCCAACCGACTTTCGCAGTCCGCCGCCGCTTTACGACTAAGCCACCGATGCAATTAAACTGTGCTAACGTTTTTGATTATTTGTTCCGCGCAGGGTACACAACTAAAATTTATTTCAGATAGTTCTTTTTTGAATTGACCTAGTATTCGCCTTTCAAAATATTCCCATCGGCGGCGAGCATGCCTATATTAATAGTATGAAAAGATAAGAGATATTATTCAGAAATCGACAAAAAAATAACAAAAAAAAACACTTTACAAATCCATTTTGAAGTTATTTTACACCCGCTACCAGAACCATTCTAGAGATTGAAAAATATGAGTTGTTCCATAAATATTTATGACAGCTTTCGATGACCTATGCTCAAATTTTTAAAAGAAAAGTTGAAAATCTGCATGTGCGTTAAATATGAATTTAGGTGTGTAGCCGCTCATTAGGCGCTTTTGCGAACTATACCTATTTCTACTTGTACATTATACGTATGTGCAAAAATAAAAAAATTAACGCTGTCCAAGAGTGGGGTCAAACTGGTAATCTGAAAAATCGCTTTTTTTGCTATGTATAATATTGTACAGGGGAAAATTTCGGGCAAACTTTTTTCTACATAAAACTTTTTAAATTTTTGCTGCATAAATATTTTTTGCCGCTAAAATACCACTTTTTAAAGTGGAGAGTCGTTTTATAGCGAAAAAATCCAAAATAAAAAAGCAACTAAAGCTTTGCCGGAAATTCAACCACTGCATTATGGGGTGAGGAAACATTCAAAGGCCGTCTTATTGGATTAGAACAAAAGTCAAAAAAATTATTGATCTCCAATTTAACTAATTTAATGAAAGGTTGCTAAGCATTACATATGAGATATACATTTGAAACTATTACAAAATTCAAAACTTTAGATCAAACATAACAAAAATGTTCGAAGTGCTAAAACCTGGTAATTATTTGTCTTTGGGAGAAAACATTGTGTCTCTAATTAACCATTTGGTCAGTGTCATTCTATTTTCACGGCTTCTCTACTACGAGGTTTTTCTAAAACATCATCTTGTCCACTACAAATTCTCAGAATCAATGCTTATTTACATGAAGACTCAAGTTTTGGTTAATATTTCTACTCTGCCCTACCATATTTACATGATTGGTAATCCGAATCCTGGTTAGTGTTTCTATTTTTTACTTACAAGGAAACGTATAGTAGTGTCAATACGACATGGCACATTTTATAGATAGAACACAAAAAACTATTGTTTGATATAAATATCCTTTTCTGCTATGGAGTAAGTGCAAGGGGTGAACAAGCATTTGGAATTTTTTTTAATTCAGTTTAGCTATAGCTAACCATTAAAATAAATATTAGTTGTGCACCTAAGCCGACGGCTTAAAGGGGGGGGGGGAAGCTACTTCGGTTTGAAAAAATGGCTTCCATGGCGCAGTGCGTAAGTGCTCGCGTTTTTTGGCCCAAAATGGTGTTTTTTGGTGTTGCAGGTTTGATCCCACGCTATTGGCACACTATTTTTTTGGCTTGTTTGATCATTTATAGGGGTAATTTGGGTCGCTGATTCCGAATCTGGCGTCAAAAAAGTCGAATTACCTCTAAACTGGCCAAACTAGCCAAAAAATAGTGTGCCACTACGTGGGATTGAACCTGCAACACCAAAACAACACCATTTTTGGCCAAAAACGCGAGCGCTTACGCACGGCGCCATGAAAGACACTTTTTTAAACCTAAGTAGCTTCCCCTGCCCCTTTAAGCCCAAGACTGAGTAAAAATTATTACGTGGGGTGTATTTCTCTAGCGCCGTTTTTGTGTTGAAAAATAGTTTTATGACAGTCTGAAAATCATAAATTACCAATAAACTACCGCCTGGCAGGCAATAATTGCATAAATGTGAAAATGTTAAACTGAATTCAAAATTTTTTCAAATGCTTGTTTACCTCCTTCAACTCGCTCCGTAGCAAAAAAGATATTAAAGGGTGGCTCCAATGGATGTCGGAAGTCGGATGTCGAAGTTTTTGAGGTGCCGAGTTTTCGATATTTTTCTATTCTGTTAAGTGCTATTATCTATTCTCAAGGTCCTTTCCTGAAAAATAATAACTTTCCAATAGTTGGACAAGAAAACTAAAAATTTAAATCGGACTACCGACATCCGACTTTCTACCTCTGACTGCAACATCCGACTTCCGACATCCATTGTAGCCGAGCTATTATGTCGAACAATAATTTTTCGAGTTCTATCGAATACTATATAAGGTTTCCCCATGTCACAAGGACACTACCGTAGGTTCCCTTGTAAATTGTTAGTATTTTTGATTTTTATTTTTAGCACAAAATACAAAAACAGCATACACTATTTTTTATTTGGGTATCTTAGACAGCAATTTTGTAATTATCCTCGCTATCCCAGTTATGTGCTTAACATTGGATAGAATTCTATTATTTAAATTTTCCAATGAATACACAGAATATAAGAGAAAGTTGCTAATTCGCAGCACTTTTCTGCTTATATTACTGGTTTATACTGGACTTACTCTAAGTTGTTTTGCAGAGCTACCACTTCGAATAGATAAAAGTAAGTTAAATTTATTTTTCAAATTACAATTTTTGAGTTCAGTAAATAATTTTGATGACTTTGATTCATTAATGATAAAATACGAGCTTTTACCATACCTAGTGGCTAAGCTTTTAATGGTACTACTAATGTTTTACTAGGTCTTTGTTTTTATGTGTCACTTAAACAAAGCGCAAAAATAATATAGTAAGTCAACAAAATATTTTTTCCGAAATGATAAAAAAATTCTTTTTAGAAAGACAGAGTTGTGAAGTCCACTTTAATTGCTGAATTATGTTTTAATATAATTCCTACGTACTTCAACTTATTTTCTGTTTTGGTAAGCGATTTTATAAAGAACTTGTAAATAAACGTGACTTAAAGGGCCTGACCTCTTCCTACTCGGTGGTCCCCCGCCAATTCAAAAATTTTCCCTTGATCATTGGACTTCTGTACGGATTTTTCCGCTTGGTTTCTAACAAAACTAGGCCTGAAATCAAATTTTAGGCTTAGTTTTGTTAGAAACGTGGCGGAAAAATCCGTACAGAAGTCCAATGATCGAGAGAAAATTTTTGAATTGGCGGGGGACCACCGAGTAGGAAGAGGTCAGGCCCTTTAATTATTGATATGCATTTTTTTTCACATAATGTCTTTAAAGTTTTGGCGCTACTGGATATAATACCCCATCCCTCCCAAAAAAACGCCACTGGAATATAACCGAAACAATCACCCCCCCCCTTTTACCAAGGCTTCGGCTTAGGCTGAGGGCTTGGCCATGTTTATATAGTATTTGGACTGAATCAGTAACGAATTTTATTTATTTATTTTTTGATCGTTCTCGCTGAATTTCCTAACACGATTTGTAATTCTTCCGCTGTCAACCGTCGACGGTGAATTCATCTGTACGGTTCAAATCTATGTCGCGGACATTACTTTTGGCGGAAAATTTGAATAGTATAAGAAGCACTGCTTTTCATGTTTTTGTTGACCATGATTGCGAAAAGTACTCTTGATCAAAAATGCATATAGAGTCTTTTTTTTTGTCACGGCCCAGTTAAAAAACATTCACTTGCAGATGAATTCATTGCAGATGAATTCACATACAGCCCTGTCAAATACATAGACACACACCCTGTCAAGTACATCCATTACATATCTGAAGTACATAGTGTTGTATCGGTAATAGATAGAATAATAGTAGTGCCTAGAGCAGTACCGACAACAAGAATAGTTTTTAAAGCTTTATAATAGAACAGACTATACAGCAATACGACACAAACAATAACTTAATAGAAGCTGTGATACAACCACAGCACAAATAGATTTCCGCTCAAGACCAAGAGAGCAATTCAAATATATGGTCATCACAACACCCCCACACTTATTTGATAATTAAAGAGACAGATAGAGAAGAGAAAGAGGGCAAGAACATCCAAGAAACACACAATATAGAGAACAAATAATTAATCCTCCCAAACATCATACATGGGCTTTAGCGAACCGTTCACCTTAGCTACTAGGACTCAGAGATAATACCGTATAAGATAAATCTCTCGTGCAAGTTAGTTAATTAGCACGGCCATAGATGAATGAGATAGATGGATATGAAATTTTCTTGGATATCAAGCCCAACTTAGTCTATTGAGGGGCGGCCTGGAGAAAAACCAGTCCTGACCTTTGGTATTATAGACTATTCTATTAGGGGGCTGTCTCATTCTAGTAGAGCGTCTTAGATCAGGTGTAGGTGGTGATGAACCATTATTATGAACGCCCTACCTGTCTGAGCCACGTTTTCATTATTTGTAGGAGATATTGGAGGATGCACTTCTTCTTGGACCCTTTTAGCTTCAGCACATTCAAAGAGAGGATCGGCCAGCGAGAGACGTGACGGATCTGGTTGGCATGACGAATGTGCTTCTGACCGGAATCCGCCATCACTTCATAGAGAACACTGCCCATCTTCTTAGAGACTTCTCCTGGCACCCATGATTGCTTCAGCCCCTGGTAGTGCTTTAGGAAGATCTTATCTGAAACTATGAACTCCCGCTTCCGGGCATTATTATGAGAGTTGAAGTTCCTCTCCATGTTGGACCTATATGTCCCCTCTCTTCTTAGATGATGTTTACGCCCTTCCTGAGGCTTTGCTAGAGATATATCTACTCTAATTTTCCGACCCAAAAACAGCTCTGAAGGTGTTTTACCCTTTATAGCCGTACTAGGCGTAGAGCGATAGGTCCTTAGGTATTCAACAATAGAAGGATTTAGAGAAGATTCATCTCGAATTTTATTCACAGAGCGCTTGAACGTGTCTACAAATCGTTCAGCTTGTCCATTGCTCTGAGGGTGATATGCAGGGGATCTCAAATGATTCACACTCTTTTCTTTACAATATTTCAGAAACTCGTGCGATGTAAACTGTGAACCGTTATCGGAGACCAGACTGTGTGGATAACCATAACGTGCAAACACAGACTCTAGAACCCGTATTAAGCCAGCAGTATTAGCATTAGGAGCGATGAAAACTTCAGGCCATTTAGAGAACGAATCTACAATGCAGAGGAACATTTTACCCAAAAAACGGACCAGCATAGTCGACGTGGATCCTCTGCCATGGACCTTCAGTACTAGGCCATGCTTTCAAAGTATGCTTAAGTGGATTCTTAGCCTGAGATGCACAACTGGTACATGAACGGACTACGGTTTCTATATCGGAGTCTAGACCGGGCCAAAATACATAACCTTTAGCCAAAAGTTTCATCCTAGTTACTCCCGGGTGACCCAATGTAGTGTTTTCAAAATCTAGCACGCAAAGAAGTAGGAATCACAACTCTATTTTCATACATCAAACAGCCTTTGGTGATGTAGAGAGCATGACGTTTAGTAAAATAGGAAACGATTGGTCCCTGAGAAATATTTGCTGGCCAGCCTTCACGCATGTAATGTGTGATTTTAGAAAGTACTTCGTCAGTACAATGGCATTGGCGATTTCTTCACTAGTAACAGGGATCATTTCAATCGAATTTATGAGCATATTTTCGACTCCAAGGTCGACTAGGTTCAACATAGCGATGACTTGCTCTTCATATTCCCTAGGATAGTCTGCAATTAGTCGGGAGAGCGAGTCAACTTGACCAAAATCATTGGTACGAATATGGATGATATTGAAGTTGTAAGCACTTAGAATTAGTGCCCATCTCTGTAGTCGGCTAGCAGCAATACACCGGAATTCCCTTTTTAGAACCAAAAATAGATACCGTATTTATTCTAATAGAAGGCCAGTCTCTATTAGAAGGCCAGTCTCCAATAGAAGGCCTCCCCGCTCGAAGTGGCTCCAAAATAGATAATATTGGATTTTTTTGCTAAATATAGGTATTATATTATATGTTGTGTTCAAATAGTTGTTTGTTTTGTCGTGAATGCGTTGATTACGATGCATGTGTGCATTTATCGTGGAATCGATCAGTCGTGCTATATTTGGAAGGCGGCTGTAATATTTATTTTTGGTCATTGGTGATATTTTAGTCATGGTCATATTTTGGTCGCTCATTATTAAGTTAGTAGTTGATGTAATGGGTGTGAAGACGACCAGATTCACTGCTTCAAGCCTGATGGTCCTGTGCCAAGCGGTAGATTCAAGCTGCAGCAAGCAAGAGAGGACAAAGAATTGGCCGAACTCATAGAAGAAATCGATCTCGAGCAACAGGAGGAAAACGTTGAAAATGATAGCAATGTCTCCTTAGAATGTTATTGAATTGATTGTTAGCTCGATTGTTGTATATAAAAATTTGAGTAAGTCAGTCAAGTAGTAAAATAGTTTGTCAAAGAAAGAGTTGAAAAATAGAAGGCCAGTCTCTTTAGAAGGCCAGTCTCTAATAGAAGGTCACCACTGGGAGGTTGAAAAATAGAAGGCATGGCTTCTATTAGAATAATACGGTAGTATTGGTTTATGGGTCTGTATGTAGAGTAAATTTTGACCAAAAATGTATTTGTGGAATTTCTTTACGGGCGAAAATTAATGCTAAACCCTCTTTCTCAATTTGACTATAGTTTTGCTGCGCAGAATTGAAAGCCTTGGAAGCGTGTTCCACAATCTTGATGGATCCATCAGGAAACTTATGACCTATAGTAGCTCCCATGCCATCTTTAGAGGCATCTGCCGCAACAATGATAGGTAGTCTAGGGTCGTAATGGACTAACAAGAGATCAGAACAAATGATGTCTTTGGCTTTGTCAAAGGACTCTTGACACTCTTTAGACCAAAAGTAGGTGACATCTTTCTGTAGTAGTTTATCCAATGGCGCGCGCAACTGCCTCATTTCCTTGATGTATCTACCATAAAAATTGATAGACCCAAAAAAGATCGTAGCTGAGAAACAGTCTGCGGAACGGGCATGTTGAGAACGGCCAAAGTGCGCTTAGGATTAGGTTTATACCCTTGGTATCTATGATTTGACCTAAATATTCTATTTGTTCCATGAAAAATTTGCACTTTTCCAATTTCAGTCTGAAACCAAACGATTGAATTTTATTGAGAACGGCATAGATGTCTTTGAGATGCTGATCTTTCGAGGTGCTGACAATGATGACATCGTCTAGATAAGCAAAAGCACACTTGAAATTGACCAACATTTCATCCATGACCTTTTGAAAGATAGACGGAGCTGATTTTACTCCAAATGGAAGCCGTTGATATTGGAACAAACCACGGTGAGTGTTTATTCCACATAGTTTTTAGAGGTATTGTCTAACTCGATTTGGAAATAAGCATCGGACAAATCTAGACAAGAGAAATATTTCGATCCATGAAGTTTGCTAAAGATTTCATCTCGCAACGGCAAAGGATATTTATTTAACTCGATCGCATTGTTTAAACCAGTCGAAAAATCAGCACAGACTCTAATTTGACCATTCTTTTTCTTGACAGCCACAATAGGTGCTGCCCACTCACTGTAATCAACTGGACAAATTACATTTAGACGAAGTAAACGATCTATTTCTTCAGAAACGGTTTCTTCAACGCCAAAGGGTACAGGTCGCTTTAGGAATGATCTTGGCCTTTCTCCAGGTTTGACATATAAATGCGCCTTAGTTTTAGTGCACAATCAAGAGTTTTAATCGTCAAAAAGAGTCGAGAAGGATTTTAAATGGTACCCTTGTCGAACACTTAGGAGAAGTGACATTGATTCAGGAGAATTTGAGCGACTACAGTATTCTGACACACTTCGTCATGCGGTTAACTAAACCTAGAGAAATAAGCCACGGTCGGCAATAAGATCGAAAAAGCTGTTCTCTACCACATAATGAAAGGTAGTGTTTCTGTCGGAAGAATACTGTACGTTAAGACTACATTTTCCTTTAGCTTGGAAAGTATGACCGTAAATGACTTTCCCTGTAGAATAGTAGATTCTAGGGTGGTTTACCTATTTGTTCCCAAGTATTTAGAGTAATAAGGTAGCGCCAGAACCAGAATCTATAAGAAACTTGATAGGAGATTTTCCACTTTTAGAGTTGTATACAGGGATCGTGATGCTAGCTTGCACGGAATTAAAGAGACGTTTGAAATATCATTTCAACATCGAGGGTTGGTTGCGACTCTATTAATTGCAAACATTGGTATTGGGTTTCGATCGGTTTTCAGGAGGCGTGTAATATACGCTTTGATATGACCCCTTCTGTGACATTGAGGACAAATAGAATTCTTGTAAGGACAGTTATTTTTACTGTGATTCCCTCCACATCCATGACAGAGAGAACCCACTCGGTATTGATATTGCTTGGTCTGTCTATACGCTTTCGATTTAATACCTGCTGGCTTATAGGATTTCTAGGCTGGTATTTAGCAGGTCTATAGGGAGTGACAACATTTGTAGACATGTGATTGAACTGTTTCTGAAGTTGTTTTCTTTTTTTTAGAGATAGATGCTTCTTGCATTCGTCTACAATATCGTCTAGTTTAGGGTCTTATTTCTATTTCAGCAAGTTCAATCTTTTGGAGACATTTGATGCGGAGCTCATGAAAGTCAGAATGTAAACCGAGATGAATACAAGAATTTCAGAGCCTCTCCTTTGATAGGAGGAGCCGCCTTTTCACATCCACTATTAACCTCCGCTCCAAACTCTAGATGTCCTGACCTATCTTTTGCTTTAGTTGGAAACATTCATAATTTCATGAAAAGCTCTTAGTTTGAGCAAAAAGTTTCTGTAGCTGAGTAGTAGTATCAGCAAAAGATAGTTCATAAGGCCCTTAGGTTTGACGGATTCAGAAAAACGTTTGAACTCACTTGGCTGTAACTTACCTACAAGCAACCTGACTTTAGCACTTCACTTAGATCTTTGCCATCCTCAGAGATGATCGAGCCATATCGAAGCCACCAACTGTCGAAAGTGTCGTCATCCTCTGGAGCATATCGGAAGTCAGCCAGTCGGGAATTTAGAGAAGACTAGCATTTCGGTTGCACCTGAAATTTAACTAACCTGCGCCTCCGCGCCAGGGGGATTATAACGTTCAGAGAATAGTTTATCAATTGAGCATTTTGCTCCAATCTTTTGAACATCTGCGGGTTCCATATTTTTATGCAACTGCGCCAATTTGTTGTATCGGTAATAGAGAATAATAGTAGTGCCTAGAGCAGTACCGACAACAAGAATAGTTTTTAAAGCTTTATAATAGAACAGACTATACAGCAATACCACACAAACAATAACTTAATAGAAGCTGTGATCACCACAGCACAATAGATTTCCGCTCAAGACCAAGAGAGCAATTCAAATATATGGTCATCACAACACATAGGTTATAGTACCCAGGTAGTGGTACCAGGTGATGGGGGTGCTCAGGCGGGGCAACGCGAGTGGAGGTTACCCAAGTGGAGGTCACCAGTTGGTGGCCCAGGTGGCGGATAATATAGGTTTTGATAAAGGGCATTTTGTTGTATCACGATAATTGACATAACTTGGTGCCTGCCTCACCTTAGTTACTAATATCAGCTCTTTTCAATAAGATTATCAAAAATAAAAATAATAGATTTTAGTTTTTGCCGCAGGCAGTGGATAACAATTATGAATCAGTATGTGGAAATGTTTGGTACATTTGACTCTGCTTGCTGTGCTATTATTTACACAATCTTATTTGTTAAAAGCAAGAATAAACAATCGAGGTATTTAAAATGACTGCCAGTGTTCAGCATGCTTAAACTGTGATAATAAAAAATATTTACAGTTGATGAAGTTACGTTTTGCCTAAAGTCTACACAGGAAAAGAAGCTATACGTGTGTTGGAGGAGGCCCCAAAAAAATTTACTAGTCCCTTTTTTCAATGTTTTTTTTCTAAAAGTCTAAAAAACTGTTTACTTAACTTTTAAAGCATTTTAAGCATGAAACAAATTTCCGGTAAAAATTGTTAAAAAAACAAGCTGGTCATCCAAGCTGATTTTTTTAGAATCATCTCTCCCCACTGTCTCAAAAAGGTTCAATGCAACTGTTAGTGTTAAATAGTAGTTGTAGATATAAATTAACAAGGGTGGGCAGGCCCCTTACAGGTGCTCAAGTTTTTTTTTCATTATACACTTTTAGTTTGTCTGCGAGCACTAAGCTCTACCTTTGCTCCTCTTACGCCTCCGGAAGCTATCCCCCCTCAGCATTGCTTCGTTTAGGTATATGAATGCTCTAATAGAGCCGTAAATGCATAGAGCCGTCCTTCCTAATAGAGCCCCTCTAAAAAATGAATGAAAAATAAAGCCCCCTCTCTAATAGACCCCCCCCTAAGCCAAAAGAGGCAAAATGCCAAATCTGGTCCATTTTTTCGCCTTAGTCCTCCTGTTGTTTTCTGCAATTTATTTACTTATTTTTCGTTGCTTTTTTTATTTATTAAAAAAAGTTTTGAACGATAACAAATCTGAGCATAAAATCTCAACCATGTGGTTGAAAAATGTTCTCATATTGATTTTTTCGCATGGGCCACATTATATTAAACTGATTTAACGGGAGTAGCTTTTTTTGAACGGAAATCCTTTTTTGGGCAAATTTTGGTTTTTTCTCTGATTAGTTAAAAAATTACAAAAAAGTTAGTTGAAAAAAATATAGATACTTCATCAGGTAGCCCTGCATTCTAGTTTCTGATGAGGTATCATTTATTGCAATATCTTTTATAAATTTAACACACTGTCAAAAGTATTAATCGAATTATTTTTCTGACTTCCTTCATGCTTCGACCTTATTGTTTCACATTTTAATGCATAGTATTTTTCTGTGCACCACTTTTCAATTCTTTTTGCACCACTTTCACTCTTTCATGCAGCACCTTTTAGTGCACTATTTTTATTCTATTTTGCACCACTTTCAAATTTCACACTAAGATGTTTATTCAGATCGGATTATTAATGCTGCAAACATACTTACACGGACGACGGGCGCCCAAGGCTCCTGCCAGCGCTGATCTTTTACTAGCTCGTCGACCGGCGCCAAGATTTGAGAAATAGAAAAGAGATTTTTGAAGAGGCGCCAACTTTGTCACAATCCTTGTAGCAGCGTTGTTTTTTCCAATTTTTCGAAAAGTGTTTTGAAAATTTTCAAGAAAAAACATCTAAATGAGAAATTTTTTTAGAGATTTTTATATGAAATTTTTGTTTATCTCGAGCGGATTTTAAATTTAAAAATACTTATCAACTTCAAGAGCAATGTACACATGCGAATCGACTATGCTAAACAAAATTCCAGTGTCAGAATATTATTTGCTTCCCTAAAATAGTTTCACGTCGAAATTTTATTTCAGAAAATGATGAAGGGTGATTTTCCCATCAAGCCCCTGCGCTCCGGAAGGGAGCATTGAGGGCTTGAGAGTTAGAGATGCGCGCACTCACTTACCTTAGACATAATTCCGAGAAGACTCTTGATCATAAAATGCGTATAGGGACTCTTTTTCCTTAGCTTAAAAGTCCCTAAAAAAGTGGTGCATGAAAGAGTGAAAGATGTGCATTAGAAAAGTGGTATAAAAAAGAGTGAAAGTGGTGCACAGAAAATATTACCCCATTTTAATCAGGCAATTCAATTTATGGTATTTAATCAGAAACTATAATCGCAGATCTGTCTGATGATGTTATCACTTTGAGAAAAGCTTAAAAGATTCAAAGCTAATTAGACAAACCAAAATTTGTCCAAAAAAGTAAACTTGTCCCAAAAAAAGCTTTGTCCAAAAATTTCGGGAAAAATTCGCTCGATGCAAGGTTGAAAAATAAAGCCTCCTCTCTAACAGAGCCTCCCTCTAACAGAGCCCCCTCTCTAACAGAGCCCCCTTCCTAATAGAGCCCCCTCTAGAGCTTGATTGAAAAATAAAGCCCCGGGGGCTCTATTAGAGAATTTACGGTATTTGAGCACCCTTGCTATTTTTAGATTTTTTATACAGGGCGCGCAAAAGTTAGAGATGCAGATTCACCTTACAGAAAAGTCAGACCAATTTTTTTAAGTCGAAATTATCAAAACTAGAGAGCATTCAAAGCTAACAATGGAATTTTTCTGGTTGAGAATTAAGATTTTGGGAATTTTTAAGGAATTTTGTATGAAATACCAAAATTTGTATTTTTTCCATGTTCCCTCCGTACCATGTAGAAAATTTCTTTCTCTACAAGGCTTTTGGTTTTTTTTAACATTATTCCACGAAAAAATAACGCCAAAATTCATATCAAGTCAAACAATAAAAAAATATATGAGGCTTTCACAAAATCTCTTGTGACTTTTGATTTATCAATATTCCATGGTCAAGTGATAGCTTATTCGGCCCTATCCCCATATTAGAAAATTTTTCGCCTCGGTCCTCCCTGTTGGTTTTTTGTAATTTTTTAAGCTTATGGAAGTGTAGGCCAGCGTATGTTAGGACGGGTTCAAACATTTTTTCCGAACTACAAGAGGGTTACTAAGGTGTTTGAGTCGGTCCTAACATTCGCCAGCCCAGCTTGCCTCAGCACAACTCAGCCTAAAAAAGTACAAACGAACAGGGAACCAAGGCAAAAAACACCCTTATTGAAGGATAGGGTCGCTTATTTTGAAGCTCCGACAAAGTCAAATGGGTCGTTATCCATGGAATCCTTGGTATCCAGGGATCTTGCTGACTGACTTCTGAAAAAGTTTTTAATTGATGCAAACGAAAAATAAGGAACGCAAAACAAAAATGAAAGAGACGCCGTATTAAAACTGATAATATTTCTGATAAAGTGTTTACTGAAATTTCCGAAGACTATGTTCTATCTTTAAAAATACGTGTCTCGACAACCTGTTAATGATATTTTATGGGTATAATGTACTATTACAAGCAATGCGCGTCCTACATGATGAAAATATCTAGATGGGTGGGTGAAAAAGCACAAAAATCTCTGCTTCACTAAACGTCTCTTCTAACAGCCATGGGTACATGTCTAGACTATGATTTCGACTCACTCCGTAAAATTAACTACATAAAAGCAGTCTTGCCTAGTTGAAAATGCAGGATCTATTGCTATAGCGGCTCTCCCCCCACAAATTATTTTGAAATATAGTTTTCAATCAACTTCTTTCTATAAGCTACCTCACCCTAAGACCCTATATCTGTTCTCATAGTCAATAAAGGGTGTATTAAAATTATTGGCCACTTTTAGACTGCCATAACTTTTTTTCTAGTACTAATTTCAAAATTCTGTAAACGTATTTAGACTCAGCTCGCTCTAACAATGTTTTTGATGTATGATTTCAGAACACGATTTTCGCTTGTACCCCTGTGATTTTAGTGCTAGTCTGTGGAGAAACTCTAGATATGCATGACCCAACCCACAGGGGGGACAAGCGAAAACCGTGTTTTTGACATTACAAGCTAAAAAAATGTTAGAGCGAGCTGAGTCGATCTGCGTTTACAGAATTTCGAAATTTGTCCTAGAAAAATTGGCCCTATACCTCTCAATGGGAGAGGGTTGCCTTGGTGACTCCTGTTGTTTTTTGCAATTTTTTAGGCTTTAGGCTTAGGCAAGGCTAGGCCAGTATAGGCCAGAATTGACTCGAACGTATTGAGACTCATGTTTGAGTTCGTCCTAACATACGCTCGCCCACTTTTGCCTGAGCCTTAGCCTAAAAACTCACAAAAAAACAACAACACGGGGCACCGAGGCAAAAAATCTTGGAACACACTGCTGTTTTTTTGCGAAATATGCCTTGGTCCCCCTGCTGTTTGAAGATGATATTAATATATTGATATTAATTTAACTATAATGAACAGGGGACCAAGGCATATTTCGCAAAAAAAACAACAGGGGGCCAAGGCAAATTTGGCAACCGCTTTTGCAGTAGGACCGGGATAGGGCCAAAAAAGTTATGGCAGTTCAAAACTGGCCGAAAATCTTGGGACACACTGTATTTTGCATCACTGTTTTTGCTTTTATCTAGCTCTCGCGAGTTCCGCCGCTTTTGCTTTCTTTAATTATAGTTGACTGCACAAAAATCTGAAAATTCAACTTTTCGCGGATTGATTACCTAAGAGCAATTATAGTGAATATACGACATTTATTTCATTTAAAGGACCATTGCCGTCTACGGCCACGGAAATTTGGACTTTTGAATTGGCGGGGACAGCTAAATTACTGCGAAATATTTTTTGAAATATTTTAGTTTGCAAATTAAATTTTTGCACTTAGGGGGGGGGGTGCACTTGGGGTTTTTTTCATATATATATTTTAGTGTTTTTATATTATTGTCTCGAAGAAAAAGTCATTTTTTTAACTTTTTTCGTCAAAATTTGAATTTTTGCCTTTAGATATCAAGGTAAATGACTGTGTTTAGGTATTTTCTACTGTATACTACCAAATTACCCAACCACCTGGATAGTACCAAAACCATCTGAATAGTGTCCAAATCATTTAAAGAGGGTGCTCACATCATCCAGACAGGCTTCAATCACCTCATGGTACCTAAACCACCCGGATACTGCTACAACCATCTAAATGGTGGTTTGCTGCACTTGGGTTTTACGGATCTAACACACCCACTGCACTACAACTTACTTATGGTTCCTGAAGACTCGCTTCGACCAATACACATAAATTATAATTTAAAGAAATGAAAATAAATAAATAATTCAAAAAATATTTTCGCAATAATTTAGCTGTCCCTCGCCAATTCAAAAAGTCCAAAATTCCGTGGCCGTAGACGGCAATGGTCCTTTAACTAGCTATTTTTATAATAATTTTCTGTTATTCTTTATAGTTTATTTATATTATTGTTTATTCAGTCTCACAATCATTTAACTGTGTAAAAATGTCAAATGTCAGTTAAAATACTAAATATTATTTTTAGACATTAATATGCCTGCAAACAGCCTTTTGTTGCTAGCCATTTCTGTTTTTCTAGTAACGAGGTAAATAGTTTGCAATTTGTTGAGTCGAAATGACCGTATTATCGTTTATTTTCTTCGGACGAAGTGTGCTAATCACATTGTTTTGTTAACTATTTCTTTGGGTTTACGAATGCACGGAAATTATTTATGATACGGTATATGACAGTAGCGTCGTGCTGCTTTAAGTAGAGTGAAAAAATGATCAATTGCAAGGTAGTGAACCGTTAACTACGTGAATAGAGTTTATTTAGTCAGAAAAATATTTTTACTTCACTATTGACAACAAGTATCCTGTTTCTAACTGGATAAACACATTTCGAAAACTAAAGTATTCACTTATTTCTACTCTAAAGACGAGATTTGCACCGTTCCGACATTTTTTAGACAAAAAATTTCTGATATTCTCTACGATATGCAGAAAATATGCGCTGAAATTGCGAAATATGCACTAAAAAACGGAAAATATGCGAAAAATGTTGCATAAAAATACGAAAAAAGTACGCAAACAGGGCTGAAAGTGCGTTTTTTGTGCATAACTCTTGCTTGCATATCCGCGGAAAAATGTGCATTTGCATAAAATTTGGGTCCCTGGATATAACGTGCACCCTGGGGACCGGTGCTAAACTGACTAAAATCGAACGAAAACGCCAAGGACGACGAAATTCTCGCCAGCTATCAGCCTAAACGATATTCTCAGACGGCAGAGTTCGAACTCAGCCGTCTGAGAATATCACTTAGGTCAGGAGACGATGGCTGACTTTTTCAAAATAGACGACCCGATATAACGCGAGTCTCGATATAACGCGACTTTTCAAGCAGCTATTTGGCCAGAAGTAAAGAAAAATGACTTAACTAAACCCTTGATATAACGCGACCCCCGTTATAACGCGACCTTTGGCCGGTCCCAAGGGTCGCGTTATATCGAGACTCGACTGTACTTTTTTGAAAAAAAGAAGAAAAAGGCTACAAAAACGTTTTACCTTGAAAATTGGCTTATTTGCTACCAATTATAATAAAAAATACGGTATATTATCATTAAGAGTACTGACCATGGAGGTGACATTTCACGATTATCATAATCGTCAAGGTCGAGTGACAGTCAATGACGATCCTAGTACTATTGATTTGATAGAAGCAATAGCTCACCGTTTAGGTAAACAAAGTCAGGAGATACAATAAATTTTCAAGGTGAAAAATTTCAAATTCCAAAAATGTAACACATTTTACTTACTTTTCAGCCGCAATTACAATTCATAACAATGTGCCGCTTAGTGAACTGGGTTACACAAGTCCTCATGCACCTGCTGTACAAGTCTCGTTAATTCCCAGCATCTATGTGCATGTATTTGGGTGGGCGAAGATTTCGATGAAAATGGATCAAGAATGCATGTAATTAGTTACCATCCTGGCTTGTATCCTGAGACTATAAAACAATACTTTTGGAATTATTGGGAATAGTACCTGCATTACACGATTTAAAACATCTTAGCATCCACGGAATCACTTTGAATAACCACCAAAACATAGAACAGCAAGGTGTACACGCAGGTCACCATCTATATTTGGTTTGTCATGTATCTTGCACAGATAATCATTGAACATTTATATTGTGTTGGACAAATTGTAAAGGTTGACTGAAAAAATAGCAGGAGTACACTGTATGTGGTAACCCGAAAATACGTTTTTTTCAAAGATCTAAGCATTTTAAAATAGAGAAAGCGAAAAAAGTTTAGCATGGGTATTTTTCGAATATTTTGTTCGCCTTGGGCACCCTGTAGTTTTTGGTCATTTTTCGCTATCTTACCCCATTTTGGTCACTGGAGCGAGGCATTTTATGATCGATTGTCTTGCTCGAAATTATGTTTAGGTAAGGGAGTGAGCGCATCTCTAACTCTCAAGCTCGGGGCTTGTAGTTGAGATGCGCCCACCCCCATACCTTAGACACAAATCACTCGAAAGTGACTCTGGATGCATGAAAAAGCATTCACACTAGAGTTTTTGATGTGGTAGGCCCCAGTTAACATAACTATGTTCAAATCTCATCTTTTTATCCCCTCTTTAACAGAAGTGCCCAAGTCCCAAAATGACCAGAATCCAAAGGGTGGACCAAGGAAAAAATGACCTTTCGTATTTTCTTTTTTACGAAATCGGGGTCAAGAAAGCTGGATATGAGGTTATCTCGGCCACCTGATGACTCTGTGTCAGGGTGCATTTTATACTTAAGCCGATTTTCGTCCGTTTTTATCCAAGTAAAAGACTTTGAATTAACGAAAATAAAGTAAAAGTCAGAATAAAGAGAGCAAGAGGGGGAGGGGTCGTTCGGATAAGCGTAGCAATTTCACAGCTTTAGAATTTCCAAGATAATCTTGTATTACTGTGAATTTTGATTGTTTGAAATAAAAGTTTTGTTTGTTGATGTAATATTCAAATTGACGGCCCGGATTTACAAAAGACACTACCACAGTAAGCTCACAGGATGGAAGTTGAATACACATACAAATATTTTGAATACAAAAATAGTATTAAAAGGGCATGCCGTGCGCAAAACGGAGAAAAGGCGGGCACCATCACTTCTTTTACTTCTCGAAGAATTTTTACATACGTTTTCATCTAAATTTTTATAAGTTTTCTGCCTAGCTTTCAAAAGTAGTATAGGTGATTAATATTATATTTGACTCGAAACAAATCAAAAAATGGTGCGGCTCGAAAAAATTTGCTGGTCCCGTCTTAAATTTTCAAAACGCAAGGGCATGCCCCTCCACATGCACTAAATTAAATAACATATTTTTGCCAAAGAACCAATTTTTTTGGACAGATACCCAAGTGCACCCTCCCCCCCCTCGAAAAATTTCTTGTACTTTTAAAGAAAAGTACCCATTTTTACCTGAAAATTTTTATTCTGATGCACCTAGTATGCGAAAATTCCTCAGCAATCCGAATAACAAAGCAGAATTTGAAAAAAATACTTTCTTGCTGAGATATGATCTTAAGTTGGAGTAAAGTTTTTTACGATTTTTTGCAGAATGGTTATTCTAGGCAAAAGTCGGCGTTAGTGTCATATACCTCCGCCAATAATTTTTTTTTACTCAGGCTTAGGCTCAGACCTGGCCATTACTAACAAGGGCTTTTGCATAACTCTTTTCTTTAAAGTTTGGTTATAAACACTACTTGAAAATTATCGAACAGGGTATACGACACCAGTTAGACTTTAGCGTCCAAAAGTCCATCTTTTTTAAATTTAAGTTAAGTTCTCTGAATGCAAACTTTTTTATGCAGTAGTCTCGAGATATTGAAAAGACTTGTTCAAAATTTATCACTTTTACCTTTCTTTGATTGAAATTCGGGTTGAAAAATATTAAATAGAGGTTGAACTGCATAACATGCTTTCAATTTTTTTTCCGCATTGAGCGTGTAGGTTACGGTAAAATATCAATTACCGACCGTCAATTAATTTTTTTTTGAAAAATTTTGATCAAATCTCATCCTGAATCCGAATCCGTCGAGATCACATCGAAATAATTTTTATGGGCTGATATATAGCCATTTTGAGTAGGTAGACCAGAAATTTAGCACCACTTATCTATTTCAGTGGATATTTTAGTCTATAAACGATATTTCGATCTGATCTCAACGGATTCGGATTCCGGAGGAGATTTTGTTATCCGAGTCGACTTTCCAGAAAGTTTTGCCTTGAAAACTGTTTATTTTGATCTAAATTTAAAAAAAATATTTAGGGTCGGTAATCGATAGCAGTCCTAAGTTAGTGGTAATTTCGGTCTGCTCACGGATGTTTTTGCTTTCTTCAGTTAATTTTTTCAAATCATTTTTCTACATCTAAAACGGGTACTAATAAGTGTATAATCCTGGCTTAAACTGTCATAGTCACTAATTAATTGCTTAAAATCTTTTATATCCAATTTACTCGATTAAAAAAGTTAGTATTCATAATTGTGCGAAGGCTAAACTGGATTAATGTCAACCAATTGTTTAAAATGTTTCTAATTTTTAACTTTAACTTTTTAACTTTTTTCTTGCTCCACTGCAAATGCCAATTTAAATTGCCATTGTAAGTTTTGATTGAGTCCCTTTTGTTTTATCAAAACACTTTGAGAGCAGGTAAATGGCTCTGGATAAAATTCATTCACGCAATTAGCTACTTCATTGTCTTGGCACACACACAAAAATTATACCTATGCTGTAGTCATGACTACACTTTACTATTATGCTTGATTTTGGCATCAAATTTAAACTAGAATAATTTATTAGTGGGTAGTAAATGACTAAAATAAAATCCAGCATTTTTTCTTTTATTCTGTCGAAAAATAATGAAACAGCATGCTAGAAGTGTGTCTAAGAAAAAAATCGTGGATCACAAATCTTCTAGTTTAGAGCGAAGTGTTAGGAAATCAGCTCAATCTAAAGGTTAATTTGTTTTTGTGAACTTTTCTTTGATAATTTCTTTTTTAATTTTCGGCGGCTCTTTAAAGTCTTTGAACGAGAACTCTGCTAATAAGTTGTCGTCTGTCAACGAGAAATTACCTCAAACATTGCTTGGTAAAGAAAAATTTGTTTCTGTACGTTTTTTATTTGGTTTTTGTTCTAGGGAGTTATGCTTCAGCAGAGAAGTTTAGTCGTTCGCCTTACATGAGCTCAGTCAATGATCTCAGAGAAGAGCTGCTAAAAACTAAAAAAGTAGGTTTAAAGCGTTGGTATTTGATCAAAGAAATTTAAGTAAAGTAGTCGAAAAATATTTTGCTATACTGTTTTTTTATTGGATTTTCTTTCTAATCTCAAATTCGAGAATAATATTCCCTTTGTTAATTTAAATTACAAAATATGAAGGCTCATTCAATGGCACTCAGAGATAACTCTTTCATGCGCACTAAACTAAGGATTGCTGAAAAGGAGTGCAAACGAAAAGAAAAGGAGATAGGCAATTTGTTGTCTAGTGATCAGGTTAGCTAACTAAACAATACATTATTAACAAAGCTATTTTTTAAGGCCAACTCTTCCAAATATGAAGAAGGTTGCAACTTAATTCTCTTAAAAAAAGGATTTTGCAATTGGAGCGTGCGCTGAGAAGTAAAACTGAAGAAAACGAGTTAATTATTATAAGGAGTAACAAAATATAATCTAAAAAACATTCAGATACTTGCTGAGTGATAGAAATGTGGCCAAGGCTGCAGAAAATAGACATATGGTAAAATAAATTGTGAAATTCCGCAGCTACAGTCTCCATAAACCAGCACACCCCAGACTGGTCTCAGGGGCGTCGGTTTTCGGAGAGTGAACTGCACTTATTTAGTTGGACCTTCAATTAAATCCAAAATATCTAAAAAATTATCCCTTAAGCCCATCCTAAATGATGTTGACCAAAAAACTAACCAAAAGTAACACTACCTAAGCTTAAAAATCTAGAAAATCTCGGAGTTGTTTAGACATGGCTCTTTACCATTCCTACAAAAAAAAATCACACGGCGTCAAATCAAGAAAATACGACAGCCCTGCATGAGAAGCCGAAAAGTCAGGGTTAAACGGTCACCTATTTTAGTGAGAAACTCGTATCTCTTCTTCTTTCTCTCAACATTTCTTCGGCCTAATATCAAAAATTGAAAAGTTATGGCCCAAAAAAAAGCTTTTTATAGTGTATGTTTAATGAGACAATAATTTTTTTTATCTTTAGCTCGGAAAAATGGAAACTGAATGCAACCGTCTAAAAAATCATCTGTCTCAAAGGTTTCAAATTTAAAGACTATTCCCATCTGTTTACTAGTCTGTATACACTTAGCATCCCTGAAGGAGAGTTCTTGCGAGAAAAGCTCAATATATGGAGATAATAGACCGTTTAACAGAAGAAAATATGGAGCTAAGGAGGATTCTTGGGGAATATGAGAAAAACAACAAAGGTAAGGCCATAACATCCCTTGTGTATGTAATTGCTACTTTGTTGCAGACAATGACCTGTTGATCAGAGAAGCTATGCATTTGGACAAACACTTTCAAGACTCTCAAGCTAAAATTCCAGGTTTTTGTGGTTATTCTACTACGACACAAATTAAGTTCTCTTAAGAAAGCAAGCAAATCAGTATAGAGATGCCCTTTCTGCTTTTTCAACCAGCGCAGATCAAGAAGTGCTGTAGCAGCTCGCTCAACTTCTGACCAAGGAAGAAGAAAAGCAGACAAAAAAGAAATTTCTGCAACACATGCTTATTACAGTGAACACTCTAACAATGGTTAGTTAGACCTTTTTCTTTTTATAATAGGACAGTACCTAAAAATTAAAATAGGAAATATCAGAAATATACAGGGTGTGTCGAGAAATTCCCTGGTTTTCAAGTGGTCATGTTTTTTCCTTAAGTATTTTACGAAATTCTGTTTTCACCAACCAATTTTTCTCGCCGACAATATTTTTCAGGATACAGTCAACTCTCGATATAACGCCACTCTCTGGAGACCGGCCCAAATTGGCGTTGTATCGAGGGTTCACTTGATTAAAATTTTAGTCGAAGCTGACCAAATCGGTCCATTTCTGGGTGGCGTTATATCAAAGTGGAGTTATATCGAGAGTCGACTGTATTAAAAACACTATTTTCGCTCGGTCCCGCTGTGGTCTGTAGACGGCATTTGGATAGGCAAGACAAAAACCACAAGGGGACCAGGCGAAAATCGTGTCCACGACGTTATATACCAAAAGATATTGTCGTAGAGAAAAAAACGATTGACGAAAAAGAATTTAAAAAAAGGTCTTCAAAAAAAACTCCAGATTTTTTCAGTTAGTTTCTCAATAAAGCAAACCATCCCGTAGTCAAACTTCGGTTATCCGACACTTCACTTATTCGGCATCTTAAATTACTTCATTTGGCTGAAATCGTCTCATTCTCTGTCAACTCACACTCCTGTTATCCGACTGGTTTATCCGGTCCCCAGGGATGCCGGATAACCGAGGTTTGACTGTATTAAAATTTCAGCTTAATTAAAAAAATTCTTCAGGGCACATTGCCAATCTTCTATTGTTTTCTAGTGGGCGCTGTCAATACGATCTATTTTTTTTCAGCTATTTCGATTGAAATATTTTTTTTTCTTAAATTTTTAATATGTTTAATCACCTATGAATTAGTTGACATTTTCTAAAGTTTTCTACTTGATGTTAATGACTTTCTTTTCAGGCTTGAATGGCTCTATTGATTCGCATTTCTCCGAGCAAAAAGTCTAGCAACAACAAAGTGTGGAGAAAAGCGCCTCCAATAAGTATTACAATTCCAACTAGATCTAAGCCAAGCCCTTCTGACAAAAGATCAGCAGCTTCATCCAAAAGAGCCTTAGCATTTCGAAGCGCAAAGTCATTGGATGAAGAGAGGTCAGTTATGGAGTTAAGGGCTGATAGGAGGCCAGAATTACCAAGCATGTACAGGAATATGTCCTCAGACACCAGTGGCTCATCTTCAAATCAAAAAGCAGAAGTTATGTATGCAAGTTTACTCATTTTTACAAAATGTTAGAATCTGAACTACCCCCCCCCTCCAGCTAGCGAAAAATTTACTTTTCCTGAAGGGGAAAGCACCCGTCCCATTTTGATTCTCGTGCTCTGAATGGGCACGGAAACCCTTTAGTATCTGAAAAATCGAAAAAAAAATTTTTCGATTTGCCTTGGTCCCCAATGTGAAAAAATTTAAGAAAATTCAAAAAAAATATTTTTTTGAATTCCCGCCAAAACATTTTTAAAGGAATTAGGGCTGTATTGGAGGGGAAGGGACAAAAAGGGCCACTAATCACACAGAGCCCCTTAACAAGAAGATGGTGAACATAGTTTTGAATACTGGGGCCTACCGCATAAATAAACTCTGGTATGCATGCTTTTTCATGCATCCAGAGTCACTTTCGAGTGATTTGTGTCTAAAGTATGTGGGTGTGCGCATCTCAACTCCAAGCCCCAGCGCCCCCGAAGGGGGCGCAGGGGCTATAGAGTTAGAGATGCGCGCACTCACTTACCTTAGACATGATTCCGAGAAGTACTCTTGACCATAAAATGCATATAGAGTCTTTTTTTGCCACGGCCCAGTTGAAAACATGGGTAAGACAACCGAATAATACAAACATTCACTTTTCTAGCGTTCTGCCATGAAAGTGGC
Organism: Ditylenchus dipsaci; assembly: GCA_004194705.1. Lineage (NCBI taxonomy): Eukaryota > Metazoa > Nematoda > Chromadorea > Rhabditida > Anguinidae > Ditylenchus > Ditylenchus dipsaci. The sequence continues at coordinate 171,863 of SADC01001299.1, forward strand.
CCCTTTTTATTCCCTTCCCCTCCCAATCCAGCCCTTAATCCCTCAAAAAATGTTTTGGCAGAAATTCAAAAAAATGTTTTTTTGAATTTTCTTAAATTTTTTTACCTTGGGGGATTTATTTTTTTAAAGAATAACAAGAAAGTTGAACAAAGAATTTAAACCCCTCTAATTGTAGCCCCCCCCCTATTGTAATATAAAACTAATAAACTTCTTTTAGTCGTTTTGTTCTTTTTTCATTTTGATTTTTAGGACTTTTTATGAGTTATGAAAGCACAGCATCAGTCTAATACCATGGGTGGCTCAGTGGTAATGTGCTGATGCAATCCGAACGTGGTCGAGTTCGATTCCAACCCGGTGTATAGCTTTTTGTATGAAATGACAAATTTGTATCTAAAAATCATTCTCGTTTGAATATACATGGTCCCCGCGTTTTGCGAATTTAAAATTGCCCGTGTAACGCGCTGGTATGCCCTTTAACAACAGGAATTTAGAGTGATTAATAATGAAGGAGTTCAATCCTCTTTCTTGATTGATGAAAATGGACATGTCTTAGAAGAGGAAGATGTTTCTTCAGGCAATGACTCAATATGTAAGTTTAGGTGGAAGCTTTAAAAGTGTCACGGAAAAAAATTTCATGTCAAACATTGAGAAAAATAAAGCTTAAAAGCTTTGGGGCTATTCTCGTTTAAGATGTCCAACTGCATGTTTTTTTTCAAAATCTTTTTTAGCTATATTTTGTTGACAACTTGGTGTTTCAGTGTCAGACAGACTTGTGCAAAATCAAAAGTTGCATGAACGTCATAAATATCAGAATTGCAAAATTTCCACAAAAAAGTCTGAAAATCGAAATGTAATAGAAAACTAATCAAACTTCTTTTAGTAGTTTTGTTCCTTTCCCATTTTAATTTTTTAGACCTTTTTTGTGGGAATTTTGCAAACCCGATATTAATGATGCCAATCCAGCTTTTAATCCCGCACAAAATGTGTCTGAGACTGCAACACCATGTTGACAACAAAATCTAGTTAAAAAATATTCGGAAAGTAAAAATAAGATAAAAATAAAACACGCAGTTAGACACTTAAACGAGAATAGCCTCAAAGTTTATTATGTATATTGAACGTCTTAAATTTTTCATTTAAGAGCTTAAGCTTGAGTAAATTGTAAATTGTAAAAAATTGGCATTATTTTCGTTTTTCATTCAGATAAGCTTGATACCAAACAGGTAGAGCACGAATCTGAGGTCAACTCATCTGACGAAGATGCGGCCAATATAAAGAACTGAACATGGAATTCAATGAAGCTGTCAATAGCAAACAGGTGATTCTAGACCATCTAATTTTGTTTACAACTCTACTTTTTTAAGGCAAACGAACAAATAAATTTGGAAAATGTTCTCCGTTCTATCCAATCTCACGCTGTTCGTGTCAAAATGCTTAATATTCGACGAGACAACTTAAAAAGATCTTCTAAACAACTGTAAATGTATTACTTGGTAAAGGAAAAGCTGTGAAAAACATTTTAATAGTAAATTTATTTTATAATTCAATAGACTACATCAAACAAATTTTACATTGTATAAAATAAAAATGAAAAATACCCGCTTTTTCAGAAATAATTTCAATATGCTCACATTCCAAAAAACAATAAAAGCTGATACAATTTATAAAACAAGTCTTATTAATATAGCCCAAAAATTCTCCTAATAACGGATACTTGAAAAAATGTTTCAACGGCTGCCTTTGACACTCTTTACATTTAATTTTGGAGTCTTTCCCATAAGCTAATTTGCTAGTCCAGTCCAATTATTCTGATTTCGCCTGTAATTATTGACAAAAAGTACTGCTAAACCTTGCAACTGTAGGGTTTCTTAAAAATCACTGCCGAAATTAGAATCCTTGTGATTTGGCGAAATTGTAAGCTCACCAAAAGACTCCAAAATTCGGCGTTAAATAGTGTCGGGCCAAGCGTAAACAAATTTTTCCGTGAACTGAATTTTCTTTAATTATAGACACCCCCCTCCCTAAATTGGAAAAACGTGTTTGGGTACTTATGTACTTCGGCGGAAGGGGTGGGTGGCATCGCCCTAGGTAAAATCTTGGGCTTAAGCTAAGGCAAAGGTAGGCCAGCGCATGTTAGAATGTACTCAAAATGTTTTTTGTTACTTTTTCATAGTAAGGGAAACACATAAGATTCCGTGCTAACATACGCCAGCCTACCCTTGCCTGAGCCTAAGTTTAGACTTTACCTAGGCCCCCCCGAAGTACATAAGTGCCCGTATTTATGTTTTGTGTTTTATGACATACTTTTTGAGTACTTTTTTCAGGCAAGTTACCCATCATTTTGTAGCTTATTTAACTTGCTACAAAACAAAGGCTAGTTTGCCAAAGAAAAATAATCGAAAAATTGGCCAAAAGTGCAATGCCAAGAGCACGACTCTGAACACGAGGAGCGGTCTATAATTAGAGAAAATACAATATGTATTTTTGCCCAGTAAAAAGTTTGAAAAAGAGGCAAAATATTGGTAAACATAAAGAATACTTACAAATCTCGTTCGAAAACAGAATTTTCGTTTATATTTTTGAGCATGCACTTCTGAGTGTCACTGTCAAACACTAAGGACCATATTAGTGCTTTTCTTGTGATGGTGTGGCCTATCATTGTCCATTGTAGGAATAGTGAAATTCCCACCGTTCCCACCACTTTTCCTCTTTTTGGTAGTAGCACAACAGGTATTGCCTAGTGCATTCCTTCTGATCACTTAAAAAATTTGTCGATTTAACAAACTCAAACAATTTTTTTTGATTTCAATAGCCTACCTAAATAATCCAGCAAGAGAAACAAAACAATAAGCACGAAGCAAGTCCCAAAGAATACCATGCCCAAATTGGAACTACGCTCATTTTAATAGCTAGCTACAGCAATATAGCTAATAATATGGTGTTAAGCAAATATTTCTTTCATTGAAAAGCAGTCGAAAATCATGTCTTAGCTGCAATCAAATAAGTTTCCTGTCTAAAAAATTTGTTCAGTGTTTAAAGAACACTATTTATCAGCAAGCAAAAAACTTTTTGTGCCTAGTATAAAAAAATTAAAAATTATAGTCAGGAGACAAAAGTCGTCAGCAAGATTATCTTCCTTTTAAAATAAAAGGCGCTCAGGGAATATTAATAGACGAGATGAAAATTTATAATTATGAATTAAAAGAAAGGAAATTGAAATTGGAAATTTGAGAAGCTAAAATGTGTGGCGCCTACCCACTTCAAACGAGAAAGCTATGAAGGCAGAGGAAAATACTGCTTTTTTTATTTTGCTGAAAGCTCCTGCCTTTAAAGGTAGACTTGAAACTCTTAAACACTTTAATGCTGCCACTTTTTTGTGGAGAAAAGCTGTTGCCGGATAGCATTTGTGCTACTTTGGTCAAGCTAAAAGCTTTTAAAGAAAGACTTTAATATTTAATGCTTTTGACATTGAACCAGTTCAATTAGTAACAGTCGATGACATTTATTCAAAATCGTCTTAATTAAAAAGCGTAAATCAAAATAATCATAGAATACAATAAAAATAATAATCTTAAAAAATAAAACTTTTTTAGTTCTTTTGAACTTTTTTTTTTCGGAAATTATCAGTTTAAAACTGCTTCGTTGGTCACCGTATTTTCTCTAATCCTCCAAAAATCTGAAAAAAAATATTATCATTATTATTGGTTGAACATCCAATCCAAATCTAAAATCAGAGTCGATAGAGCTGGCGGGAGTTAAAAATGCAATACACATCTCTGAAGAATAATGATCTGGAGCTCAGATATAGACTTTTAAAATGGAGGGATGGTTTTATTAGAGGAAAATTTGTTTTTATTGTTAAATTGGAATTCTGGCCCTATCTAACAAAAAAGGCATTTTTCGCCTTGGTCACCCCTGTTGAATTTTTTTTGGGTTTTTAGGCTCACGCTTAGGCAAGGGTAGGCCAGCGTATATTTCAACGTACTCAAATATATCTTAGGCCTACTTCCCCCTGAGTCTAAAGGAGTCATGTTTGAGTCCATCCTAACATACGCTTGCCTATCTTTGCCTAGACAATGAAAACCTTTCTTTGCTGGATTCCGTTTTCTTTCTAATAAACCGACCCCTCTACTTTGAAGAATTATATCTCAGACCAGATACATTATCTTGGAAAGCTGTTTTCTGCGTTTTCTTAACTCCCACGAGTTCTATCGATTTCGCTTTTTCAATTTTAGTTGAGCACCCAAAAATTTTGATATCGACCCCAAATATTTCACATTTTGGGGGGTTGAAAAATGAACCATCCGGCTGTTTAATTAGAGGAAATACGATAGGGTTGGAGCAGTCGACGCTAGCAGCAAAAGCTAGCACCAAAAATGTCTAATATTTGACTAAAGAGATTTGACTATAGTTTTTGTCCCATTGCCAAACCAATTAGGGCATTATTAGCACTGACCAAAGCCCAATAAAAATATGAAAAGGGCATGCTTCCAGCACCCTTTCCTAAAGTGTTTTTGGGCAGAAAAAGAAGAATATTTTTTCAAAGGCGTGGGAACCTGTAAACAAATCCATCTATTTGACTAGCTTAGACGCTTTCCGACAATCCTATTACCAAAGTTCGCTTGTGGAACTTCTGGCTCACCCAACTTCCAAGCGAACACACACAATAGAAGAACATGAAGAAAAGAGACTAAACGAAATTTAACATTTGTTCAAAATTGTTGAGCGCCGAAAAAATCCAATTATAGCTTCACTGCTAGCCAATTGCTGCTCCATTTAATCGTTTTTTTTTTCTTGCTAGCAAGTCTTGGAAAAACACAATAAAACAGTGGATTGGACAAAACAATAGCTTGGAAACCAACAATTGTTGAACTTCCTGGAAATTAAATGCTACCGAAAAGCCAATTAAATTAGTCTAACAATGAACAAATTAGGACTGCGCACGAATAACTTTTCAAAAAAATTCTCGAAAAATTTTCAAGAAAAATCTTGAACTTAAACTAATGACTGACTAATAGTAACACACTTTTTTTTAATTCGATAAAGTATAGATCAGTAAGCGAACATATTTGCTTTTCATACCGTTGTATGTAAAACGAACCGATCAAGTCAAATTTTGAAGTTTTTTCATTTTTTCAAAGCTAGTCGAAATCACATCAACATTTCTTTTGAATTTGTTGAACAATGCTTTACCAATGGTTACTATTTATTTTACATAGAGTTGTGAAGTCCGAATATTTGCGCTAATGTTCGGGCGACGATTAAATATCTTCGGACGCATTTAAAAACGGGAAGATTCGGTGAAGAACTTATGTGCTTTTAGTGAATTTTTTTTAGTCCAAAATTGATGTTTTGACCAGAAAAACCCACAGAAGTCATTTCACATACACCAGCATTGACTTTTACAGTTTTTTTTTTGTACATTTTGAAGGGGGCTTAAGCCTGGTTAGCCAACTCTGCCTAGATTCGTGGATGTTATACACTATAAATTGAAAATTTTAGCTACATTAATATATTTTTAACATTGTTAGGAGCAGTGTTTTCAAAAATGGAATGGAAAATGGAATATTCCATATTCCATTATGAAAATGGAATGGAATTCCATTCCACCTACAAAATGGAATGGAATTCGAATTCCATTCCATTTCCATAATGGAATATGGAATATTCCATTTTCCATTCCATTTTCAAAACAACATAGAAAATTCTGTTTCAAATGTCCGATGTTATCTATCCAGTGTTTTTCATACATTTTTCCTGCATATTTGAAGGACAGAGCAGTAACAATTCACCAACCAATAAACAAAACTGCATATTAATTGAAAAACAAAACAGCTCCATTCCATTGAAAATGGAATGGAATATTCCATATTCCATAATGGAAATGGAATGGAATTCCATTCCACCTTCAAATAGAATGGAATTAAAATTCCATTCCATTTCCGGGTCAAAATAGAATGCAATTTTTATTCCATTCCATTTTGTCTTAAAATGGAATAGAATTATAATTCCATTCCATTATGAGGGTGGAATGGAATGGAATCCATTTTTGCATGGAATATTCCATTTTCCATTCCATTTTTGAAAACACTGGTTAGGAGTAATTGATAAAATAAAATTTAAAAACACAATTTGACGAAAAGGCAAATAAAAATATAGATGTCATTTTCTTGGCTTTAATCGGTTTCTTCTGTCAAATTTGAATTACCTGCAACATATTTTTGCTCCATGAAATTAATAATTTCCCGCGTTACATTTACAGGCTCGTTTAAAGTAAAACTTGGCGAATTAAATTATAAAATTTGACGGGCTAATCACATGCATCCAGGGCTGCCATATGTCCTTCTTAAAAAGCTTTGACCCTTTTCGGGGACGTGACCCCCAAATAACCCCCCCACCAAATAACCCCCCTCAAATAACCCCCTAAATTCAAAATAATTTTTGTCCTGGAAGGAAAAATGAAATTTTTCTAATGGAAACAGGTTGTTGTACCCGACCAAAGGGTTGGCCGCTCCGCGGCCAAGACCAGCACACTCCACATTGCAAGAAATTGGGGAAAATATGTATGTTACAGCTCAAAAATTTCATTTTTCCTTCCAGGACAAAAATTATTTTGAATTTAGGGGGTTATTTGAGGGGGTTATTTGGTGGGGGGGTTATTTGGGGGTTTCACGCTTTCGGACCCCAAATCTCTTTTTTTAAAGTTTTAATCAAAATCTTTGGTTCTACTGCAGAGTCGGTTGCCAAAAACAGCTTGGTCCCCCCTGTTGTTTTTTTTTTAAATTAGCTTGGTCCACCCTGTTTGTTTTTATGATAAAAATATTTTCATTGGGGAACATTCAACAGGGGGACCAAGCTGTTTTTTTGGCAACGGACTCTGCAGTAGAACCAAATCTTTTTTTCTCTTCAAAATGACGGTAAGCACTAGTTAAATCCACTTTTTCCTTCAAGTTCTTTTTTTTTTTGCGAAAATATCCTTTTTTGGAAATTTTTGAGATGCCAGCCTTGCATACATCCAGTTCTCACTAGAAATATGACTGTACTTATAAATATGATGCTTGCGCAACAAATTAATTTTTTCGACAATTATTTAGAAAGATTTGACCAAAAAGTCAAAGATTTGTTGACATGTTGGAAAAGACTAAAATAACCAAGTTCTTAGAAGACCACATTAAAAAACCGTTCATTAAAGCAAAGAAATCCGGCCAATTTGTGGTCGTCCACAAAAGAAGGTAGGTATATAATAAGAGGAAGTGAAGGAGGAGAGCCACAACAAAGGCATTTGTTCTTCCGCTTTACTGCCTTCCAAAAAGTGGTGCCAGAAGAAATAGGAGAGAGAGCAGAAATCCCCTAGCTTCCAGTTGCGTGCACATCGCAGAGTATAAGGGGCACTGACAGGGCAGCCGTCCAGAGAATTAAAATTCCCTGCTCTTCGGTGGATGAACACGAAATAATTAACTCAATTCCGCTTAATGCCTTTTCTCAGTGCTAAAGGGGCCAAATTTAGGCTTAGGAGAGTATATATTTTATGAAAGCATTAGTGTTCTCCTTTGTAAAGGCATATAATAAGGTTGGGGTTATTAGACTTTTTAGTAGTCTGGATAGAAAACATATCACAAATTGAGCTACGGTCCAAATGAGTTTTATAGCCCTTTATTCAGAAATGGTCATATCTATTTTACTCCATCAAAAAACATTTTACTTAGTTTCATCTTGTAGCTAAGAACCACGTCTGCAAAAAAACCATTGATATACTACAAAAACGGCATGACGAGAGTTAAATGAAAAGTCAAGAGAGGAAACATAAAAAAATAAAAAATTGGTCCACACTACTTTCACCGGCCGCTTAAAAGTTCTAGAGGTTTTTTGAAGTGGCTGGTTAGGCATTGAATCTACATTCCACATATTTCCAGATACACTATTTTGCAGCCTGGATCTCCTCTTCAAAGTGTGTATAAGCTTTTTAATTGGAAAAAAGCGACAAATAAAAGAGACATTGAAAAAAATCAAACCAAAATATATTTTGGTCAAATTTAACTTACCGTATTCACTCTATTAACTCTCCATGGGGAGTTATTTTTCAACCCTGAAAAAGTCGGAAATTTTGTAGTCGATTTTGAGATTTTCGGGTGCTCAACAACGGTTTGAAAGCTGGAATTAGGTAATCTAGTAATAACTAAGAAAACGCAGAAAAACAGATTCGCAAAATGTTTGCTTTAGGCTGAGATATGGGGTCCGTAGGGTGGGGACTTATTAGAGGGTGGGGAGTTAATAGAGTTAATACGGTATGTTAATGAGTGATGCCTGCGACATTGCGAGGCGAGATTTTGCAAAAAATTTGCGAGGCATATTGCGATAAATTTGTGATATTTGTCGCACCCTCATCAACTTTAGCAAAAAGAATTTTCGGAGATGACACTGATATTCATTAAAGGGGCTTCAAGAAATATCTAAATATTTTGTTTGTTGATGTCATATTGACGACACAGAATTTATAGAGCAGTCAAGCCTCAGTCACCGGCTGTCTCGTTATCCCAGCCCCTTAAATAAATCGTCTGAATTTAACCGGCTGAAATCGTCTTATTCTCTGTCTAGTCACACTCCAGTTATCCGGTACCTAGTTCATCCGGTAACCTGAGGCCGGTCCCAGGAGTGCCGGATAACCAAGGTTTGAGTAAAGTCTGAACGATGGGAAAAGAAATCGGACTAGAAAAAGGCAGAAGAACCTATTGGCTTCCATTGAAGAAAAATTCTTAAAATACCGTATATCTTCTAATAAGCCCCACCACCAACAGGTGTTGAAAAATAAGGCCCCACCACAAAGAAGGCCTAATAAGGCCTAAAAGGCATATTCTAATAAGGCCCCACCTTCTAATAAGGCCCCACCTCCAAAGAAGGGTTGAAACATAAGGCCCCATGGGTCCTTATTAGAAGATATACGGTACGCTTATTCCGAAGTCTTTTAAACAGTTATGAAATTATTTACCCAGAGAATAGGTATACCGGATATGAAGAAGTTAGCCTTTCCCTTGCAGTGACATCTTGTTGTTTGGGTTGTCATTAATGTTACTTATTCAATATTCTTCAATATTAAAAATTGGTTCTCGTTTGGCGTTCAATAAATATGCCAGGTAAAATATTGAAAAAAAATGCAGTACTGAGTTTAAATACCTGAATTCCCATGGTAAAGTTACTGGGTTTTTGGTGTTTTGGGTCAAATTGGTTTGGCTCAAAATTTTCAAAATTTGCTTGCTGTCTTGCGAGTGCTTGCCCTAGTTCTGTTGCATTTTTCCTGCTGATCATTTTAGTATATTACGGACCAAAAATTCTTTTTAATATCGACAGGAAAAAAGCCAAACCATGTGTCCTTCAAATATCGATATCAGAAATTCCCTTTTTTAAATTGGCACCCTTTTATTTCGCGGTAATTCTACCGATGGAAAGTAAACCAAGACCACTTATAGAACCGAAATTTAACGCTCTTTCACATGGTTAAAGGTTTTATTTATTATTATTTATTTCTGAAGTAGGTTTTTGAGCTATAACTCGTAAAAAGTTCGATTTTCACAAGTCGGGATTTCTCGAATTGGGAATGTTTTTATTTGAGATTTCAAACCTATACAAGCTTGTGATATGTCATTTGAAAGCCCTTTAAATGGGCTTTATAAAGTTTAAAAATGGCAAGGTAGTGTTTACAAAAATTAGGAGTTATGGACTCTTGAATATTAAAGAAGTATCCATAAACGACAATTTTCAGAAATCGCGTTTTTGAACACCTTGTTCTGACTGAAAATGAAAGTGTGAAAAATAAATCGGATTCTTCATTAAATTCTGCACCAAAATGAGCCGGTCTCATCGTGCGGCCTTCACGTGTTAAGTTTGCTAACACTGACTTTACCAGCACACTTTTTAAATCCCCTTAAACAGCTAATGAAAAATATGTCAAAGTCAAAAAAGCTTTTTTATAAGATTTTTCGAATGGTACACCGTAATGTTTCTAATAGAAGCCCCCTTTCCGATAAAAGTCTGTACCCACAAACCACCAACCACCCCCCCCCCTATTTTTTATAAAGATTTCAATGAATTAAGATTTCAATATGATCAAGTCAGTTATGGTGATCAATGTGATGACAACCACCTGCATCAACATAATCTCTCATTAACCTATTCATTTAAGTTATCGAAAGTACCATAATCACCATAATCAACATAAAAATTTTAAATAAAAATTTTAAAAATTATGGTCAAAAATCGGTCCCCAAGCCCAATTTAAGGCAGCATACCCGTCGACAACGCCCTATCTAACATTGAAAGCTTTAAAAATACGACTCTTTGACATTATCGTTTTAGATCTGGATGAGAATAAAGCTAATTTGCCGACTTGTTTATAGAATTTTCTAAACTCCCAAGACATTTTCCTTAAGTATGCCAGAGTCTAAAAATCGATATTTTATTTTAAAAAAGAGAACGCGTCTGAGATTTGTTGAGTATTGTTAAGTATTATATTTTAAAAAAACTTTTAAAAACAACTGATAACTAAAATGGACCCTACTATAGAATACCCCCCAATTTTTCCTTCTAAAAGTTAAGTAAAGACTACCCAAATTTATGACCCAGACCCGGAAAATATTCGTAAACTCTTCATTAGTCACAACATCCGTACGCTGGACTACCCCCAAGCCTAAGGGCTAAGACTAAACTTGTTGTTTGCAAGATTTTTACGATAATTTGAAAAGGCTGATTTTGGGGTGGGGGGGTGGGTTGCGTATTCTATATTAGCGCCCTAAAATGACATAAATTATGTCATTAATAGAAAGAAATTATTATTTCCAAACTGCTCCTAATTTTTTATTTAATATCGGAAAAGACGATTACTCACTTTTACCAACTGAAATGACTTAAATTGCTTTTATTCTTATTTTTCATAAGTAGCTTCTTTAGTTGCGATAAAATGATAAGAGCAACGATGAGTTCTAAAAAGCAATTTATTGATATACTTTCGTGTATTCAATTTTTTTAGTATTGTAATTTTTAATTTTATTTCAAAATCTTAAATAAAATTAGCAAAATAACATACTTCATCTTAGATATAAATGTAACGAAAACAAATTCAAATGTGGCCTGTGTTATTACTACGCTTAAAGTTTAAAAAAAATCGGAAAAAAGTTTAGGTTAGAATCTGATGAAAGTATTGACTCAAAATTTTTTATTGTTGCTTCCTTTTCTAAATTTAATTTGTGCTCAGAACAAAATAACAAAGAATTCAATCAATGATTTGCCAGGACTTAACTTTGATTATACTGCAAACAGTATTCTGGATATCTGAAGCTTTCTTCTGGAAGCAATCTTTTTTATTGGTAATGTTTTGTGTCGCGCAAAAACCTAATTTTTGTATTTTTTTTCTAGCTGTTAGAGGCTCAATCAGACGCTCCATCTAAACTACCTTTAATTTTGTGGTAATAAAATTTTCAAGGAAAGAAAGAGGCTGTTGTTATCCTTATTAATTAGCCCCTCCCAACAATTAGTTTCTTTCGACTTTAGAAGCCCATATCTCAGCCCAGATAGAATATTTTGCGAAATCTGTTTATGCGTTTTATTAACTCCCACAAGCTCTATCAATTATGCTTTTTAGATTTTGAATTTTCACCAAAAAATATCGAGATTGGCCTCAAATTTTCCTGATTTTTCAAAGGTTAAATATAACAACAGTACACAACTGTAAAATTTCTCGTATGATATACAAGAAATTTACAATTAACAATCATACAGCTATTGACAAAAGTCCTGAATCTCGACTGGAATCCCTGACGTGGATCCGAAGGGGGGGGGGGGGTAGGGGGAGATGTGTATATCGAAGTAGCTCCTTCTTCAGTCAAGAAGCATGCTCATGCGTTACCCCGTAAATAAAGGCGGCGACCACCAATTTTCCCTGATTTCGCATCAAGCATTTGATGATAAACTTATACTGCTTTTTGAAAGTAATAAGAAAAATTCACAAAGCTAGTAAAAACGCATATAAATTTTTTGAGCAGGATAAGTATTCTTGGTCGCCGATTTTGTGTAAAGCAAACTTTATTTCCATCCCTGCAATAATTTAATACAGGGTAAATGGCCAACCTTCATGCTCTGCACTTCAAGCACTTACTTCCATAGGCCCATTTTTAGTCAATCCAGACGGCAAAACAGCCTTCGAAAATGTATATGCGTGGAATAAAGTAACCTTGAAAAAATACAAAAGAAATTTTACAAAAAAAATATTTTAGGTTGCCAATCTTTTGTTTATAGACAGCATACCAGAAGTTGGTTTCTCGTACAGAGATTCCAGCTCGCAAGCAGCAAAAATCACTGATGATAGCGTAAAAAATATTTGACAATCAGCAAAATTCTGTTTGGGAAATGATTTTAGATAGCCAATGATGCTGTGGAAGCTCTTCAAAAGTTTGTGCAAGCTTTTCCTGAATATAAAGTCAGGGATCTATACCTGGCTGGAGTGTCTAATGCGGGCGTCTATATCCATTGATGGCAAAAGATAATTGAAGTAACTAACAATGATGTATGTGAAAAACATTGCACCTAGATGATTGTAAACGCTGTATATTTAGCCATCCAAAATGTTGCTTAAGCTAGTGGGAATTGCAATCGGCAATGGATTCCTTTCAGCAAAGAGAATGTTAATTCTATGGTCAAGCTAGCATTCTATCGTGGAATTATAGACAAATTGTAATTTTTTTAAGAATTAAGCTATAATTCGAGATAAGTCTATTCGGTGCTACTGCAATATACCCCCCCCCTCCAAACGCTACTGGAATATACCTCCCCCAATAATTTTTAGGCTTGGCAATTAGGCTTAGCCCTTAGGATTGGGCTTCGGGACTTAGGCATAAGGGTCAGGACAACCCATACTGATTTTAGCATTTTCAAAAAAAATGTGGTTTCAGGTACTAAAAAATGTGGTTTCAGCCCCCTAAATGATTGAGGGGGGGGGGGTATGTTCCAGTAGCGTCGTATTTTGATCAAATCTTGGCAATACAAAAAATAGAGTCGAAATTTTTATAATTGTAGAGACATGGATTTCTACCAGAGACAATGTTGCCACAGCCAGGAGAATTGTGACTTTTCGCAAATATGTTAGCTTTGATGCCTCAAATTTTACCTATTCTCCAATATTTAATGAAGATTCCTCGCATGATGTGTGCTCTAAGCAAACTTCAGAGCTGATCCAACTGATTTCTGCTGGAATACCTAGGTATTATCAAGTTCGATCTATAAATAAAAATAATGAAACATAATTAATGCACATTGCTCAGATACAACTACGAAAGCCACATCAGGATTGCTATACCAATAACTATGACTTTACACCCACTCAACAGTTCCTTCAAACTATCAGCTTCAGAAGAGCTTTAGACAATGCAAAAGCAAAATCAGTCTTGATTACAGACGGTCAAAGCAGATTTGTGGATCAAGGAGTATATTTGTTTGACTAAGCTTAATCTATATGTTGATACTGTTTTTCAGAGTCTGATCAATGCTAGATCTACTGATCAGTTTGGAGGCTACAGATGCCTCCAAAATTTAGCAGACATTTATTTCAACAGTCGGCAGTGCGGAAATCACTCAAAATTCCAGATATGTTTAACAACAAGGAAATCAGTTTATGCAAGTTGGTTGAGAATTCAATCATAATTTGCTGTTTTCTTCACAAGATATATTTTTAGAGATTCTGCCAGTGTAAACTATGTTTTGAGCCATGATGAAATGGGAGTAGCATTTCAACAATTGGTTGAAACAAGTAAAATTTTGAATATTGAAAGACCTTGGTTTCACGCACACGAGCATGTTTAAAATTCGAATTGGCGAAGTCAGTTTCCCTTTCGGTCTACTCTAAGAGTACTGTCTGCGCCAATTCAATTTTAGACATGCTGCTGTGCGTGACAACCATGGTTCTTCAAGTATCTGTTTTTACTGTTCAGACTGTTTACCGTATTTACCGTGAAACTTTTAACACAAGAGCATGCTCCAATAGAAAAACAGAGATCGAGGCAAAAGTATGAGGGTATGCATGTTATAGAGTCAAAAAAAAGATTCGGGTCGAAAAATAAAAAGCCGTGTTTTTCTATTAGAAGTATGGCCCTATCCCTCAATGGGGGGTTTTTTCGCCTTGGTCTCCATTGTTATTTTTGTGATTTTTCAGATACGCTTGCCTAACCTTGCCTAAGCCTAAAATCATAAAAAAACAAAACAGGGGAGGGGGACCAAGGCCTCATTTAGGGATAGGGCCAGCAGTTTTATGGTACGTAGCATCTAAGGACTCTGCCATTATTGCTGAACTTCAGCCTCAAAAATTTTTTTCAGACTATCCACTGAAAGTTTTGCTGTTCAATGGAGACACAGATGAGCGAAACTCTTTTCTGGCAGCATCCACTTTGTTCGCTCACTTAACCTTCAGCAACCTATAAGCAATGAAAGACCTGTTTGGAAATTTCAAAAGATGATTTCTTGGCAATGACTGCTGGTTTTACGAGACTTTCCAGAACAATAGCTTTCAACTCGTCTTTTGACTATTGCGGTAAGCTTATTGAGTCAGTTACGGATTCAAGTAATAGCACTTCTGAAAAAGCCTTAAAATTGACAAAAATAAGTTTTCCTAGTTTGGAGGAGACTATTTTACCTACCGCATTTCCTCTAATAAGCGCCCACCTCTAATTTTGAGAGCCTATATCTCAGTCCACAGCAAATATTTAGCGAATCTGTTTTTTGCGTTTTCTCGACTCCCACGAGCACTACTGACTTCGCGTTTAGATTTTTGTTGAGCACTCAAATTTTCCAGATCGACTCCAAAATTTTCAGATATTTGGGGGTTCGAACAAAAGCGCCCATGGCTCTTATTAGAGGAATACGGTACATTAAAGTCAAAATAACTTCCTGTACACTGGTCGTCTTTTTCTAAACATCATTTTACTAAATTATTAGCTCACAAGGAACCGCCCAAACTGTAAAATGTTAAGCTCTGAAATTTCTATGCACTTTAGCATTTTCATTATTTTTCGATGCAGTGTATAAGAAAATAATGCACAAAAGATCGACTCGAAAATTTCAATTTTGTACAGTCGACTCACGATTTAAGGACACCCCAAAGTTCGTTCTCCAGCTGGGTCCGACACTTTTTTAGCTCGATTTTCGAAGCTTTTTTTAAATTCTGTTTTGACAGTCTGGTCGCAAATATCGCAAGGATGTCGATTTCGCCGATCGTTTTCAAAATCCAGAAACTTTTTCTTCTAAAAAAGCAAAACCTCGATTAAGGACAGGCTTTTTCTAAAATCCCTGTCCTTAAATCGAGGGTTTGCTTTTTTAGAAGAAAAGTTTTTGGATTTTTAAAAACGATCGGCAAAATCGACATCCCTGCTATATTTGCGACCAGACTGTCAAAACAGAATTTTAAAAAGCTTCGAAAATCGAGCTAAAAAAGTGTCGGACCCAGCTGGGGAACGAACTTTTGGGGGTGTCCTTAAATCGAGAGTCGACTGTAAAAGAAATCAACTTGGGGGACCAAAGCATCCAAAAATTAAAATTTTTTGGTCGATCCTAGGAATGGCTATATGAATGATTTTTGTATTCAGCGCATCGAAAACATAAAAAAATGCTAAATTTTGCATAGAAATTTCGAGGGTTACCATTTTACAGTTTAGGCGGTTCCTTGTAAGTCATTTATCAACCTTTACTTTAAGGGCGGTGATCACGACGCTTACTCAGCTGTCCTGGGCCCGCTCTTCAAATGATAGCAAACTTTTTGACTCCAGTACGAACTATAGCAACCTCTGTCTTTTTCACCCACTTCTTCGGTCCAAAAACTAAGTTTCTTTGCCATTGGCAACAAGTCGTAAGTTATTTTTTTTTGCTATTTTTTCAATATGATTTTTTTAAGTCACAGAAACAAGCTGATAGGATCAACAGTCTTCCGGGATTGACATTTGATATCAAGTTCGAGCAATATTCTGGGTATCTGCAAGCTCAAAAGGCAATTATTTGCATTATTGGTAGATTTTTCTAGTTATCAAGTTTTAAATTAGCTGATTTTTTTGTAGGCTGGTGAATCGCAGGAAAACCAGAAACAGATCCGCTAATACTTTGGTAAGACTGCTAAGGCTACTATTTACAAAAAAACCATTTTTAAGTTTGGTGGTGGCCAGGTTGCAGTAGTTTGGGTGGTTTGTTGACTGAGCACGGCCCTTTTCATCCAATTCGGATGGAAAGACGTTGTTTGAAAACAACTTTTCTTGGAACAAGGTTTGCATTTTTTGAATCCGAATGTACAACTGATTTGTAAAACAAATTTGAAAGTGCATGCATTAGACATCTAGGACTCCTAGACTGGGAGCCCAAACCAAAAAGTAGTTAAAACCACTTTTTCGATAAATAATAAAATATAAAATATAAATAATAAAACTATACCTAAAATAAAATTCTATGCCTTGTTTTGTTAGAAACCAATTTGTCCAAACCAATCCGTACAGAAGTTCAAGTATAACTTAAATATACACACAACTAATAACTTTTTAAATTTAAATTAGTATAATTTATTCTTGTAGTAAGCATGTAGAATCATTCAGATAGCAACGTCTTGTATCTGGAGAGCCCAAGAGGAGCAGGCTTTTCCTACCAAGATTTGAAAATAAATGCTGACACAGGCTACAGTGACAACAAAGTAATAACTAATGTTTTTTTAGATCATAAATAACTTGTTCATTTTAAGACTCTGACTGACAATTACTTAGCCCTAACAGACTTTTTCTCAGCCTATCCCGAATACCAAAATCGTCCATTTTATGTGGCTAGCGAGTCTTATGGCGGCATTTACGTGCTAGCCTAGTCCAGCTATTAATTCAAAATCTCCAATCGGGCAATTTAAAAGGTGTCAACTTGGTAGGTATGGCTGTGGGCAATCCTTTGCTGAGCCAAACCCATTTATTAAACTCTATCATTGGCGTCAAATATCATCATGGGTTTATTGATAAAAGGTTTGCTGAAGTATTTAAACAAAAAACAATGTTGTTTCGGAATAATTTAGCCAGTGGGATTCCCTGCGAACGTGCTGTCCAGACATAGCAGCTTATCAAGACTTGGCTAGATGCGATTTTTCTAAGTTTATTAATCTGGAGAGTTCTTCCTATGGCCATCTTGTGCCTGTTAATGACTCTGTTTGTGCAACTACAATAGCTGCTATAGCAACACCATTTGAAAAGTAATTTTCAGCTTAAAACAGTTTAACCGACAAATCATACCCCAGTAAATGTCCTTTAAATCTTTACAAAAATTTGTCTTGTACGGGTAAACTGGTGATTGGGGTTTAAAGATACATTATCAAATGAGGTCATCTGATAACCCGGCTCCCCTTCTATTCCAAATCTGTTTTTTGGCATTGTGCTTTTGACCCATGTTTCGATTACTTCTCCGGAAAATATTACTGGTGATCTTGAAGCCAGAGAGATGAGCTACAAAATAAGTGGAAATTGCGTGAGAGGAGTAAAAAACTGGATAAAAACACGATTCCGAAAATTATATTTTTAAATTTTATATTTACAAATTCCAAATCTATTTTCTTAGCACAAACAACAACTTCAACATTTATCAAGACTGCTACGAAACACTGACACAAATCTATTTACTCAAACGACAGAAAAAAGAGATGCTAGAAACAATTCCAAAGAGTCTCAATGGTCAGAAGAGATGGTGTAATAAATTTTCTTTCAAGACACAAAATTAAAAACACATTTCAAATTTAGTACAACACCTTTTCCACAGATGCCTTGGGAGGCTTTCCATGTTTTGAGTTTCCACCACAGAAAACTATCTGAACAACCAAGATGTCAGAGCTGCTCTACACATTCCTTCCTACGTTCAAGATTTTGCTATGTGCAGGTAATGTGTTTGCTCTTCAATTACAAACCTCCATTCTCATTTTAAGAATCGAGATTGAGTCCCACTACACCACTGAGATCACAGATATGAGCCCCATTTTCGATGCCATTATTGCTTCAGGCTATCAGCTGAAAATGCTGATCTATAGTGGAGATGTAGACTTTGTTTGCAACCCTATTGGAACTCAATGGTTTGTGGAAGAAGTGGTTGATAGAAATGGCTTAAATGTACAAGATTCTCATGCAGAATGGTTGTACAGACAACAGATCGGGGTTATAGCAAATTGTTTCAAGGCAATGCAGCATCTATACACTTGCTCACTGTTAAGGTATCCCAGACTTTTAAATAAAAATAGTAGCTTTCTTCTAAAAGGGCGCTGGTCACTTTGCATCAATGGATCGACCTGGCCAGCCTTGCAAATGATCGCTAACTTTTTGGCTGATACAAATTACAGTCAGTCCATTCCAACAACACTACTTTTACGAGTTTGAAGAATGAGTTCAAGGTCAAGGAACAGGCAAGCTAAACCATTTTTTAAGCATCTTAAGTAAAATTGTCTTTTTGAAGTTGCCAAACATTAAAGCAGCTGTAAGCCGTCTGCTCAGCATTCAGCATCATCAAAAATCTGGTTAATGATATCCAAGACCTTTACGTCCAAAGGATAAAAATCAAAGAGAACACAAGAAAACAGCCTTCAAAGATACAGCTTCGGATTCTAAAGTGAACCTGCTTAAAGCACCTCCCACTCAAACCAAAGAACAAGATCTGATAACTGAATTGCCTGGTCTCACATTCTCTATGCCACCACAGTACTCTGGCTACTTAAATGCCACTAAAGGGTATTTCTGCATTATTGGTAAATCACAGCCTATTGGTCAATGAGAAAGATAGCTTTGATGATAATTGTTTTAGGCTCATAACTTCTCAAGGTTCAAACCGTCGACAGACCCTTGATATTGTGGTAGGCGATAGTACTAGAATAATTTTTAGAATAGTTAGGGTTGAAAAGTAACTTACTTAAAATGTGGCACGAAAAAAGCTACATCATGTAAATTAGAAAATTGCGTGCACAATACTAAGATTGATGAGCCGTAATTTGGTTTTTACTATGCGCAGGAGAAGGTTTCAATTAAATTTTAGACAGAATAATTATTGTATAACAACATAAAATAATGCAAATTGATTTTAGGCTTAATGGTGGTCCAGGTTGCAGCAGTTTAGGAGGTTATTCACAACTCTTGGACCTTTCAAGCCTTCAGCAGACGGCACTCAACTTGTGGAAATGTGTTTGGCTGGACTAAAGTATGCTTTGATTTTTTAACAACATGACATGCCAAAACTATAAATAGGCATTCTTTTTTTTATTTTCTTAGCTTCTTTCGATTTGGTTTAAAATTTCGTGCGGCACAGCGTGAAATATACTGATCAGTGATTTTTAGGTGGGCCATGTTCTGTATCTGGAAACACCTCGTGGAGTTGGATTTTCTTATAGCACCGATGAGTCCGACATTCCAGCGACCAACCTACAATGATACAATTGCAAGCTTATAGAGAAAGTAAATGAATTAAGATTATATTTAGACAGCTGAGAACACAGTTCAAGCCTTGAAATCCTTTTTCGCCAAGTTCCCGGAGTATAACAATAGACCGTTTTACATTACTGGAGAGTCTTATGCTGGTGTTTATATTCCTACTTGGTCGAAAGGCTGCTCAAGACTATGAAGGTGATTCATTTTGAAAAAATATTATTGATAGGGTTAAGCTTCTTTTATTATCCCAACCTACCTTATTTCACTCTGCTCTTTTTAGCTTCTTCAATTGTTTACCAAACCATGAAAGTGAGAAAGACATGTTGAGTACCCCTGATGTTTGTTGGTGTACCCTGGGAGGAACGCGACCTAGGAAATTTTGGATGAATTTTGTTTCATGCGCGTATTTTGTAGAGCGTGCCTGAACCTCTTATGAACTTGACTCCCCCTAAAAGCCAACAACATATTAGGAATGACTCACGTGCCCCCCCCCCGTCAGATTTTTTTCCTTATCAGTGCCCCCCCCCCCGTCAGATTTTTTCAAAAACGGTGTAGGTAAAATGCCTTCGAAAATTTGAAAACGGTGTAGGTAAAATGGCCTAAAATTTTTTGGTGCCAACCACACCCCCCCCCCCCCCTCAGAAATTTCTGGCTACACCCCTGATGCTAATCCAACTTCTAATTCTGCGTAAGTTAGTCTGACATTGCAACACCTAGTTTTGGACAAAATCCGGCTCTAAACCACATTTAAAAACACAAAGCTTGGAGTAATCCTTTCGTGTCGAGACTATATCCTTAACAGCTTTCACCCTCCTTTAAGGAAAACTATGGTATGGGTATCGAGGTTTTTTTAACGTTGAGTGACCATAGTCCACCTTTTTGGATCTTTAGAACTGGGGAGCGAGTAGCACTAGAACTTGGCACGCTCTACAAGAATAAAGAAAAAAGTGTTCATCGAAGTTTTCCCAGATCACAGTCAAGGTCTTTTTATTTTAAGGGAGGAAGGGTGAAAGCTATCAAGGAGATAGTCTCGACACGAAAGGATTAATCCAAGTTTGTGTTTTTTTTAACTCGACAACTCGATGTTCCGATCTCAGACAAACTTACGTAAAATTAAAACTGGATCAGCATCATCAACATCAAATTTCTAAATTCTTTAAGAAAATGCCCTAAAAATCTAAATGCAATAGAAGACTAATTATTTTTTTTCGGTGGTTTTTTTTCCGTTTTCCATTTCGATTTTTAGGCATTTTTTGAAGGAATTTAGAATTTCTGATATTGATGATGCTAATCCAAATTTTATTTTTTATTTTTGTTGTTTTCATTCTGTAGTCCTGAATCTCTGGTCTAAAATAGTAAATGAAACATACCTGGATTATTCTAAAAAAATCATCATTTAGCTGCAAACACTTGCCAGGTCATTTTGAGGTGTTGAAAAGCATTTTCATTAGTTCAATCAATCAAAGTTTATTTAAATTTCAAACGTTAGGTTAACATTTAAGCACTATGTTGTTGCGCAGTTTAAAAGCCGAAAAAAAATGTTTCGGAGAGTTGTTTTGAAAATCTGAGTGTCGAGAAATGGCTTTTGAATAAAATCGTATTTTTTGAAAATTACTGAAATCCCAAAAATTAGAAAAACTTAAATTTTGGTCACTTTTTAAAGAAATTGACTTTATTCAAAAAGGCTTATTTCGACACTCAGATTTTCAAAAATGAATCTCTGAAACGTTTTTTTGTAGTTCATGAACTGCGCTACAGCATGATGTTAAATGTTAACGTGACGCTTGGAATTTAAATTAACTTTTGATTAATGGAAGTAACGAAAATGCTTTCAACACCTCAAAATGACCTGGCAAGTGTTTGCAGCTAAATGTTTACTTTTCTAGAATAATCCAGGTATGTTTATGTAATATTTAAAAGCAAAGATTCAGGTCTACATGATGATACTCCCGAATAAGACATATCATCTCTTAAATCGATAAAAAAATATAAGAAATTAAAAATCCATGCAGAACTTTTCTTACACCTGTTAGTTGATTTATTCGGTACTTGTGGCTAATCATGTAGACGTGACCTAAGGTCAAAAGCTAGAAAACCCCAGTTTCAAAGTACAACGCTAAAAAGTTATATGCAGAGCGACAACGTCCTACATCAACCTAGCAGGAGTAGCTATTGGCAATGGTTGATGAATCTTCACAACCAAATCAACTCCGCAGTCCAATTGGGCTACTACCGTGGTTTCTACGATCTACCGTAATCATTAGCACAAGACTAGCAAAAAAATAAAAAATTTAGTACCTTGAAAAATCTTACGCAATGTTGTGAATCTGCGCAATCCCTCTGCAATTTTGCTCAGTACCTGAGCTTGATTACCAAGGCATGGCCACTCCTCTACAAAGTGACAATGAGACTGTCCAAATTTGTGGTGAACTAGCTTACAACCTTGGATTTCTTAATGTTTGGGAAACATTGCAAGTTTCAAGCTTTTTGCAAGAGTGTGTTGAGTTTAGAATGTTTTTTTGCAGAAACGATGCCTACAACACTTACACTGATTGCTATGCTACTCCTGCAGACTCACCTTTGTTAGCTTACAGGCATCAAACAGTTACTACCAGGCAACTAAAAAATCATCTGGCACATCCAAACAAGTGGTTTTGCCCGACACTTACAATTTTGTCGATCAAGCGGTAATTTCTCGTTATTTTTTATTTTTTCAATAAGTCAAACTGTCCAAGCTCGATAGAACGGCACTTTTCTCAACCCGACTAAATTTGACTAAAGAGGAATTAAAAAGCAGGTTTCGATATAACGGCATCTACAACTGGTCCCCAGGTTCTAGCGTAGTTTTGATCTAACTTGATATTAACTGGTGTCCAAAAAGTTCCCGATGGATTTTCAAAGCCTTATATTTCATCAATGTTATGATCATATATATTTTTCTTCTAATACTAATTTGTAGCCCTGTATCTCCTTTTTCAAATAGGGTATTGAACATAGCTTTGGATAAGTCACCATTCAGCTCTATCACTTGTGAAGTTATTTTAGGAATTTGACAAGCGTTTTGATCACTTTCAGTGATCAAATCTTTGATTGAAATTCAAGCGCCGCGGAAACATCTTATGATCATGATGTAGCGTAGCTCAAGAGCTACAAAACCAATGTCACCGAAAAATTTGAAAATCTGAATGTTGAGATATGGATTTTTGGAAAAATCAATTTCTTGAAAAAATGGCTAAAATGCAAGTTTTTCTAATTTTTTGGATTTTGGTTATTTTTCTAAAATTGATTTTTTCCAAAAATCCATATCTCAACATTCAGATTTTCAAAAATCATTCAGTGACATTGCTTTTGTAGCTCTTGAGCTGCGCTACATCATGATGATAAGATATATTTCAATCAAACATTCGATCACTGAAAGTGATGAAAACGCTTGTCAACTTCCTAAAATGATTTCAGAAGTGTTTGGAGCTGAATGGTGACTAATCCGAAATAATAAAGCTAGGTTCAATTCGCCATTTGAAAGAGGAGATGCAGGCTACAAAATTATTTCAGAAGAAAAATATATGATCATAACATTGATAAAATATAAGGCTTTGAAAATCCATCGGGAACTTTTTGGACACCAATTAATGACCTCCGCCTAACAAAATTCTTTGATTGTTTTGACCGATGTAAATATCGATTTATATACATATATGTATAGTCTTGAAAAAGCAGTCTTGCATCAGTTTTTTTAATTTTCAGAAGCTGATAAATCAAGACTCGACAGATTCATTCTTAGGTGGAGCTTGTTACTGGAAAAACATGGCTTTAAACTACCTTAGGAATGCAAGTGTTATCAAGGCTTTGCATGTGGACATTGAGGGTTTGCCGGCTTGGAGTGGTTGCAAGTAAGAGTGCTGACTATAAAAATATAGTTTTTCGAATAAAATTTTAGTGATGTTATGAACAATAACTACGTCCAGCAATACTTCGACACCACACCAGTTTTCCATTCAATCTTCAGTCGTGTTAGTCCATCTCAACCGCTCAAGTTCTTAATCTACAATGGAGATGTGGATATGGTCTGCAATTTCCTAGGTGATCAATGGTTTATTGAGAATCTGGCAAACGCTGATGGGATAATGAAAGTGGGCCAAAGACAGCCCTGGAATTACACACATCCTAGTGAAAATAAGCAGTTAGTTTATTTGAGTAAAAAATTGGCTAGCAAATTTTCAATAAATTTAGAAATTCACCCGCCTAGCTGGTTTTAGCCAACAATACAAATTTGACAATGGAAAAGCTACACTTAATGTGATCACTGTCAAGGTAATGCTATTATTCTTTTAGAAGCTCTAGAACTATATCCTGAAAACCCGTGAAAAAACTAACCCAAGGACTAGGGAAAAATAATTATTAGGGTGTTCACAAAGTTCGGAACCCCCTATAACTCACTTTTTGTAACCGAAATGTAGCTAATATATGAAATTTAATGACTGAAATATAACGACTAATTACTAAATTCAGCAAATGATTCAAATTTGCCTTAAATCAAGAATTTAACGACTATATGGCGACTCATTTTTGACAAAAACCGATTTTTCAGCCATTTTTATTCCATTTTTTTCTTTTAAGCAAAATAAAAAATGACCCGAAAAATCATTTTGTCAAAAATTAGTCGCCGGACTTTAGCTATTAGTCGCTAAATTTCAATTTGATCCAATAAATAGGTCAAATGTAAACATGTTTTTAACTTTTTTTGCTCCTCGACATTGTCATAAAACATTTTCTTTAAATTCAGTTTTATATACAGCAAGATAATAGGACACAAAGAATCCGAAAATTAAAAAAAGGTGTATATATCGCAATGATGCGAACTAGGCTGTAAAGATTAATCATCATTAATCATTTAAAAGCACTCATTCAGGGCGCTGGTCATATGGTGGCTATGGATAGGCCGGGACCTATTCTGCAAGCTCTGTACAATTTTGTGAATGATGCAGACATTTCTACGACATTGAACGCTTCAATTATCAAGCCTAGTTCAGCACTGAAATCTGTATCTGAGATTCAAAATCCAGGTAGTTTTAAAATTAAAACTATTTAAAAAAACCAGCCATAATACAGTGATCAAAGAAGAACAAGACAAGATTTGGGACTTGCCTGGTCTGACTTACACACCTACTTTTGCCCAATACTCTGGCTATGTAAATGGTGCTGTTGATGGAAACTACATGTTTACTGGTTAGATACCACCTGAAATTTTAAAATACAAAAACAAAATTACAAATTAAGGATGTAGAGCCCCAATTTGACTTAGATAATGCACCTGTGCTTCTATGGTATTCTTTATGAAATTATTATTTTATTATCATTTTTGACGAGTGCAGGCTTACTGGTGGTCCAGGATGCAGTGGTTTAGGTGCTCTGCTCACAGAACATGGTCCTTTTCAAGTCAACCCTGATGGAACTACTTTATTCGAGAACCCATATTCTGGAACAAAGCTGCCTTTGTGATCTACTTAGACTCACCGAGGGGCGTCGGTTTCTCCTACCAAGACACACAAGTAAATTCAGAAATGATCTGGAATGATGAGAAGGTGAATTTTTTTCCATTTTAAAGCTTTTCAAACCAAAATGTAAAACCAAAATAAAAAAGCATTTGAAGACGAGATTATGAGTAACTATTATTAGATTTTGATAGACATCTAAAATTTTTTTATTATTGTGGACTGCTTTAACTTTTTTTCTTTGTTTTAGACAGCGGCAGATGTAGCAGCTGCAGTCAAACAACTTTACCAAGTCTATCAATCCAAGCTGGTGGTCGAGAATTTTATGTGACAGGAGAGTCTTACGGTGGTGTCTACGTGCCTTCTATCACTAAACTGCTCATTGAACAGCTAGAAGCTGGGGAAAAAGGACCACTAAATGGGTTAAACTTATATCTCAGAGGCATGTCTATCGGCAACGGCTACTTCAGCAATAAATACAGCGTAATAAAAAATATTTTTGAAATAGCGTGTGATGGTGTATAAACAAAATCGGTGTATAATTTTTAGATGGCAACATCTATGGACTTCTTGTATTATCATGGAGTTATAGGCAAGAAGTATGATTAATTTCAAAATTTATATGTATCTGTTAAAACTGAAACCTAAAAAAAAAAAACCCTTTTCGATACAAAACTTATTTGTTACAATTCTTTACTTCAATTAGCGGATTCTTTTGAAATGTTCAAATTACTAAAGAAACCCGAAAGATCTAATTTACCGCTTGTACTGTGTTCATCAGCTTCTCTTGAGCGTCATAGTAGTCATCTATCGCAAAATTTACCGTAACACGGAAAGTTAACATTAACTTTATTGGAGCCAGGGGAAATTTCAGAGACGGAGGGTGTGTCAAAGAGAGACACATAACGAAATATTCAACACGGAAGGAGATTGTGAGATTAATGTTAAGGGTCCGATCCCGGTTAGAATATTTTTACTAAAAATCAATAATATTGATTAACAAAAGAACACAAATCTCCCCTTTGACACCCCCTCCGTCTCTGAAATTTACCCTGGCGCCGATTAGTTTAATGTTAAACTTCAGTGTTACGTTAAATTTTGCGCTAGAAAACTACTGGTCATGCGTCCCACCCCAGAATCAATATTTTGGAAATCTGTTTGTTGCATTTTTTTCATTCCACAAGTTCAGCCTCTTGAAATTTTGGTTGAGCACCTAAAAATTTCGACATTGACCAGAAATTTCGCTGAATTGGACTGAGAGGTTAGAAAATGCAGTATACGTAATACGGTAGTATAAATCTGCTTTTATCACTTTTGCGCAACTGTAAAAGACCTATCTGGCGGCCTTGAAGGTCAAATCAAAAGAAATATTAGCATGAATTTTACAATATTGCCAATATTAAAAGAAGAGTTTCAAAGTACTGTTTTTGGATATTTGATTTGTTTTAGTGATTATGATTCGGCTCGCAAATGTTGTGTAGAAGCTGGCCAATCTTCCTGCCAATTCAATTTCTCAATAGATGGTTGCCCTGAAAGGCTAAGTGGCTTGTTTGGACTTTTTTACAATTACCAGTAAGGAACTAGAAAGTTTGAAAAACATTATTAGCATTGAAAACTTTAGTATTGATGTTTATAACATCTATCAAAAATGCTACGAAGAAAAAGAATTACCGTTTGGAATGATCAATCAACAAGACTCACCTTATTTGCTACCTGGTAAAATCCAAACTTCAATCTTTTACAAGATATAAGGCGCCGTTTCGGACACACACAAAATATTCAAAAAAGTGATCCGACTAATTTTGTGCAATCCACTGGACAATGGGATTTAGTCAGAAGGTTGGTTGAACAATTATTTTAACAGTCTAGAAATTCACAGGCAGTCAAGGGATTACAGATATTTTTAAATGATTTACATACCTGCTTAGAAAACAAATTTAGGATCTGTTCAACTACGCATCCAATGATGCTTCATTCGGCTTTCCTTGCTATTCTTTTGACAAAACTGCTGATTATTTGCAACAAAAATATGTCAGAGAAGCACTGCACATCCCGGAATTCGTTCAAGAATGGCAGTTTTGCAAGTACAGTGAACACTCATTATAACGTCTCCCCAAAAGTTCGTTCCCGCTTAGAGTCCGACACTTTTTTTACCTCTATTTTTTAAATTTTCGCCAAAAGTAATTCGTCAGTCTAGTCCAAAATATTGCAAGGATTCCGATTTCGCCGATTGTTTTTGTGAATGGTGACAATTTTGCTATTTAGACCCGCAACGCTCGTTATAACGTCGCTCTCTTTTTTAAAAGGGAAATGTTATAACGGGCGTTGCAGGTCTAAATAGCAAAACTATCGTGGTTCTCAAAAACGATTGGAAAAATCGTAATCTTTGCGATATTTTGAACTAGACTGACGAATCAGTTTTGGGAAAAATTTAAAAAATAGAGGTAAAAAGGAGCCGGACCCTAGGCGGGAACGAACTTTGGGGAGACGTTATACACAGTGTTTCAAAATACAAAAATCTATTTGGTTCGTTTTTAAACAAACGCCAAGATTTTTGAAAGTCTTTTTCAAAATTTATTGTTTCTTTCTTTTTTTCGCTTTTCCGTGTAATTTTTTTTTTTAGCAAAATATGAATTTTTCGAAACATAAGTACACCATTCCAACCTTCTATGACACATAGCACACCATACACGAAGATAGTAAAGCGTCAAATTTCGCTATAAAATAACTAAAGTGCAAAAAATATCAAAAAAGCGAGACTTTAAAACAAAAGCAAAAATTTATCACCAATTCAAGCCAATAACAAATTCACATCAAAACATTTTACTCCAGCATCATACACCGATTCCACAAATTATAGTTTTTCGTGTGAGCCTGCAGACCCACACAATTGGGAAATTGTGTAACGTACAGCGCTGGCACCACATAATTAAAACAGTCAGAAGACTTTATTCGCAAATTGCTAATATGTTCTAACCTCAAATAGACCAAAGGTTTCTTTATTAAAGATCTCTGCAACGTAAAAACAACAAAACAGTGACAACAACCCATAGGCATGATCATGATCTTCTGAGAATTTCTCCTTCTACTTTCATTCATGCCTTCCACGTTTCAAGCGCCTTCGATTGCCAGAAATATGATCTGAAAGCAATTCATGAAAGATCTGGAAGTATTGCAACGTACAAATTATACCTTTGCAGCGATAAAAGTGTTAGGCTTAGCGTATATCCCGCTTGCATCCGTCCGCAAAATTGTTCCCAGATTGTACTAGGCCACTGAATCCTTGAACTCCTCGCAGAAAAGCCCACACGCTTTCTTGTTCTCCCCTTTCAAGTCGGCCGCAATTATCTAGAAAAAATAAATTTATTGTGTGATTTGCCGACACAAGGACACAAACCTTTTCTACGTCCATCGTAGGGAAGACTTCGCGGACTTGGCATACACTTCATCCTGCTGCTTATTCAACCTGAGGCTGCACTTGCACTGTCGCACGTCCTCCCTAGTGGCTGATGATTCCCTAAACGCAGCTTAAAAAGTAAGGTAAATCAGCATACAAAGACGGATCTTGCCTGCCTCCTCTGCTCTTGCGATGGCCTTTTCTTTGGCGCTCATCTTGGCACTTCTTGCTTCGACCAGAGCCCTTCTTGCTTCAGAAGTCCATCAAGTCCATCATCTTGAGCTTGTTTTGACTGCAATTTTGCTACAAAAATATTGATGTTCCCAAAATTTCGCAAACATTGGAAATACAACCACTAAAAAATTTACTTACATAGACGAGCTCTACGCATCATGTTTGCTTGTTCGGCAGCTTGAAATTGGCTTCATCTAGTTTCTGCTTCTTCAGCTTTCCTTCCTCATCTTTTCTTGACTGCGGCTGCACGAATTTCGGAGAGAGACAGTCCATTTGACTTAGCGCACATTCTTCTGGTGGTGACCATCTTTAGCTCTAAAAAACGAAGATTTATTTTTGCATGAGATGCTCCAAATTTGCATTTTAAAGCTTTTTTATACACCAAAACGTAGCCCATACATTCAGCTAC
Organism: Ditylenchus dipsaci; assembly: GCA_004194705.1. Classification (NCBI taxonomy): domain Eukaryota; kingdom Metazoa; phylum Nematoda; class Chromadorea; order Rhabditida; family Anguinidae; genus Ditylenchus; species Ditylenchus dipsaci. Next base: position 200,843 of record SADC01001299.1, read on the forward strand.
TCGAAAGTTGAGCCGAATTTTGTGATGATGTTATTTTAGAAACTAGAGACCACTTGAAGCAAACAAGTGGCATTTTCTCGAGTAAAAATAGGGGTTTTTGCGTTTTCCATCTAACTTTTGCATAAAACACCTAAAATTTGCATTTTTGTATACGTCTTTGGTACCGAAATGCAGCAAATTTACTCCTCTATCGAGCCTCCAGTTGCGTTTCAGGAAACCTCGACAAAAAATAATGCTAGAATCTCAATCGAGTCAACTAGATGAAAAAAATTTCTTGGAAATTTTCACAGAAATCAATTATAGCTTTGAAATTTCGCATGTTTTATGGGCAAGTGATGGCTCATTCGAAAGCCCTTAGTGTAAGGAATATTTTGGCCATAAATATGCAAAGGCTAAAGAGAAAAAAATTTCGATGAGGAACACGAAATAAAAAATAGTCTGAAATCGACCAATTTTGAAAATTTTGCCATTTTTTATTTGGCGCCAAATTTCCTAACATACTAAAATTCGAATTTTGAAACACTGTGTATAACGAGCGTCGACTGTAATAAACTCTATTTCAAAAAATACTACATAAAATTAATATTTTAAAACAGACCGGTTTGGTAAGGACCAGTCAACTATCTCTAAAGTGAAACATTCAGAGTACAATAACTACTTTGAAGCACAGAAATCACATTGTCACTTTCAACTCTGTTCGAATCATTTCTACAAAATTAAATACAAAATAGCTTGAGACATCTTGTATTTTTCCCATTTAGCGGGAAATTGCTCGGCCTACTATTTGTAGACCAAAGGCTTATTTACACAATTTTCAAAAAATTCGAACCATTTCAAACAATTGCAGTCTCAATTAAAAACTCATACTTTTCGGAATTGCTTAGGAATTATTGAAAAATTATTTTGGCCATTTTCAGTTCCGACATAAATGAAAACTACATCAGACAGTACAACAACGAAGACAGAGATATGACATCTATTTTTAAAGACATTATCTCTAGCAAATATGTCGACCAACTAGCTGACCCCTTCAAGATTCTTATCTACAATGGAGATGCAGATCTGGCTTGCACTTTCCTGGAAGCTGAATTTTTCATAGACAATTTGGTGGATGACCAAATGGGACTGGTAAGCAATCGTTCTGACATGAATCATTAGCAGTAATTCATGTTTTTAAACTAGTCAAAAACCATGTTAAAATTTTTCGAATGATATACGGCTCTTACCTTGTTAAAATCGCACTTTGAATGTGAAAAAAAAAAGAATTTTTAATTTTTAATTTAAGAATTTTTTAAAAAAGAAAAAAAAATTGAAGTTGACCAGTTTATGATAAATATGAAATCCTTTTCGAAATTGCAAGTAACGAAAATTGGATTAATTAAAGCGATGTCTATATTTAAATATTTCTAATGCATTGCTATTTTATTCACAGACGATTGCTGAAAAGCAGCCTTGGTTCTACTCTGAAGCCAAAACTCCTGATGTTACTGTGGCTGCTGGCTTTCGCAAGTCGTTTGAGTTTAGCAATACCAAGGAGAATGCAGTGATCCTAGACTTGTTAACTGTCAAAGGTGCCGGACATTTGGTGCCGACGGACAGACCTGCTCCAGCTATGCAAATGCTTTATAATTTTTTGGGATCTCAAGCTAACTATAGCGTTCCTGTGAAGTACTCTTTGTCTAAGGCGGCTTTGAAACAGCAATATCAAGTAGGAATTATTAAAAAGGAAAAACCCATCTATTTTTATCATCCGATGCTTCGATTAACGTTAAGATTATTATAAATTTTAAGTATAGAGAAGCTTTTTTACTAAACTCTTACCCCTTTTTTGATTATTGAATTAGCTTAGCGTAGTCTTAACTGAAACCCGACTTTTGAAAAAATTTAGGGGAACTTATAAAAACTACTAGGCTCTACATTATTCAATCCTTTGTTCATACTTGTGAGCAGTATTGCAGAACAATAAAGCGTAAGACATGAAACAAACCGGATGTAAAATAAAAGCACACCGCGAAAAGGATATAATATTTTTGGACTCAACTGTAGTATTAATGCCTTTTTAAAAAGCTGTATTTTCAATCACTAGTAAAAATATTTATTTTAAGCCAAATGCTATTGAATTGCCTGAGCCAGATGTTTCACCTGACGACGAAACTTCTGAGACTTCTTCCCCTTCGCCTCCTCCTCCCGGATCAACCACTTCTGCGGCATCTAAATCTTTAACAGCTTACAATTTTGGCTTAACAAATTATTCGATTGCATTATTTTGTTTAATATTATTAAAGGATTTATTTTAACCGCTTAGTCTAGCATCTGTCATAGTAAAAAATATATATTTAATAGGATGGGGGTTTATGAAAAAATTTACTTTGTACCTTGCTTGTGATTGAAATTTTCTTAAAATAAATCGAATAATTTTCACTTATAATTTTCACCAATGCTTATTGAATTCTAAGCACAAAAAATCTATGGATTTATAGAATCTGATAAATCTTAAAATGAAATCATGTCTTGAATGCAATTATTACAAAACGGTCACTATATTGAGAAAAAACTGAGGATAGCATCTAGAGGGGCATGCTCACCTGTTCAAATTGGTGCCACAAATTGAAAAAAAACCTAATCATTGAACGTCTGTCCGGATTTTTCAACTTCGTTTCTAATCAAACAAAGCCTAGTATTGATTTTAGGTATGGCTTTGTTAGAAACCAAGTTGAAAATCCGTACAGAAATTTGATGATTAGGAATAATTGGAATTGGCGGACACCAATTTTGACCAGGTGAACATGCCTAACAAGTTTGTTTTATGCTAATTTTGTAATTGTACGATACAATTCATTGCTAGAGTGTTTAAAAAGCGTAGTTAGCCGAATCCCGGTCGGGTGACTTTAACACATTAATGCTTCTCTAGTTTATTAAGTGCTTTCCTGCTGTTCCTTTGTATTAAGTGGAGAGAGAGAGAGTGATGTCTGTCTAACTGTCTGACAGTGTCTATATCCTATCAGTCTGTAGATTAGTTTTGTTTTAATATGCTGTCTGCCAATGGCTCATAAACTTACCTGGCTGGGAGTTCGAGGTGATCACCAAGACCTCGGCTCTATGGTGAGGCTTGCCCATTGCACTTGAGGCGCAGGCTGACCTGTATGGCGGCTCCAAACTGGGGTAGGCCAACAGCTAAATTTTGCGTGTGTGGGGTGGCGTTCGCCCCCACTTATGTTGCTCTACAGGGTGTGTCAAAATTACGTTAACATTTAAAAAACAACCGGTCAGCGTAACCCCGCTGCGACCCGTTTCCGAATTTTCAGGTGGCAACCCTGGAAACGTCCCCAATAAAGCCATTCTAAGACAGTAAAACAGACTTTATTCACTTACAAGCACAAAAATGTATGCTGTTAGAAGGCATTTGAAAACATTGGAACTTGCCCACTTCGGGGGCCCATGCTCAAAAGCACATTTTCACCAAAGCAATGACTACTTAGATACCCACAAAAGACCAGTAAGACTCATATTTTGACACAAACGTTTGATTTTGTCTTGATTTGCACTGTCCTAGTTTACGCCTTAGGCTCCACCCAAGCAAAAAAGGTTATTAAGAAGGGACCCCCCCCTGAAGTAAACAAGTGCCAAAAAAATTACGAGTTTGTCATTGCCCGCAAACTTGTGATCAAATGATTTAAACAGTCAGTATAAATCGTTACTTAGTTTAATAGGAAGCGTTACTTCAGTTATTTTGCAAGCCACTGAGCAGTACTGAGCAACCCTCAAAATGTTTGATTTTTGAATTTTTTTGTATAAACTATTTTCTAGGATGGATGAAATGCATTTATTTCCGTTAATAAAAAACGACGGACAAGAACTCCAAATTTCTTGTTGGCAAAAAATCACGTTTAAATGATTTTTTCAAACTTTTTTTAATCATATTTTTAGGGCCTGGAAGAGCATTTTGGTCAAAAAAAAGTTTGACCGAAAATTGACTTTTTGCCTTGAAAGACTAAGGTAAAACACCATAAATGGGGGTATTCTACCCTGTTTTGAGCTTGGCAAAAAGAGCCTCTGAATTCATTTTCGATCAACAGTCTTGCTCGGAATCATGTCTAAGGTAAGTGAGTGCGCGCATCTGCAACCGCGCTTGAGTCTGGACTTGTATTTTTTTAATGTATTTATTTATATTATAGCGAATTATCTAACCATAACTAGCATGTATATTTGACAAGACAATAAAATATCACAAACGGACACTCGATATCATTATACACATACATTTGGCTATAAAAAAGTGTTGTTTAATACCCTTGAACTAATACAGACAATTGTGGATGAATCTCTAAAGATTAATATAAAAAGTTTGCAAAGTGACAAGAGTTAGCTATTGTTGTATAGTTGAGATACTATAGGAAGCGTTAAAAGACAATAGTTATGGCAATAGAGAAACAGCTAAATACAAAATGAAGATAGAGAATGAGATTATCCTAAATAGGTTCAGCAAAATCCACGTCAGGAAAAGGATTTAGTTTGTCAGGACCAAAAAGTGTAGAGTAAACTGTGTATGTGTGTATGGAAGCACCTGTAAAAATAGCAATCAGCTATAAATTAACACCAGAAAAGCTAAGCGTCTTAATGAAATTTTACGGATTCCACTCAAGACAAAATACATTTGCTTTTCAAAAAAAGTCGAACTTCACTATTTAGATGTTTGTTGCCTTTAGTGGTATTTAGAATTTGACAGTGAATTTCCAAATTTAAAAGCAATTTTTTTAGCAACGACGCTAAGCATGAATCCGGTGTCAGAATATACGCTAAACGGGTACAAGGGGGTACAAAATACAATGTTTTACGGTAGTACCATAGAAACTGAATTCTAATTCGCAAAAAACCTTACCAAGGACCACATGAAGATGCCTGAATATACTAATTTTATTGATTTTTATTAAAAAAGCTATTACCATATAGTATGTGCGAACGGGACCACGCCATCCAATTTGAAGAAGACCATACCCACTAGATATACCAGACCTCCAAGCAGCATCAGAGGAACCCCAGTCCTATCGTTCATTGTAGCGATGGCTACAAAAGGGACTGAGGCTGTGACTACATACAAACAGGTCTCCACAGACTTGAACCTTCATGAAAGTTGATTTGGTAGATTATGCCCAAGATGGCAAAAGCCCAGACCATCCACTTCAAATTAATGCCTAGATGGTCACAGTTTCTAAGGGTTAACCATGGAGTGGAGGATGCAGCTATGAAGAAGTAGATTGTTACTCGGTCAGTTATGTGCAGATAGTAGCGAAGCTTTCTAAAAATAACCTTTTTTGGGATATTTAAGGCAGCAGATAAAGATAGTTTCCACTTTTTTGAAAAAGCTTTATACTTTTTCTGTGGAGCTTAGAAAAGTTTTGTCAAAAAGTGCTTAATCTCTATACAGTCGAGTCTCGATTTACGTACCCCTGTGGACCGGCCCTAGGGTACGTTTAATCGAGGGGTACGTTATATCGAGGGTAATTTGACGGAGTTTATTATTGGGGGACCGGCCCTAGGGGTACGTTAAATCGAAGGGTACCTTAAATTGGGGGTACGTTAAATCGAGACTCGACTGTATATTATTTGGGTCGGCTGTGTGCGTCTTTGGCCATTCTAAAGCTATTGTTTTGCAGCCCAGTGTTTAGTCATTTTTGCTAACTTATGTCACATATCAACATCTTAGCTTTTTTAAGCACAAATAAACAAAATTGAGGCTACTTTGAAAAAGCTTTTTTGAATCCCTCCACATAGGAGATGGTGGATTTTAGCTTGGATTTTGGATGGATTTTTTGTGTTTGAGATCGATTTTCGGCCGTTTTTTGCAAAATAAACTCAGATTGATCCCTGGATCGCTCAAAATGATTTACAAATATTAGTAGGTACGAACAGCATGGAGGCGCCGTTAGGCGCTTATTACCCCTTGTCATTTGGTAATTTTTTTAAAGCTCACTTTTCTATTGGTTTAGATTAATATTTTTAACTCAGCCTTTAACTTATATTTAGAAACAAGACCTGCAACAAAAATACCAAAGCAGTACAGCATAAAAATACCTTTGTCGGGTCTGTATATTAGTTCGCACAGGTGATAGATTGTTGACATAAGGAAAAGGAGCTAAATTAATGCATTCGCAGCTTCTCTTGAAAATCTTCATGCTTACTGTAGTAAAGAAGCCATAAATTAGAGCAATATTGTATTGAAGGTCTCGATGGGCTGAGGCTATTAGTTCCTTGGTGACAAGCAGACTTGGCAAAATGGCTATCTTGACACAAAAAAATCTACTGTCTCTATTTACTCTATTGCTTGATCACCGTAAAAGCTTTATCAATAGTCGTGTCTATTTTTTTCAACCTTGCGAAAATCAGGAAAATTTTGGTCGATATCTAGATTTTCCGGTGTAAACCTAAAATCGAAAAAAGCTTGTGGGAGTTAAGACAGCTCACAAAACAGATGTACAAAATGTCAGCCCCTTCTCGAGATATAAACGCACCTCAATGTTAAGGGGCGGGGGAGGTCTATTATTAGAGGAGGGGATCTAGTAGTAAAGCTTTTACGGTATCCATATTTTCTGTATTCTCTGTAATAGAGCTGCATCCCTTGATTCGAAATCGTGTTTTGGCAGTGTTTTCGATCCACTTTTGAACACTTCTCTTTCAAAAGTTACAGCCCACTTTGAGATGAGCCATATTTTCAGTAGTAACATGCTTAACACTTGTAAAAGAAGTGTTGAAAAGGTGGGTCGAAAACACAACGCCAAAAACATGATTTTGAATTAGGAGGTGGTGCTCTATAATAGAGAATACGGTGAAAAAAAATGGCATAGAAGAAAAAATCATTAGCTCACTGCATGCGAAATTGTGTTAGCTACATGCTCCAAATGAGTTGGCTCATATCTCAAACAAGAAAATGCTCAAAAAATATTTTAGACTGATAAGCTTACCTTTCTCCTTTTTCTGCTTTTCTTCCCATATACGGGCTTAAATATAAATTTAACATTTTTATTAGACAAATCAATCACCTACTTAGTAATTCCGCAACTCATTGTGATGTGATCTGTTTGAAAATGCCTGCTAACACCAATTTTCAAAGGAAGGTCTAAGTTTTCAAAGCCAGTTTGCTGTCTGCCTGCCCAGTCTGATAAAAGTAGATATATTTCATGGTGTTGAAATCGTAAAAAACAGTACATCCATACAAAATGCACCCAAAAGTGTTTTGACAGCTTGATTTGTACAAAATGTACAAAATCGGTTTCACAATTTTCCTTTGCAAACTTTTGTACGAATATGCCGTTTTCGTACGATTTATTCACTGTGATTTTTTTAGCAAAAATATAATACAAATAAAAATTATTTGCCAAAATAATGCACATTCTTACAGAAAAGGCTTTTATTTAAGTTATTTAACAAATATTCGGTTATATTTTACGTTCTTGTGTAAATTAGATTATCTTCAATGACAATTAATAACTTTTGGTAGTTTTTTTTATTCAGCCAGTCGTAGGTAGCGGTGAAATTTGGTTAAGGGTGGACTCTTCATCCTCATTTTCACTCGAATATAGGTGAGACTTAGCATTGGCACTGGAATTTGACTGAGATTCACCATTTTTTTGACGAGTTTTATCCACTAAAATAAGGACTTTACATTATTTATTTAATTTTATATCGATTTTTATTAATAGCTGAACTAACCAACCTGCGAATTTGTTCATTCCACCGTTTTGTGTATCCAGACTGCTTCTGTTTTTGGGAGAAAGAGAGTCAAAACTAGTGCCCACACTCATTTCTCTAGCCATCAACACAACTGGATTAGACCCTAATTCAGCAGAATCACTTGGTAAATACTCATGCACTGTTGGTCTATGAAAGCTAATTGGTCTGGATGGAGGCTGGCCACAAGAGTCAATATTGAGGTTAGGTACTGGCTGAGGTTGTTGAAACAAGGGCTCGTCTATGTCTCTAACACGAGGTGGATGGTGGCCAGTGGTAGGGGTGGAGGTGAGCATGGGTCCAAGAGGCAGACTGCCGTCTGCTAGCACATTTACTATGTGGCACTGAGATCTGCAATAACGTATGCCGTATTTACTCTAATTAATGACCCCCCCCCCCTGTTTCAAAATCATGTTCTTGGCATCGTATTTTTGACATACTTCTGGTTACTTCCCTCAGACAAGTTACGCTCATTTTGTGGCCAGGAAGATGAGATATCAAATGGCTGATGACTTGCCTAAGAGAAATTATCAAAAATAGGTCAAAAACACAAAGCCATAAAAAAAATTTTTATCCGGGGGGGGGGGGGGTTGGGTGGTTGGAATATGCGCCTTAATTAGAGGAAATACGGTAAATAGACAAATAGACTTCCAGTTTGCCTTGGTCCCCAAGCTGATTTTTTCGAATTTTTTATTTGCAAAAATTTTTAATTTTTCGGCTCTATCAAAGAAACCAGCCTTTTTGCACAGCTTTTTTTTGTAGGACAGCTTGGTTTTTTACTTAATTTTTTGGAGTCTCCAATAAAAAGCTAGGGTAAAAAGCGAAAAACAGGTCAGCTTTTTTAAAGGACCATGGTTTTTGCGCGCAGTGGCATGGCAAAAATTTGAATTGGCGGGCACACTTCTCTTTCGTCTCTCACTGTACTCTTTGGAGTCATTTCGAACGACTCCAAAGAGCACATTTTGAGACGAAAGAAAAGTGCCCCCGCCAATTGAAATTTTGAACATGTCGCTGCGCGCAAAAACCATGGTCCTTTAAAGGCGCATATCAGTGCGTTCATATAAAAAAGCGAGGACTAGCAAATTTTTTAAATGTTTACATTTATCACTCGTTTCGCGTCAAATCTAATATTGATGAACGTATACTACTGTGGAAACTGTACTGCTACTGAAAAGTTTTGAAAAATCAGATAAAAACGCATGCAATTTCTTTTTCGAGATTTTCCCTTTTCTCCGATCTTTTCTCCGTGTAAGGTACACTCTTTTAAAAAGCCAATGCTGTTATAAGGCGGTACATATCAAAAAGCTACAAAGCCGAAAGGCTACAACTCGAAAAAAGGGACAAAAGACTACAACTCAGTAAAATTGGGAGAAAGCGAAAATTTCGGCTTTTTGCTTGGTTTACCATGTTTTTCAACATGGGACTTGGCAAAAAAGAGCCTCTAAATGCATTTTTGATCAATAGTCTTGCTCGGAATCATGTCAAACGGAAGTGAGTGCCCGCATCTCTAACCAAGCAAGCCCCCTGCGCCCCCGAAGGAGACAGAAGGCACAGGGGGCTTGGATGGTTACGCGGTAGGCCGGCAGTCCACAAAACTATGTTCAACATCTTCCTTCTTGCACAAAATTGGCCCTTTTTGGTCCCTTTCCACTATAATACAGCCCTGAATCTCTTAAAAAATGGACAAAAAGGGTACTTTTAGGTGGTCATGAAACAAAAATTTTTATCGACCAGAACTCAAAAATAATGTCTTTTTTGAACTCTTGAAGCGATTTTAGGTCTATACAGTCGAACCTCTATATAGCATAATTCAAGGGACCGCCAAAAACCTTATGTTATATAGAAGTTATGTTATATAAAGTAGCCATCCCGAAAATAAAATCAACCATCGAAAAGAATAAATTCGAAGGAAAATTGTTAATTTTGTATTCCTCACCACCTTAATGTAAACAAATTTCTTATATAGACTGAAGAAATCTGATTTTTAGAGAAATTAACTGATTTTTGAGAAATTTAATAGATTTATGTTTTATGGGAGGCCGTTAATTCGGCTAGAGCCAGAAAAAAAATATGTTATAGGGAGTTTTATGTTATATAGAGGTAAAAGTTATGTTTTATAGAGGTTCACTTTGGCTTTATTTCAATCAGACCAACCAAACTGATCTCTGAGTTATGTTATATAGAGTTTTATGTTATATAGAGTTATGTTATAGACAGGTTCGACTGTATAGATTGTTGGGAAACATTTGACGGTTGCTTTTTTGGGTTTGCGGCGCTTTTTCCCAATTTAACTGAGTTGTAGCCTTTCGTCCATTTCTTTCGAGTTGTAGCCTTTTGCCCAATTTTTCGAGTTGTAGCCTTCGGCATTTGTAGCCTTTTGTCCGTGTCCAATAATAAGGTTACTGCTTGTCAGTTTTAAAAAAACAATAACTTCTTTAAATTTATTCAATATATACTTACCTAGCCATCAAAATAGCAGCTTTATGCAAAGGTAACTGGCCAGCACTCAAATCAGAATACATAGCTGAAGAATTGCTGGTTGTATAGCTGGTGCTCGGATTACTACTGCTCATATTTTCACTAACAGGCTGAGAAATTTGTTGAGTGTTCACCCCAACATCCACCTTTTCAATGACTGAATCATTGGTTTGAACCAGTTTGCTGTCATACTCATGTATCCTTGGAGAATATTGTCCATTTTGTTGCCTAGGAGTGGGTCCACAACTTCTATCCACCTTGCAGACCACTTCTTGCACCACCCTTACACTCTCAATCACTTCCTGTGCCACTTCTCTGGTCAGTAGTTGGAGTTTGTGCTGGTCAAGCTGAAGACTGAGAGAGGAGCTGCTTAAGCTGCTTTCCCCACTACTACTTGCCTCGCCTACTGGAATTTCTTGATAGGAAAGCACTTTCAGAGCTTCTGGATTGTTATGTACTTGGGGGGAATTGGCACTGAATTTTCGCGGCTTTAGCAAAGTAAAACAATTATTTCGTTCACATATTTTGAAATAGGACGCAACAAACGCGCCAACAAAAAACTCACCAACGTAAAAGACTCGGCAACGTCAGAACTCGCCAACGCCAAATCTCGCCAACATCGAATCTCGCCAACGCGGAAACTCGCCAATAGCAAAACTCGCCAACGAAGAATGGAAAAATCCGACGCCAACGAAGACCCTTTATGGCCGGTCCCAAGGGAGCAGTAAAATCGAATTTTCGTTGGCAAGTTTTGCCGTTGGCGAGTTTCGGTGCTGGCAAAATTCTTCGTTGGCGAGCTTTGCCATTGGAGAGTTTCGCGTTGGCGAGTAGGAACAAACTCTTTCACAGTGCCGGTTTATCGGGGTGTCGGTTTTTGTCGAGAGTGGACTGTAGTATGTTATGATTATTTTAGCTAACCTTGGAGAATAGCAGCACTGTTCTACAAGTGTTGCATTCAAAGGAGGCACATTCTAGGAATTGTAGTAGTTTTAGAAGTCTGCATAGGGTCAAGAACTTCAATTTGACGCCATTTGCTAGAGCTAGCAGGTGAGCGCGCCACAGAAGGCACTCGACTTCGCTTTTCCAGCCATTGACTGACTGCAAACAAATATTTGATAATAAAAAGAAACCGCAATTTTTTATCCTTTTTCCGTAAGATTATGCTCCGACCTAAGAAAAACTGCCATATTTACTCTAATAGGTAGCCGGCCGCGTTATTTATTAAGCCCCGAAGGTCGGAAAATTTTGAGGTCGATCTCGATATTTTGCGTGCTTAAATAAACTAGAGATATAAAGTTAAAACTCGATTTAACGAAACTCGATATACCGTATTTTCTCTATTAATTACCCCTCTCTAAATATTCCCCCTCCATAGGCACCATGTATCACAGCTCAAAAAAATTATTTTGCAAATCTGTTTTTCGCATTTTCTCAATCACCACGAACTTAGTTGATTCCAATTTTTAGATTTTGGTTGAGTACCCAAAACTCTCAAAATCAAAAATTTTTTTTTTTTCGATTTTTCAGGGTTAAAAAATAATTGCCCGAGGGTAATTAATAGAGAAAATACGGTAACGAATATTTAACGTCGGAAATTCGTTCCCATCTAGGGTCCGACACTTTTTTTACCTTCATTTTCAAAAAATTTAGCCAGTCCTGATTTTACAGTCTTGTTCCAATATTGCAAGGATTCCGATTTTGCCGATCATTTTTTGGAAATCCAAATATATTTCTCTAAAAAAGCAAAAACTCGATTAAACGAATTTCGGTTGAACGAAAAACCTGTTTTTTCATCGAGTTTTCGCTTTTTTAAAAGAAAAGAAACTAGATTACCAAAAAAGGATCGGCAAAATTGGATTCCTTGTAAGTCTTAGGACCAGACTGTAAAGACAGAACTGGCAAAAGCTTGAAAAATTGGGGCAAAAAAAGTGTTGAACGCGGTCACTTGGAAGGTCTCTTGAATTTCAAAAAATCGAGTTTCAACTGTATGTTCTAAAAGTTAAAGGGGCTGCTATATTAGAGGAAATACGGTAAGATGTAAACCCACCATATCTATCCACAATTTCTGAAGATGGTTCGTCCTTTGTGTGGCCCAGAAAGCCGAGCACCTCAGAGTGAGAATTGTTGTATTTGGAGTAGCAGATGTCATTTTTCAGAGACCGAAACAGTCTTTTAAGAACAGACATGGCTATTCCATTTAAACCTGCAGAACTGAAAACAAAATTTTTCAAATGTTGTCTCTTTTGGTGCAAGTACCTAGTGCAAACGTCACTTCCTCGTCTATTCTTTAGTAGATGCAGTGTTTGCTGGGAGTCTAGACAAAGACGAGAGATGCATTCTCTTGCTGCTAAACTTACTGCTAGTTTGTCTTGGGCTGCACAGCGGTAGTAGTGCTGATTGCTGCGGTTGCTGTTAGAAGTTTTTGGAGATGATGTCATCTAAAACAAGTAAAAATTTAAAAAAAACAGTTATTATGCTTGAAAATACGGTTAATTTTTAAAATACAATACAAAATCTCGACATATGAGTTTTAAAGCTTTATGCAACTGCAAAATCTATAACTGGAACAAAAGTGCGGCTTTTAAACGTATTTTTGCTTGTTTTTCTATAAAAGTCTATAAATAACTGATTTTTCACAAAAGTTACGCAAAAATAGTTCACATAACTAATAAGAATTAGATCAAAAAAATCTACAAACTAGGATTTATAAAAGTGATTACTAGACAATTTCCTTATTGGAAAAAATGTAGCAAGTTCTACAAGTAAAGGAAAATGTCTGGTTGCTTGTTGCAATATATTAAGCTGTTGCTGTGCCAAGGCTAAGGTGGTTCCTGATTTCTCAAATCTAACCCACCGCTGATATTGTGCAGGATCAAAATACCCAATCTATCCGAAATACCCTCAATCATAAAGTAGCCCTTTTCACTCCTACATCACCTTTTTCTAAATTTTTCATGGCTATACTTTCATTACTTCCAGAAAGTACAAAGAAAATTGACTTTTCAAAACTACATCTATGTTCATCACAGTGACACAGCAATCGGCGATTCTTATTGGCATTGTGAACTGAATAGAACCAGCATTTCATGCCAAGGTCGAGCTATTCTGAGAGGCGGGCGGTGCTATTCTAACGACAGGTCAGCATAATCATTTAGCTGATCCCACACAGATACCTCATAGAACTACCAACAATTGCATATACGCCGGGCCAGACACCCAGCTTTCCAATATTTGATCAACACTCCGAAGAGGTTCGGCTCTAATAGAAACCTTTAGGATTCTAATCCAATCAAGTTGTCAGAGAGTCTTTGACTCTAAGTAGTTTTCGCTATTGTACAGCAAGCTGGGTTTAGCGCCTTATCATTAGGTTAGAGACTAAAATACTCTTTGGTATACGAAAATTGACTTTAACTTTAAGTGACAGAACACTACTAGCAACTGTACTTATCGTATTTTCTCTAATAGAGCCGCACACAAAATGGTTAGCTTTGCTTACAGAAATAGTTAGTGCTGCCACTCTATTAGAAAAAATACGGTATAAGTCAACTAGTGGTCTTGCAATAATAATCAAATTATTCATCCTTTTTCTATAAACAAAATAACCTTAAAAGCTTAGGCTTGGGTGGTTATACTGTATATATTGGCGATGCAAAAGAAGTGGTGACCAACTTCTTCAACACGCGAATTTCTTCTCAACCAGTAAATACTGCCATACTTTTACCCTATTTCGATAAACCATTCCATGGTTTTTTCCTTTTCTGAAGCTGCATGGACATGGCTTAACAAAAAAATCAGTTTATCAATAAAAACACATAAACGAATAGCACTGATCAATTTCTTAAAATCTCAGCTTTCAAACAAAAAGATGATCTCGAAACAAGAATATAAAAAACTTGTGGCCGAAAAAAAATTGTCGAAAAATTTATCCTACCCTGCACGTTTACAACTGATAAAAAAAATAAATTTTTATTTTATTTCTCAGGTTTTACGTCAAAATTTTTTTGCTCAAAGATAAATATACACTGGATATACCGTATCTCTTTTATTAACTCCCCACCCTCTAATAACTTCGTGACTTTAACACATTATGCCTCTCTAGTTTATTAAGTGCTTTTATTGCTGTTCCTTTTATTAAGTGGGAGAGAGAGAGTGTTGTCTGTCTAACTGTCTGACAGTGTCTATATCCTATCAGTCTGTAGATTAGTTTTGTTTTAATTGCTGTCTGCCAATGGCTCATAAACTTACCTGCTGGGAGTTCGAGGTGATCACCAAGACCTCGGCTCTATGGTGAGGCTTGCCCATTGCACTTGAGGCGCAGGCTGACCTGTATGGCGGCTCCAAACTGGGGTAGGCCAACAGCTAAATTTTGCGTGTGTGGGCGGCGTTCGCGCCCCCCACTTATATTGCTCTAGGTATTTTTGCTGTTGAAAGACATTTGACAATTTGGCAGATCTGTAGGAGTGGACCTGCTTCAAAAGCACTTTTAACTAAAGTGACTGACTACTTAGATAACTGCAAAAATTTTCGGATTTTGAGCAAACAGTTTGAGTAGAGCTTCATCAACACCTGTTATCATGAAGTAGAAAGAGAAAATAAATACTCATGCAATTAATCAATGATTCTAACCGCTTCGAAATCAATCAGTCAAGTCGGAAATCTCGGTGTTTTTCTATGTCACCCCGTATGTACAAAACCGTTTAAAGAAAACACACTTTTTTGTACTGGACCGCCAATTCTTACTTTTTATTCAGTTTATTTCGAAATAAACTAATTATTTGGCCATAACTTTAAAAATTTTAAATATTTCAAAAAGATTTTCAAAAAAAAATTCACTTTTATTCAAAATTTGAGACGTCAAAAAAGTAGATTGGTGACAAAAAGACTTTAGTGTTTTAAGAAGTGCATGATTGAAGAGTTCATTTTTTGTTCAGCCGCAGTCTAGGATGCTCTAGTAAAGGCATATTTTTTTAAAAGAAGGGGTAAGGCCAATTAGATTCGAAAAAGTGCCTCCGTGGTGCAGTGGGCTAGGGGAAAATTTGCAAAAACGAAAATTAGCAAAAGTCATTTTGAGACGAATGGAGAAATGAAGGGTACGTTATTTGGAACTAAGTGGTACATGTTCGTATTCACTAAGCTTTTATTGTCATAGCATATTTCGTTGTGCCATTTTTGTTTCGGCGATTTTCATTTTGGCGATTCTTGTTTTGTCAATTCTTTTTGATTTCCCCTAGACGCGCAATGCGTAAGCGTTTGTGTTTTTCGTCCCAAAATGGTGCAGGTTCGATCCCACGTGGTGGCACTCCATTTTTGACTCATTTGGCCAGTTTTAGAGGTAATTCGGAATCAGCGACTCAAATACGAGTAGAGCTTCATCAACACCTGTTATCATGAAGTAGAAAGAGAAAATAAATACTCATGCAATTTATCAATGATTCGTAAACCGCTTCCAAATCAATCAGTCAAGTCGGAAATGTCGTGTTTTTCTATGTCACCCCGTATGTACAAAAACCGTTGAGGTAGAGAGGTAATTCGGAATCAGCGACTCAAATTACCCCTAGAACTGGTCAAACAAGCAAAAAAAGAGTAAAGTGCACGCATGCGGAATCGACTCTTTTATGACCACGTAAGCCACTAAAGCCACTTTTTCCCATCTGAATGGCTCTACCCCTAAAGGAGGGCCTTTAAAGGAGCTTGTTTTTTTCTCAGATCTTCTTTCAGAAAATCTATATTTGTTGCTCCTTAGGACCTTCAAGGTTTGTGCAGGTTTAAATATACCGACAGAAAAATCGACATTAATAGACTCCTCATTATAGAGATAGCAAATAAAGATAGAAGCCATAGTTAAAATCAATATCAAAGGGTAGCCGCAAACTTTTCCTTCTTCCAATATATAAAAAAAGGTTGTAAAGAAACATTTTATAAATCTTTCATCTCATTCTTTTCCGTTAGAATGTTTTGCTTACACTCAAAAAATCTTTTGGTATGACAACGAAAAAGTACATTTTTATTTTGACCATCCTTTTGGTTATTTTTTTACTGCCAATAGTTTATTTTGGTGGTAGTATGGAAACCTTTTAATTTTCCGTTCTAAATTACTGTCCTTGAATACTCTCTTATTTATCCATAATTTCTCTCTAATTTTCAATGAAAGTAAGCTGGCACATCAATTGCTGGACAATTTGACAGGCATTGAAATAGGAGGTTCGTCTCACAATCCATTGGATTAAATGCTTTGAATGTGGATTATACTGACGAAGACAATATATATAAGGCGCAACAATAGCTCACACAGGAAACTTTTACGAAAGTAGACATTATTGCATCTGGTGACAAACTTCCTTTTCCAAATTGCTCTCAAGATTTTGTGCTCAGCTCCCATTCATCGAACATTTCTATGATCCTATAAAAACAATTAAGGAATGGCTAAGAGTGGTCAAGCCGGGGGTTATGTATTTATTGTCGTTCCACACAAAAAAAGAACTTTTGATGTAGCCAGAAATCGCACAACTTTGGCAGAACTGATTGAGCGCCATGAACATCCTAATCCCCCTGTGCCTTATGTGCCAGCTCACTTCTCTGTTTGGGTAACTGAAGACTTCCTTGAGCTGTGTAACATTTTAATTGGGAAGTGGTTGCAGTTCAGGATGTAATGATAAATTGGCTATTGGCTTTACAATTGTTATACAAAAACCGAAAAAGTAGCAGTCATTTTTACAAAGAGAGAAATAAAAATTTTACATGTATATAGTATGTTGTGCGTCAGACTGTGATATTACAACAATGTAATACACAAATAATGATCATTGTAATTTTTGACCATGTAATAATAATAACCTTTGTTGCCTTAAAGTTTGACACCTATTTCATTGCTTTATGTCTGCTCCTGCAACGAGCCAACCAGTGCGCAGTCTTTTCCGTGGCGGAAACGCAGGCAGGAGGGAAACGCTAAAAAGTTGGTCTTCATGGACAAAGAGTACTAGATTTGTTGATTGTGGGTTTATTGAGTTGAATAAGCGCTTGAAAAATATCGCGATATATCATTCGCAAAAAAAAATATTGCCCAAAAATATCGTATCGTTACATCGGTAAAACGCGAAACCGATGCTCTACTATAGACCATCCACCAAGCTAACTTTTTAATTAAAGACGTTTTTAAACATGAAAATGGCATTAACAATAAATAATTCCAATACCAATATATCTTCTAACATCTTAGATTTTAAATATATCTTTAAAAAAAGTTGTAGCCAAAATAAAAACAGGAAAAATTGGCGCTTTCTGTATTCGAAAAGTAGAGATGTGCACGGGATCGGATCCCTTTCGAATCGGGATGAGCATTTTCAAAAAATTATTCACATTTTTGGCCGAAAATTTTTCATATTTAAGCATAAATTTGTAGTTTTTTCCATTTCTTTTCGATTTCTGCGATCTTATAAGATTAGTCGAAGTTTTTTAATAAGCATCAACAAACCACGAACCTTGCCCAGAAAGCCTTTTATAAAAAAAGAACACAAAAGCCTAGATTTAACCCATTTATTTGCTGTCATTCTGCATAACTTGAACAGTTAGAGAAAAACTGATGATTAAGCTTGCTCGAATAATAAATACAAGCAAAAAAGATTGAATCTAATCTTATAAAAAGTGATCCAAAGAAACAAAATTTTTGAAAAAAGCGGTGAAAAGCAACATTTTGACTAAGTAGTGATTTCTGATACAGTGAAAAATCGATATTAGTGATGACCCTGGTACTTACGTACCTGCAAGGTCTTTTTTCGGTTAACTGTAAAAAGTATTTAAACGTCGCCTAAGTGATCTTTGTACGCTAAAAACGATAAAAAGTTATTTCCTAACAACTTCCGCGCTTAAAGTTTCTGCACGAACTTTCGGGCTCATTATTCAAAATAAAATTTTTGCAAAGAGAACAAAGAAAACAACATAAAGAAGCTTCTGCACGAATAATTTTAAGCCTTTCCTTCCTTGTCCCACTTTCCGAAACAAATTTTTTCGTGACTACAATGTGAATAGCTCATTCGAAAGAGGAAGGAAAGGGATTCAAAATCTTTGTGTTGGATCATAGCGAAATTTCTACTTTTAAATAATGAGCCCGAAAGTCCGTGCAGAACTTTTCTTACACCAGGTATATGTGTTGGCGGTGCCCCGTAAAAAATGCCTTTTGTCCCTTGTTAAGACGGGCTAAAACTATTTTTTTCTTACCTTTTCGCAGTCGGAAAACATGCTTGAGTCGCTCCTAGCGTACGCTGGTCTACCCTGCGCCTGAACAAAAGCCAAAAAAAACAATAGAGAGGACTAAGGCAGATTTTTTTCAGGGGAACCACAATTGCATATAGAGCCGTACACTCTAGCTATAGTACGGTTTTTACGTCGTCCCCATCGCTCGCACTTTATCGAGAGTTTACTGTAGTTGGAATTTTTAGTCTTAATAAAAAACTGTTTTAATATGCCGCCTTAGTGTGTAAAGTTTTCGGCAGTCAGATCAAAAGTAAGACAAATCCCAAAATTCTGATCGGATCCCGAAAATTTTTTACGTAAACCCGATCCCGAATTTTTTTTATATTCAATCCCGATCCCGAAATCAGATTCCCCCTCCAAGGCTCAATGCACATCTCTATTGAAAAGTACTCGTAATAAGTGCAAAAATCAATATTAACTTAGTTGCTAATCTTATTTCTTTACCTTCTAGTAATTAAACGACATAAAGAAAAACGGTAAAATAAATTATAAAAGAAATTAAATAAAAGCAGGTGATGTCTTTAAGGGAGTAGCAATTAATATAAAAAAAACGATTGTTATGATTATTATGTAAAGAAAGGTGACTCAAATTCTTAAAATTAGCACATTTTTATTTAAAAAAAGACACTGGGTTTGATATTTTAAGTTCAAATAAAAATGAATTTGTATTTGTTTCACCGTCAAGAGTTCGACAGACTTTACAGCTGCACCATTTTTAAAGTAGAAGATGTGGCTTTAGAAGAGCGAACACATTATATTGAAGGGCCTAGTTACTATTATTTTATGCGGCTTTTTCTATATTTTGTATATTCCCTGCTATACTGCCATGTACAAACACGCACATAACCTTGTTACAGGCAACAATCCTTGATAAATATGACTTTTGTAATAGGAGCTTTTAGTTGATTTGTACATTGGAGCATTGGACTTTATGTTTTGTGGTTGCTGGGATTTGTGCATGGCTACTGGAGTATGACAGGAGCAGTTTTTTGCTCCCATCCTTACCTAAACTATTTGGCTGGGGTAGCAGTGACGGGTAATATTTTTAAGAACATAGGTAGGTAGTCAAAATTTCACCGATGTTTTTTTTCAAATTTTTGCCTTAGATTAGGTTTTTGACCTTATTGTGTCCCACAAGACAATGCAATAAGATTTTTGTCTACGTTTTGATATATGCACTCGTAAGGAATAATTATTAATAGTGTTAAACGTTTCTTTACAAGTAATTTATGTTCCTGATCGAGAGACGTAGGAAACTAATATAAAATAATTGATAGAGCATCAAAATGCTTATTCAATATACAGTCGAACCTCGAAGCGGGCACCCCAAAGGAGGAGCCCGAGGTGCCCGCTTATCGAGGTTGCCCTTATATGGAGGTTTCTTGAACCGTCAAAAGCCATATAACCGTCAAAAGTCAAAAGCCTATATCGAGGTTTTATCATATCTCAATCAGGGTTCACATATCGAAAATTTTTAAAGCAGGATTTTGTTTCTAAAAAGCAGGAATTCAAACTGAAAATCTACAAAAAGCAGGAATAAGCTGTTATAAAATGCTGTGAGATGTGCCAAATTCCTGCTTTTCACGGACAAAAAGCAGATTTTAAAATAAAAAAGCAGGAAATTCCTGCTAAAGCAGGACATCTGTGAACCCCGATCTCAATCCTATAATAACAGTAAGCAACAATAAAAATTAATAAACAATAAATAGGTTGCAGTAAAATAAAATAGCTTCGACCCCGCACTCGAAGTCGAACTTGAAGTATGTGAGAGGGGCATGCCCATGCTAATAAGAGGTGGTGCCCGGAAAAACCGGGAAAACCCGGGTTTGAACTCAAACTCGAAGTACGTGAACAAGCCATAAAAAAAATGATTGGCGTTCGAGAACGGAATAGATTCGATAAGTTAAAAAACAAGCGCGTTAAACCACATAAATTTTTCAAAAAAATTCAATGTACCCGTTTATCAAGGGTGCCCGCTTAATGAGGTTCGACTGTACCGTATTTCTCTAATAGGCGTCCCTGCTCCAATAGACGCCACCGCTCTTATAAACGCCCTCCCTTAGGGTGACTTCGAAAAATAAACGTCCCGCTGCGTTTATTAGAGAAAATAAAAGGGTAAATAACCTATATTTCAAGATTGTTGGCTACATTTTAATATTGTTTAAGTGGCGGCTATCCGGCCGAGCGCCGAGCTAAGCGTTGGTGGCATAAGCTCAGGCACTAACGTGGCGTTATCTCGAAACCGGCGGTTTTTAGCTGATTTTTCCTCTTGAATGTCTCAAAAAGCATCCAAGTGTAACAGTGTGGTACAGTGTCACAAAAAGTGTGCACACTTTTTGTGACAGAAATATATAACTTTCCAGCAAATATAGCGCCTTCGATAACGCGGTGCCGCCAGAAAAAAGGCGGCGGAGCGCTGAGCTAAGCACCGGCGCCTTACTGACGCTTGAACGATTCTGTTCTATTTTTTTGATGTTGATGTTGTTACAGCACTATATTGTAACTCTATTTTCAAAGCAATGAGAATGTTCGTCGATTTTTTAAAAATTTTATTGCGAGTGTTTGAGCCAAATGCTGACTGTTCTTAAAAAATCAGATTATTTTTACATACTACTCAAAAAAGGAATCAAATAGCTACAAAATGTTTTTCTTCCAATAATAAAAAAATTATACCGTATTTTCTCAAATTGTAGACCCACTAAGCCGTTTTACCCAGGTTTATCTCTAATTATGGACTCGTCGCCTAATATAAATGTTCATCGAGATAGATTATCACTTTATAGATCTAATGTTTTATTCAAAAAATATATTTTTAAAGAAAAGTTGAGAAAACACTGCTACTATCATTTTAGCGCATAAAAGTTACTAGGAGACGTTTAAACATGATATACGAACAATTTTAAATGCGAGTCCAGTCGCCAATATGTTTCAAAAAATTATACGCCTAGTTCTATAATTAGAGAAAACACAGTGCTCTAAAGTCTCTCAGTATTTTTTCTTTCACCAATTATTTAGGACTTTGGATGGCAGAAAGCACAACACAGATAATTTTAGCAATAAATCGATGTTTGTCCATTCTCTCTCCAGAATTGGAAAAAACCTTGTTTGGAGGTTTACTTAATTGAAGTTTAGTACACAGACAAATTTTAGAATTGAAAATTTAAGGTTGGTCTACATTTGGTGGCTTTTCATTCCCACAGTCTATGGATTATTCATAATGACTTTCACTAAGCCAGTTCTGTTCAGTGGCATATATTTCACATGGTCTTTCAAACTTAATATTCGTCATTTCCTTATATATAATCAAAAAACCTAGGTCGTTCACCCTTATGTTGGATATGCAGTGGACACTAAAAATGAAGTTAGTTATTGGAATTCAAATAGCAGATGAAAATGCTAACAAACAATTTTTAATTACTAGTTGGAAAGAGTACACTTAAAAAATCAGCTTTAAAATGTCATAGTTAATTCATGTTTTTATTAACGCTGCGTGTGATAAAAAAAGCTAAAAGGGTGTTTTGCACAAAAATGAGCAAAAGCAAAAGAACTCTCTCGAAATAGTACACGTTAGTCTCGTGAGTACCGTAATTCCTCTAATTATGGCCAATAAAGAGCCTGGGAATCAGTGATGTATAAATCTCCGGCTCTGGCTCTCGCTCTGTCTCTGCTCTGGCTCTGGCTGCGAGCAGGAGCCAGAGCTGGAGCAAATTTTTCAAAGTTGAGAGCCGGAGGAAGAGCCGGAGCAAATTCTTTAAAGTTCAGAGCCCGGAGCCAAATCCGGAGCAAATTTTTTCAAATAAAGAGCTCGGAGACATATTCAGAGAAAATTCAAATAATTTATTGATATTTTATATGCGTATAAGGGTATACACGTAAAATTTTCTGGCTCTGGGTTTCGCTCAGAGCCAGAGACGGAGAAAATTTCTCAAACTGAAGAGCCCGGAGCAGAGCAGGAGCAAATTTTTTCTAACTAATATTACAGAGCAAAAAATTGCAAAAATACATCGCTGCTGGGAATGAGCTGTAATTTAGGAGTCGGCTGAAATTAGAGCATGGGCCATAATTAGAAGAACTAAGTCATGAAAAAAAAACTTTTATTTATTGTCTGTTATAACATTTACAACTCAGACTTCGTTTAAAAGCTTATAAGCTGTGACTTCAACCGCATTGAAGGGCGCAGAGTTTTCCTCTATTAAAATGGGGTTAAGTCCTCCTTCTGAGTACTCCCTTCCTGGTTGCGCTTCTCCTAGTTAGCCTCCTCCTGGGTATCCCGAATAAAAAATTTCCTTAATGATCAGTGGAAAATTCAGTCGAATATCGGCGGGAACTTTTTTTAAAGAGATAGCTAAGATTCTAAGCTACAACTGAGCAGATAGGGTTTCAAGACTTTGTTTGAGAAAACGCTAGAAAAATTAAATTTAAATAAAAAAGTAGGACACATACCCACACATGCCAAATACTATATTGAGATGTGCAGTCGACTCCCGATTTATTGTACACCCCAAAAATTCGTTCCCGCCTAGGGCCCGACACTTTTTTACATCGATTTTGAAATCTTTTGTCAATTCTGATTCGTCAGTCTAGTTCAAAATATCGCAAGGATTCCGATTTTGCCGATCGTTTCTAAAAAATACTTCAGATTTGCATTTAGACCGGCAACCCCCGATTTAGTGTACACCCTCTTTCAAATTTAGGTGTACACTAAATCGGGGGTTGCCGGTCTAAATGCAAATCTAAAGTATTTTTTAGAAACGATCGGCAAAATCGGAATCCTTGCGATATTTTGAACTAGACTGACGAATCAGAACTGACAAAAGATTTCAAAAATCGATGTAAAAAAGTGTCGGGCCCTAGGCGGGAACGAACTTTTGGTGTGTACACTAAATCGGGAGTCGACTGTACCAATATGTAGCCTTTATGCCGAGAAACAAGGCGAAATTTTTGTTGTTTTAAAGGAAACATATCTGCTTTCAGTACGTCAATTATTTTCACACAGTGCACGACTGTTGCATAGCTATATGATGCCTACCATTTATCTCATTTTTCTGATTGCTTTTATTGCACAAGCAAGGAGTATGGGCGGTACTCAAGTGATTAGTGCTAAACAAAAGCAGTAAGAATTTTATATCTGTTTTTCTTATGCCGCATATCTTTCAATAAGCGCACTTTCCAATATCTGGATATTTTTGATATATTTTTCACAAAATGGCATTATCATAATTTGCGTATCGAATTTTACAGTTTGGGGGTTCCTTGTGAGTATCTACTGAGTCATACCCTTCTCCTTGATAATTAGTGTTGTCCAGCCGAAGGCTCGAAATCGGCTCGAGGCTCGACTTTTTTGAGCTTTGAGCCTCGAGTAGAGCCGAACGCCCGAAAATTTCGAAGTCTGAGCCGGCCATTTCCTAACCTGAAAATCATCATAGAGGAATCATTTGCGGTCGCAATCAAGAAAAAAGAGACACGGACAATTCACCGCCAGGACAATTCACAATCACCCCCGGCGATTCACCCCCAGGCCGATTTACCCCTAATTCATCCATATTATTGGTGATAAAATCTTATAAAATTTAAATAACACATCAGAAGTTCAAAAAAGCTTATTCTTAAGCTATGGTCTATAAAAAATCAAGTTTCGAGGCCACCCAAAAGAACCCTTTTTGACAATTTTTAAAGGGACTAGGTCTGTATTCGGGTGTAATTGGACCAAAAAGGGATTAATTTTGAACAAAAAGTAAGATGTTGAACATATTTTTGAATACTGGGCCTACCGCATAAATAAGCTCTGGCATACATATTTTATGCATCCAGAGTCACTTTCGAGTGATTTGTGTCTAAAGTATGTGGGAGTGCGCATCTCAACTCCAAGCCCCCTGCGCCCCCGAAGGGCTTGAGAGTTCGAGATGCGCGCACTCACTTACCTTAGACATAATTCCGAGAAATACTCTTGATTAAAAATGCATTCAGAGGCTCTTTTTGCCAAGTGCCGTGTTGAAAAACATGGTAAAACAGGCAGAGAGTCAAAGTTAACAAATGTCCAAAACTAAATTTTTTATCGACCAGAACTTAAAAATTATACCTTTTTTAAGCTCCTGAGGTCATTTTAAGTCGAAATAGGGCGTTTAGAAACATTTTTTCAAAAAATATACAAGTAGGGCTGATGAATCATAAATGAGGGTAAATCAGCCTCGGGTGGATTCTCTTGGGGTGAATTTTCACGTACCCTGAAAAAAAAAGAATTTTTTGCTTTATTTATGCCCAATTTAATTTTTTGAGTGAATAGAGACACAAAAATTTCCAAATTGCAAGGTATCGAAGCTGCCTCGAAATTAGTTTCCAAAGCTCGACTATCTCCAGCCAAGGTCTCAGAAATTGGGAGCTTCGATCCGTTGAGCCGCAGGCTCGACAACCCTATCTGTAATCTTTGCTTGATTCCGGCGGAGGGGATAGAGAACCTTGATCACGGAGCATTTGAAATGTTGTAATAGATCCCTCACCATTTAATTTTCGCACTTTATCTTATAAAATAACTGAATTTTCCAGGTAAAATAAATTTGCCAGATTTAGGATTGCGTACCGTATTTCCTCTAATAAGCGCGCATGCTCTAATAAGCGCGCACCCCCTACTTTGAAGGCCTATATCTCAGCTCAGATAAATTTTTCTCCAAAGCTGTTCAATGCATTTTCTTAATTCCCGCGAGCTCTACCGATTCACTTTTTAGATTTTGGTAAAGCACCCGAAATTTTAGAGATTGACAAAAAAATTTCAGATTTTTGGAGGTTTGAAAAATAAACGCGCATGCGCGCGTATTAGAGGAAATACGGTATATTAAAAAATATACGGTAGTTAGAATTCTTTTATTAAATCTTTTAGCTTTTTGCACAAATCATTTTTATTGGTTTGATGCATTTTTTGGATGCATTTTATATGTCTATATGGAATATGTTCAGGTTCAGTTTTTTATAGTTTTTATACATTGCAGTCTCTACAAGAATTTCACATTAAATTTGATGAAAACTAATTGCCTGGCGTAACAGTTCAGTGGTCTGTGCAAACTTTTTGCTTTTGCTCTAAAATCTAATTTTATGCCGAAAATTTACGCACCTATTTAAAAAAAAATACTCTGAAAAAGCGTGTAAGCAGCAGAAGTACAAAAAATTTTGTTTCTGAAAAAAAATCTCAGTAGAGTTTTTTTATCGAAAAAAAAATTCTAAGAGGCTATACGGTAGCCACAAATACCTTTTTATTGACTTTGCTTTATTTAACCGCTTACTAGAAAAAAGCAAGCTGTCTTGTTTTTAACAGGACAGTCTTGTTTGTATTGTGTTTAATTAGTCCATAGTTGTCGAAAACTTCAAATTGTTCTATAGTGTGAAAAATGGCTGAAACCAAAAGAAAAATACTTTCTGGCTGCCTGTTTTCATATTTTTTTCTCGCTTTCGGGCAGCGATATTGAAATGTCACACACTAAACCGACCATTACAAAGGGTATTTATAGGGTATTTGACGAAGTGTATTACGATTGGTATTTATGTCACGTCAAAAAGACAGCTTGGGTGATTCCCTTGTCAGTTAAACCTTAAAAAGTCGATTTTCATTTGCTTAATAATATTTTTGTTCAGATAAGCATATTTCTAATGCATGCTGCACAATTCATCTGGTTTTCTTGCATAGCCTACCACCTCTTATATTTTTGACTATGAACGAAACCATAAAGAAAGATTGCAAAACGATTTTTCGAAGAGCCTTCATTAATTATTTTGATTGCTGCTTCAAAGGATCGTGTGTTGAGCCAGCATCTCAAAATAATTTCGGTATCAAAGGAATATCTGAAGCCATTTTCTGAAATTGAGGATATTTGTAAAATAATGAAAAGACCATTTGAGTGGCATTTGTAGCATTTGAGTGAAAAGGGAGAATTATATGAATATAGTATTCATTTTTTTATGAATATAAAAAAAACCATGAAAGTATTGTCGACCAACACAATAAACGTCAATGCAATGAACTCCGGACCCCACATGTTCCCATGAAAGTATTGTCAACCAACATAATAAACGTCAATGCAATGAACTCCGGACCCCACATGTTCCCATGAAAGTATTGTCAACCAACATAATAACGTCAATGCAATGAACTCCGGACCCCACATGTTCCCATGAAAGTATTGTCAACCAACATAATAAACGTCAATGCAATGAACTCCGGACCCCACATGTTCCCATGAAAGTATTGTCAACCAACATAATAAACGTCAATGCAATGAACTCCGGACCCCACATGTTCCCATGAAAGTATTGTCAACCAACATAATAAACGTCATGCAATGAACTCCGGACCCCACATGTTCCCATGAAAGTATTGTCAACCAACATAATAAACGTCAATGCAATGAACTCCGGACCCCACATGTTCCCATGAAAGTATTGTCAACCAACATAATAAACGTCAATGCAATGAACTCCGGACCCCACATGTTCCATGAAAGTATTGTCAACCAACATAATAAACGTCAATGCAATGAACTCCGGACCCCACATGTTCCCATGAAAGTATTGTCAACCAACATAATAAACGTCAATGCAATGAACTCCGGACCCCACATGTTCCCATGAAAGTATTGTCAACCAACATAATAAACGTCAATGCAATGAACTCCGGACCCCACATGTTCCCATGAAAGTATTGTCAACCAACATAATAACGTCAATGCAATGAACTCCGGACCCCACATGTTCCCATGAAAGTATTGTCAACCAACATAATAAACGTCAATGCAATGAACTCCGGACCCCACATGTTCCATGAAAGTATTGTCAACCAACATAATAAACGTCAATGCAATGAACTCCGGACCCCACATGTTCCCATGAAAGTATTGTCAACCAACATAATAAACGTCAATGCAATGAACTCCGGACCCCACATGTTCCCATGAAAGTATTGTCAACCAACATAATAAACGTCAATGCAATGAACTCCGGACCCCACATGTTCCCATGAAAGTATTGTCAACCAACACAATAAACGTCAATGCAATGAACTCCGGACCCCACATGTTCCCATGAAAGTATTGTTAACCAACACAATAAACGTCAATGCAATGAACTCCGGACCCCACATGTTCCCATGAAAGTATTGTCAACCAACACAATAAACGTCAATGCAATGAACTCCGGACCCCACATGTTCCCATGAAAGTATTGTCAACCAACACAATAAACGTCAATGCAATGAACTCCGGACCCCACATGTTCCCATGAAAGTATTGTCAACCAACACAATAAACGTCAATGCAATGAACTCCGGACCCCACATGTTCCCATGAAAGTATTGTCAACCAACACAATATACGTCAATGCAATGAACTCCGGACCCCACATGTTCCATGAAAGTATTGTCAACCAACACAATAAACGTCAATGCAATGAACTCCGGACCCACATGTTCCCATGAAAGTATTGTCAACCAACATAATAAACGTCAATGCAATGAACAAAGTTATGCTGAAAAGGTAGAAAATTCAATTATGAAGTTAGGCGGGAGATTACGACGAAAAGCGGTGTTTTATCCATCCAGAATAAGAAGTTTGGAAAAATACAGAAAAATATAAATTATTTATTGAAAACCCCTAGATATCTATATTTCTGAAATTATTCAACGGAGTTAAATAGCTCATTAAGGGGCATGTTCGCCGCCAATGGAATATTCAAAAGGCGGGTACCAGGTCAATTCAAATTTTTTTCAAAAACATTTTGTTGAGTATTTGACGGGAATAAGTAATCAAAAAACGTGGCAGTGTTTAATAGCATCAGTGGCCATCAGTGGTGAAACGGCGGCAGACTGCGAAAGTCGGTCGTGGTTCTATTCCCACTGGAGGTATAATTTTTCTCGACTTTTCGAAAATTTCGTCAAATTAATTCTCGTTTGAATTTCGCTGGTACCCGCCTTTCAAAATATTCCATCAGCTACGAGCATGCCCTTTAAAGGGGCATACCCACGCTAATAAGAGGTGGTGCCCGGGAATTCAAAAAATTTTCCCAATCATTGAACTTCTGTACGGATTTTTCATCTTGATTTCTAATAAAACAAGGCCTAAAATTTAATTTTAGGCGAAGTTTTGTTAGAAACAAGTCGAAAACTCCGTGCAGGAGTTCAATGATTAGGAAAAATTTTTGAATTCCCGGGCCCCACCTCTTATCAGCGTGGGTATGCGATACTTGAGTTCATTGCATTGACGTATATTGTGTTGGTTGACAATACTTTCATGGGAACAGTGGGGTCGGAGTTCATTGCATTGACGTTATTATGTTGGTTGACAATACTGTCATGGGAAATGTGGGGTCCGAGTTCATTGCATTGACGTTTATTATGTTGGTTGACAATACTTTCATGGGAACATGTGGGGTCCGGAGTTCATTGCATTGACGTATATTGTGTTGGTTGACAATACTTTCATGGGAACATGTGGGGTCCGGAGTTCATTGCATTGACGTTTATGTGTTGGTTGACAATACTTTCATGGGAACATGTGGGGTCCGGAGTTCATTGCATTGACGTATATTGTGTTGGTTGACAATACTTTCATGGAACATGTGGGGTCCGGAGTTCATTGCATTGACGTTTATTATGTTGGTTGACAATACTTTCATGGGAACATGTGGGGTCCGGAGTTCATTGCATTGACGTTTATTATGTTGGTTGACAATACTTCATGGGAACATGTGGGGTCCGGAGTTCATTGCATGAAAGTTAAGTATTGTTGTTAACGTATCGCACGTATGCGATACTTAAAGTATTGTTAACCAACACAATAACGTCAATGCAATGAACTCCGGACCCACATGTTCCCATGAAAGTATTGTCAACCAACACAATATACGTCAATGCAATGAACTCCGGACCCACATGTTCCCATGAAAGTATTGTCAACCAACACAATATACGTCAATGCAATGAACTCCGGACCCCACATGTTCCCATGAAAGTATTGTCAACCAACACAATAAACGTCAATGCAATGAACTCCGGACCCCACATGTTCCCATGAAAGTATTGTCAACCAACACAATATACGTCAATGCAATGAACTCCGGACCCCACATGTTCCCATGAAAGTATTGTCAACCAACACAATATACGTCAATGCAATGAACTCCGGACCCCACATGTTCCCATGAAAGTATTGTCAACCAACACAATAAACGTCAATGCAATGAACTCCGGACCCCACATGTTCCCATGAAAGTATTGTCAACCAACACAATAACGTCAATGCAATGAACTCCGGACCCCACATGTTCCCATGAAAGTATTGTTAACCAACACAATAAACGTCAATGCAATGAACTCCGGACCCCACATGTTCCCATGAAAGTATTGTCAACCAACACAATAAACGTCAATGCAATGAACTCCGGACCCCACATGTTCCCATGAAAGTATTGTCAACCAACACAATAAACGTCAATGCAATGAACTCCGGACCCCACATGTTCCCATGAAAGTATTGTTAACCATCACAATAAACGTCAATGCAATGAACTCCGGACCCCACATGTTCCCATGAAAGTATTGTCAACCAACACAATATACGTCAATGCAATGAACTCCGGACCCCACATGTTCCCATGAAAGTATTGTCAACCAACACAATAAACGTCAATGCAATGAACTCCGGACCCCACATGTTCCCATGAAAGTATTGTCAACCAACATAATAAACGTCAATGCAATGAACTCCAACTCCAATGTTTCATGAAATGTATGTCAACCAACACAATAAACGTCATTGCAATGAACTCGGACCCAATACTTTCATGAACATGTGGGTCAAGTTCATGCATTGACGTTTATGCAATGACTTGACAATACTTTCATGGAACATGTGGGTTCCGGAGTTCATTGCATTGACGTTTATTGTGTTGGTCGACAATACTTTCATGGGAACATGTGGGGTCCGGAGTTCATTGCATTGACGTTTATTGTGTTGGTCGACAATACTTTCATGGGAACATGTGGGGTCCGGAGTTTATTGCATTGACGTTTATTGTGTTGCTCTGTGGGAACAATGTGGGTAAGAAAGTTATTTCAAAATATATTTACTGTTTTGTATATTTGAAGTCAACTGGTCTAAAAATGCATGAGTGTGAGTTCAAAACTTTTTTCCCTCTTATTTAAGGTTTTTCCTATTTATTGAACAGTTAAACTTGAACTTCTCTACGGATTTTTTTGACTTGGCTTCTAACAAAACAATAATGGCCTAGAATTGAATTTTAGGTGTAGTTTTGTTAGAAGCCCAATCTAGATTTTTTTACAGAAATTCAACGGTCAGTAAAAGGCTGTACCACAAATTTTAAACGTCTGTGACAGAAACATCTAATTGTCGACTAACACAATCCACGTCAATGCAATGAACTCTGGACCAAAAGTTCAAAAAATCCGTAGAGGAGTTCATGTTGAACTGCTCAATAAATAGAAAAACCGTTAAATTGGAAGGAAAAAAGTTTGAACTCACAATCATGCATGCATCAGATCAGTTAATTTTAAATATACAAACCAGTATATATATTTGTAAATAACTTTCTTGTTTTCTGCAGTCTGTGAACTCCTTTGAAAATACTAGCTGCAAACTATCTCTAACTACATTTTAAACATGATGATTCACAAATAAATCTTTGTTTGCCCATTCTCTGACGCACAGTTTCTATCTCTTTGCCTAAAATACTCCTCCTATTTTTGGGTTCAAAAAAGGACCATCTGGTGCATGTTAATCACTAGAATTTTCTTTGTCCTATCCAGCCCTGTTAGTCAAATCAAAACCTCTGGTATCGTTTTCTGCTGAGGTGGCCCCCTCATGTTGTTCTCAAGGGTGGTATTTAATTGATTTTCTCCCAAACATCTCGTAATCGACCTCAAAATTTTGGTAAAGTGACGTTTCAGTTACTTCTAATTACTGAAAAATGCCTTTTCAGTCGCTCATTTAAAATTTGTTTTTTTTTCAAGTTTTGCGTTTACTTTCAAATTTTTTTAACTATCGTGTAGCCTAGGATTTTACCTTCTTAAAGGGGCATACCCACGCTGATAAGAGGTGGGGCCCGGGAATTCAAAAATTTTTCCTAATCATTGAACTCCTGCACGGAGTTTTCGACTTGGTTTCTAACAAAACTTCGCCTAAAATTAAATTTTAGGCCTTGTTTTATTAGAAATCAAGATGAAAAATCCGTACAGAAGTTCAATGATTGGGAAAATTTTTGAATTCCCGGCACCACCTCTTATTAGCGTGGGTATGCCCCTTTAAAGGGGCATGCTCGTAGCTGATGGGAATATTTTGAAAGGCGGGTACCAGCGAAATTCAAACGAGAATTAATTTGACGAAATTTCGAAAAAGTCGAGGAAAAATTATACCTCCAGTGGGAATAGAACCCACGACCGACTTTCGCAGTCTGCCGCCGTTTCACCACTGATGGCCACTGATGCTATTAAACACTGCCAACGTTTTTGATTACTTATTCCCGTCAAATACTCAACAAAAATGTTTTTGAAAAAAAATTTGAATTGACCTGGTACCCGCCTTTTGAAATATTCCATTGGCGGCGAACATGCCCCTTTAATGAGCTATTTAACTCCGTTGAATAATTTCAGAAATATAGATATCTAGGGGTTTTCAATAAAATAATTTATATTTTTCTGTATTTTTCCAAACTTCTTATTCTGGATGGATAAAACACCGCCTTTTCGTCGTAAATCTCCCGCCTAACTTCATAATTGAATTTTCTACCCTTTTCAGCATAACTTTTTATTAATTCTCACACCACTGTGTAGTTCCCAACTTCAGCTTTGTAATAAGTAAAAACTTTATTGTAAAGTTTAAAAAATTAAAAAAATTTATGTATTCGAATTGAGGCACCTGAGCCATAATATTACTTTCTCCTTATATAAAAATCTCTTGATTTTTGAATTAAATTATACAGTTGAGTAACGCAACTTATTGGAATCTGAAATCAGGGGCTATCAGGGGCAATATTACGACATTTTCTATTATTTTAATTTTTTACGCGTTCTACTAGGAAAAGAAAGTTAAACTTTCGCGACAGTAAAGGGTTTATGTTGAATAGAGAGGCGATTTCTCTTTGAACCGGGCAAAACTTATGTTAAATGGAACTTTGTGTTGAATAGAGTTATGATAATTGAAGCAGCGATTTTAATATGATTTGGTTTGCTAAAAAGCTGAATACTGCTACGAAAAACTTAAAACTTAAATATTTTATAACTTTATGTTAAAGTTTACGTTAAAGTTTTTTAAATGAAAGCTCATAAAGTTTATGTTTCAACTTTTTTTAATTTTTTTAGCATCGTATAGCCTAGACTTTCAGCTTTCCAACAATCCAAAAATTATGTTTCAAGAGTTTGACGGAAAAGTTCTTTGAGTAGAGAATTTTTTTTACGAAATTCAGCCCATTTGAAGACTTTTCCTGCGATTTTTCGAAACCTCATGTGGTCAGTTGATAGCTTGTTGTAAACTTGAGATTCTGGGCTTCATTATACTCAACAAATTTTAAAAAAAAGTCAACAACTAAAAATAGAGAAAAAGTCAATTTAATGTGAAGTTTGGTTTTTCGTGCCATATTTCACTTTTTTCGTGACATATTTCAGGTTTTTCGCAAACCGAGTCAGTATAAATTATTCAATATTACTCTAAATTTTTACATCTTTCAAGAGATCTTAAACTAGCTGAGATCTTAGACTAGACAATAGTAAAAACAAAAAAAAGGAATAATTTTTCAATATTAAATTAGCGGCCATTTTGCAAAATTAAGTAACTGGTGTTCAAAAATTTACCAGTGGGGTTTCAAAGCCTCATCTTTTATCAATGCCCCGGTATTTTTTCTTCTAATGCTATTTGTGGCCATGCATCTGCTCTTTCAAATGGCATATTAAACTTAGCTTCATTTTTTTGGATAAGTCACCATTCAGCTCCAAACACTTGTAAGGTCCTCTTAAATAGTTTACAAACTTTTTCATCACTTTCAGCTATCAGTTGTTTAACCTTAGGATTACCGTGGGGTCCATATGGACCCCAGAGCGACTTTGAGAGAACAATTTTTTGTGTTTCGAATAAGCTAGCGAGCTGATTTTTTCTGACTTTGCTTATTTTGTCGTTAGCTACATTTTAACCTTTCTTTTGATGTCTTAGTGTCTTGGTGTACCACAAAAAAGTAGCACCTTATACCGCTGGGGTCCATATGGACCCCAAGGCCTTCAAAGGTTGTTGATAGGCATAGCGTGAACAATTTTGACAACAGCTTAGTGCTATCTTGTAGCGCAGCTCGAAAGCTACAAGACGTATTTCACAGAAAATTTTCAAAAAATCTGAGTGTTGAGATACAGTCAAATCTCGATATAACGTACCCCTGGGGCCGGGTAAAAAGGTACGTTATATTGAGGGTACGTTATATCGAGGGCAGAAACCAATGTTACTACTCCAGTGTTGCTGAAAGATTTTTTAAAATCAGATTGTTGAGATATGGCTTTTAGAAAAATTAAATTGCTTGAAAAAATGGTCAAATATACGTAAAAAATGGGAAAGCTTGGATTTTAGCTGTTTTTCAAGCAAATTATGGTACTTCTTCGGCTGACATTCACACCTTCAATTTTTGCAATTTGTTGATTTTTTGTGTTTTCAATGTTCAAATTTTCAAATTATTTCTGCTTTCGAGCTGTCATTTTTTTCTCTCTCTTGCTTTCTCGTCAGATCCGGATCCAAATTTTCTTCTCCATACAAAATCAGAGACATAGCTTTGGAAAACTGATCGATTCGTGCCAAATTCTTTCTTGTGCCCTCTTTTAAATTTCTGCCATGTCGATTCGATCGTCTGTGTGTGTGCTCCGGTTTCTGGACATGGCAGAAGTTCAAAAGGAGGCACAAGAAAGAATTTGGCACACACCGCTCCGTTTTCCAAAGCTATGTTTCCGATTTTGTCTGGAGAAGAAAATTCGCTGGAAATGATATTATGTTTTATTTGTGGTCACAATTTGCTGTGTTGTATGCTTGTGAATAAAATATGTATTTAACTAGGCAAAAAATTCAGCAAAATGAAAAAATTGAAGGTGTGATGTCAGCCGAAGAAGTACCCAAATTTTTTTTTCTAAAAAGCCATATTTTGTTTTTGTGATGCTTGAAATTCAATTAAACATTTGATCCCTGAAGGTGATGAAAAAGTTTGTAAACTATTTAAGAGGACCTCACACGTGTTTGGAGCTGAATGGTGACTTATCCAAAATAATGAAGCTAAGTTTAATATGCCATTTGAAAGAGCAGATGCATGGCCACAAATAGCATTAGAAGAAAAAATTTATGATTGCGGCATTGATAAAAGATGAGGCTTTGTAACCCCACCGGTAATTTTTGGACGCCAGTTATTACCCCCTTTAAAAGTGTGAAATCTGAACTATTTTTCTAATAATAATCTAATAGTCATTTTGGGACATTCAAAAAGATAGTACTTTGCAATATGTCTTAATGTTTTAATTTTCATTTTTGCGAAAAACATTCTTGTGAAAACACATTCTTAAATTTGATTTTTAGTAAAAGCAAAGTAAAAGCATGGATCCAGTGCGATTGTCTACGACCCAGATGAATTCGATAAGAGCTTTTGTCGAGTAAGTAGTTAAATAAAAGCCACACCTTTATCAAGTACTATTTTAGGGAATGGCAACGAGAAAATAGAAGTGTAGGAATACCGCTTCGGCGCGATTGGATGCGCTTCCGAGCAAATCATACATGGGCAACGGGATACACTGTGGAGCAGCTGCAGAATGCGTAATTTTTTCAATACTATTTTACATAACCTAATTTCCTAATTACCTATCGTATCTAGCCTCATGCTCCAATAGCGTATGCTCTAATAAGGCCCCATGCTGAGGGGTTTGATGAAAAATAAGGCCCCATGTCCTAATAAGGCTCCATGGGGCCTTATTTTTAAAAAACCGTCAAAGCTTTTTTACCTTTAAAATTTTTGTTAAGGCATAAGAAAAAAGTGGAGAGTATTTCACTGTTAATGTCTTTTTAATTTGCAAGTTTTTGTAAGCTTTTTGAGCATAGACAATTTTTTCGAGGCATTTTCGTGGAGAATTCTTACACAGTAGAACATGGCCGCCTACAACTTTTTCCAGCAAAAGACATTAGCAAGTCTTAGTTTTTGTTTTCCTTACTCATAAAATTTTATTTTGTTATGGCGGTCTTTTACAACGGAAATAAAAGATACGGCAGCCAGACATTTTCTACTATAGTAAATTTGTCGCTCGACATTTTCTACTATAATAGAAAATGTCGGCTAGAATTAGTTAAAAATAGTAGAAAATGTCGCGCGACAAATTCTACTAATAGTAGAAAATGTCTAGCTGCCAAAGATACAGTCGAACCTCGATATAGTGGCACTCCCAAAAGTTCGTTCCCACCTTAAAAAATTCCGACACTTTTTTAACCTTATTTTTGAAGTTTTTCATCAGTTCTGTTCTGACTACAGTCGACGCTCTCTATAACGACTCGCTCTTTATAACGATCCAAAAAAACACTATTTGGTCCTTAGCTAAGTCATTCAAGCCAAAACGACGCTCTCTATAACGACTCGGTTTAGCCGGTCCCCTGAGAGTCGTTATAGAGAGCTTTGACTGTATCTGGTCCCAAATATCGTAAGGATTCCAATTTTTCAATGTAAATGAACGACAAATCACTGCACTTTAAAAATGGTGAGCTTAATATTGTTAGTACGGAATATTAAAACTTGCAAATTAATGTCTATTGTTTTTTATGTTATGTGAACAAAATTTATTTTCCTTGCCAATATTTTGGCGAAAAAAATTTGACAAGGAGCTATTGAAAAATAAGGCCCCATGCTCTATTAACGCCCCATGGTGGAAGGAGGTTGAAAAATAAGGCCCCATGTGGCCTTATTAGAGGAAATACGGTAATTTCTAAATTTTAGCTGGCACAATCGGGCTGTTCGTTGATGCCTACCAAGAATCGAACCTAAACACTCTTCTGTCGCATCCAAGTATAAGATCTAAACATTTTTTGTAATGCCTTATCGATAACTTTTATATTTTTGTATTGGATTTGGTTAAATAAACGAGATACACTAAAAACTACCACCTACAAGATGAACATTAGGTATCAGCCAGGTACCTCAAGCACTGTCCTCGTTTTCCTGGGGAATATTGCATAACAATTTTCAACACATTAGAAAATATTATTTGTTTTGCCGTCTCCTCCATGGCAATTTAAAATTATATAAGCAAATTTTATGAATAAGTTTCGAATTTTTTATAATGTCAAAATCACGATTTTCGCTTGCTCCCCCCTGTGGTTTTGGTCTTGGTCTGTAGATGGCCTCTGGATGGGTAAGACCAAAACCACAGGGGGGACCAAGTGAAAATCGTGATTTTGACATTATATACCAAGCAAAACGGCATAAAATTCTGAGTCGATCTGCGTTTACAGAATTCCAAAATTCGATCCCAGAAAAAAGTTATGACGCTTTGAAATGTCCGAAAATCTTGGACCACCGGTATTTTAATACTAGGTTTTAAGTAATATCCGTTTTTGATAACCATTCGCACAGAAATCAAATGTTATTCAACTTTTATAAGAATTTGCACCCAGGAAACGATTAAACAACGTGAAATTCGTCGCTAAAATTATGAATTTCACCTCTTTCAAACTTGAGAGATTTATAAGGGTGAGAGATAAATTGTCAGGGGTGTCGGCTTATAGAGCTTGAACCAAACAATTTAATTTATTTTCATTCAAATTTTAAATTTGTCTCAAACGATTTAAATTTCAAATTTATATGTTTCAACCTAGCAAGTGCAATTAAAAAAAGTGTTGTACTGGGTGTTGTTGCAGTCTATTCTTGTTATAGTGCTCAAATTTAAAATTCTGCACGCTGAGTTGTAAAATTTAGGGCATTTGTTGCAAAATAAATTTTACTCCGCATTGTCGAATATGGAGCATTTTTAGCTTCAAGTTGGTATTTCTTTTTTGAAAAAAATAGAAGTAGCGCTTTACGGGGAGTAATTTTTTGGATTGGACTGGTCCCAGGGTCGCGTTAAAGGGGCATGTGCCCTCCCCCCCCCGTCAGATTTTTTCCTTATCGGTGCCCCCGTCAGATTTTTCTCAAAACGGTGTAGGTAAAATGGCCTCAAAAATTTGAAAAACGGTGTAGGCAAAATGGCCTAAAATTGGCCTGGTGCCCCCCCCCCGTCAGAAATTCCTGCGTACGCCACTGGGTGTCACTATATCGAGAGTGTCCTTGTATCGATATAACTTTATTCATCGAATACATAACATGCAACAACAAGTTAAAGAACATCAAAAAATGAGTTAATTTCAGGGCTGCCATATTTTTTTTCCGAAAATCAGACAAAAATCGGAAAAAATCAGATTTTGGGGCAAAAAATCAGACACAAATTCATTTTTAGCTAGTAAAACCCCAGAAATTGCCTGATAGTTGCTTTAAATCAAACCGCATCATCTTTATTCTTGCAAACTACATTAACTACAAAAATGCTAGTAAAATTTACTAGCATTTTAAAGCATTTTTAGATAAGCTTTTTTCACTGGTAAAAAACCAGATAAGATGGTCTTTGCTGATTTTTAGATCAAATAGCAGACCTTAACGAATAAGGTCTAGTATTATACCTTATGTCATAAAGTATCATTATTAAATTATTACATCCTCGATAAATTGCATAACGAGAGCTGAATCTTCCCGAGCAGAGATTTCATATCTAGAAGACGAACTTGGACTCCCTTGGCAGCATTGAAGTAGCTAAATATGTATACTCAGACAGTGCTGGATAAAATGTTGACCTAAGAGTACCGGACAATCAGCGGGAATAGCTTGACCTCGTTATGATTGGATGCATACACGGCGATTGAGAATGGCTGATCCCCGAGTTCTGTTAGCAAACATTTCACGGAACAAGGCGCTAATACTCCTGCAACACACAAAAGTTATCGAAGCTACTCAAAAATATTAGAAATTTACAGGTCAAAATCTTTGTAGTCTTCGTTCGAGCACACGACAATTTCTTAGCCACCTCGGAGTCTGAGAAGATCGTGCGGAATAGCCCTTCGGAAGAAACGCAGTTGGCTGAGGCAAACGATTAATTATGGCTAGCAATGTGAAAGGCCCATGTCCCCTCGGCTGCAGTCACTCTTTGGTCGATAGCTGTTGGAGCAGTACGGCTTGGCATAAAATTCGATAGAGACCTAAATATGAAGTCACATATAAAGGAAAGTAAAAAGTTACTTTGTTGTAGCGGAGGCCCTGGCATTTTGCACATGCTTCGGAGTCTTTTGATGGAGAGAGATTGCAGTCTTCCCAGTCGCTGTGAGATTAATTTCTTGGCGGCATTCCAATTTTTTGATTCCAATTGACTGTTTCGCGTAGTCCAGCTTGAACTTGTGCTTTCGTTGAGGCGGTGGCATTGTGACGCTAGCTGAAAATACAGAATATAGCTTCAATAAAGCGAGAAAAATAGAAGTAAAAGTAGTTAACAAGTCGCAATTCTAAATTGCCGTATGAAATATTCGAGTTAAACCAGTACAAGCGTAAAAATAAAAAAAAATCAGACAAATCAGACGGGTGATTTGAAAATCAGCACATTTCTGGGAAATCAGCACTTTCAAAAATTGTCAGATTTGGGGTGCCAAAATCAGCACATTTCTGAGAAATCAGCACATATGGCAGCCCTGGTTAATTTGCTTTGTTTTTTAACTCTCTTCCGCTCTTGGTAGAAGAATTCATCCAAAGCCTCACTGTGACTGACAACAAAAAATGACTGCAAAAAGTGAAATGTAGTTTTCACTGTAAAAACTGCGCGCTCATTAAAAAAATCTGACCGAAATTCGAATGTGTCACTATATAGAGAGTTGATTTATAGTGAGTGCTTGAGCTCAAGGTGTCACTATAACGAGCGTCACTACATCGGGAGTGAACTTTGTTGAGTTTCTCTGCCCGCCAACCAATTTTCGTTCAAGGTGTCACTATATCGGGGTGTCACTATATCGAGAGTAGACTACTAAAAAAATGTTCTGTTTTGCAAATTATTTTGGTTTCAAATTTCATGTATTATTTATTGCAATTGAGGTACAGGAAGAATCTTATATCTAGTAAAAATATACACATACATATCCAAAAAAAATGCACTTTTTAAATGCAAAAAGATCATTAGTTGTGCAGATTGTCGAGACCTCCTCAAACTTAGATGAGTCAAAATCAGGTTTTGACTAATTTTTAGTTGTTTAATTGCCTGAAATATCAGAAGATATTTGCGGAAAAAATAGTTCTTAGCAATCTTTGACCCGAAAACAACAGAGGTATTATTAAATTTTCGGTTTTTATAAAAGAAAATATTTTTATCTGGACAGCAATCACTGGACAGATAGTTAATAAGACTGGGAAGCTAAAACGGCTTTGTTTTTTTGTCTCATAACTGTGAAATGCTTTTTTGTTTTTCATGTTTCAGCCATTTTCGACCTTATATCAGTGACTAAATCTGCGCACAACAAACTTACAAACAGAAATGCAAGAAAAGATTTTCAAAAAACAGCAATAGGGGAGGCAGAGCAATCATTCTTGCAAGCACACTTCCTGACAATATTCACATATGAGGTTGTGGTCCGTCCGTCTTGACAAGTCATTTTCACTCGCCTTCTTTTGGCTCGCACAGCTGTGCAACAGCTCTCTGTAGAGGTCAAAGAGTCTGGTCCACAGAAGCCAAGACACCTGGCACTCTTAATTTTCTCTATGGATCTGCATTGGCCTTCTTGGTGGTACTCTCGAACTTTTTCTTTGATGCACTGGACATTTCCTTAAGAATAGGTGCTTTAAAATGTTTGAAATTTAGTATATAACTGACTTTTTTCACATGTAGTTCCAGCGTAACCAAGATCACAGCTGCATTGAAAACCGTCAGCCAGGGAGGAGTTAAGTTGGCATTTGCCATGTTGAGAACAATCCACCCTAGACACAGGTCTAGAGCTGGAGCACACCCGACAAGAGTGTCGTGTTTTTCCACCACGACTTGTTCGTTGAATGCTTTGAGCTCATTGTTTAGGTGAACCATTGAAATACAGCCTTCAATTTGATTGATTATCACAGATTTTAGGTTCGAATTCCCATATTTACTGATTTTATAAAAAAATAGTTTGCAAAAGCCTAACTATTATCAGTAATCCCCCTCGATTTCGTGCTCTCTTCAAAACTGAAAGCACAGCATTCAAAAATTTTCGTGCAACGTGTGTAACCCGCAAAAATAGAGTGACTTTAACAATTATGCACCGCACTTTATAAGTACAGGGCGACACATAAAAACAGTTACATTTCTAAAATTTTGCGTAGGAAGTCTCTTGCCATCCCATCGATTTCACCAGGAAAATTGATAGCAGTATTCAAGCTACCTAGAGACTCTTCAATACATACTTTTATTCTATAGATAATTTGAAGGAAGCAACTACTTCTAAATAAAAACTAATTTGGAAATGAAAAGTTCAAATGTGACTTTTTGTGTCACACCGTAATTGAAAATGGAATGTATCTTATGCAAGGATGGGAATGAAAATATTTGGAAAAAGTACGTTTGGCCAAAAAAGTACAATTTGGTTATTTTTCGTCAAAAAGGCCCATTTTATCCAGTGTTCATTGCCATTTTGAAGCGAAAAAAATTGCTTGACGTGAAACTTCAAAAATAAAAAGATTTGGGGTCCTAAAAAAGTACAATTCCCATCCCTGATCTTATGCGATACCTGAAATATATGAATAGAAAAAAATTCATTCTGAAATGCAGTCAAAAACTTTGCCTAGATCCGACCAACCAACATATATGGGTTAATTAAAAATTGGGAAATTATTTGAAAGGGCGAAGAATCTCTTTGATGACCATGTTTACAATTTATTTCTCGATAAATGTTATTTACCATGCAGACTTTGGACTTGTTTCAGGTGAAATCCTAAAAATTAATCCAAAATTTTATTTACCTCACACATGAAAAATTTACCATCCAAAGCCTTTTGAGCGACAGCCTTGGGCAGCCCTCCCAAATATAGCTTTTGTTTGGTCTTCACTTCAAACACATCAATCTTGCCAGAGTTGACTATGCTCTGGGGCTTGCCTTGGTCTACAATCAAGGTAATTTTTTTGCCTTCAATTATGGTCTGCAGTTTGTGAGGCAGTCCATCATTTACTGAAACACAGCCAATTTGATTTAACCACATATGGCAAACCACTGACCTGTGGCATAACTGTACATATGACTAGAAGGATAGTTGCCCACGAAGAATGTTGCTTTTACTCTGCCGTCATACAGCTCCAGAGCAATGTAGCTGATATCTCCATAGT
This sequence comes from Ditylenchus dipsaci, assembly GCA_004194705.1. NCBI lineage: Eukaryota > Metazoa > Nematoda > Chromadorea > Rhabditida > Anguinidae > Ditylenchus > Ditylenchus dipsaci. Next base: position 242,703 of record SADC01001299.1, read on the forward strand.
AAGCAATCACCCCTGTTCTGAACCCTCAAGTTACACCAAAAAAGTTAGATTATTCAAGAAAAACCTCTTTGTAGTTCTGAGCGTCAAAGTCAAATTGCCTTTTGGGATGGTCTTCCACAATGAATTTAGCGCTAGATAAGAATCAGCATTGCTGAACCCGACACTCAACTGTTGGCGACATCCAGATTCACCATACCCGTGGAAACACTGGCATTTACTGTTCCCTTCTTCTTCATCATCTTCAGTGTTGTCTGTTGCTAGTGCTGGGGTTTGCAAAAACCCTGAAGCAAATGTTTTGTAATGTGTTATTGTCGAAAAAAAACCACCTACATGTTCACAGTTAGCAGCTGAACATCTGCCTTCGTCCGTGTTTCGGTGGAGTCTAAAAAAGTTCTTTTTAATAAAGGATAAAATTTTGGTCTAGTCTCCAATGAGTACGGATTTTTTCATGTTCCTTTTGATATGGCCATAATATTTTTGCTTTTACTGAAAAAATTTGAGTCATTGGCTGTAACCAAGTCAGGGTCAACTTAGTTGACCCTCAACTTTTAGTTGAGGGTCAACTAAAAAGTCGACCCTCAATGTTGAACCCAAAAGTTGACCCCTAGGTTGAGCCCCCTCAACTTTTTAGGGGTCATATTAGTTCACCCTCAACTTATTAGGTTACCCTCAATATTTCAGGTTGACCCCTCGATTTCTTCGTTGACTCCTCAAAACTTACTGTTGATTTCTCAAAAGCTGTTGTTTACATCATTTTTTATTCAATTTACTTATAAAACACCAAACCAGTAAATTGAATCCAGCCAACGTAGTCCTAAATATTCTATGGGTCTTTTGAAATCTATGGGTGGTTACATCAGGTAAAGTGCAAGTCCGTAAAGTACCTTCCAGTGGTAGATACCTCCAGGATATACACCTGGATGGTCTAAGAAATTAAAATATCTTAAAAATAAAAATAAACCATTTTTAACTTAAAATTGTGTGAGGAATTAGGTTTGTTAAGTCCAAATTGCGATTTTACACACCCCAACTTCAATGCTACCTGGTACTCCCTGGAGGGCCTGACAATATAAAATTAATTTAAATAAAAAAGCCATTTTTCTAAAATGAAATTTTGTGGGGAATCGGGCTTATTAAGACCAAAACTTCGATTTTACTTACCCAACCCCAAACCTGGGGTGGGTATTACCTGGACAGGTTGATATCCAGGTAACTCCAGAGTACGGGTATATTCACCCCAATGACCTGAAAATCAAACGCTTGTCTTTTTATATCTGAAATTATTGAAAAAATAATGTATGCACCCAGGTGGATTCGTACCAACAACCTCTACATCACTGCTAAGAATCCATGCTCCAACCCGACCAGGTGGTCGTCCTTGGATCAAAAATTTTTTTAAAGTTTTCGGGTTCCAAAACAATTTTTCTGTACTAATTCGAGCACGCTGAAGATGGTTTGACAGTGGTAAAATTACGTTTTATGGAGAAATTTTTGAGTTATTGCTAATTCTTGATTTAAGAAAATCAATCGTTGGCAATAACTCAAAAATTTCTTCATAAAACGTAATTTCACCACTGCGAAACCATCTTCAGCATGCTCGAATCGGTGCAGAAAAAATGTTTTGAAAGCCGAAAACTAAAAAAAATTTGACCCTACTTGGATATACCCCCCCCCCCAATCAACTTTTTTTTAAAAGTGTTTCCAAACACCTTATATCGACCTAAAATGGCCTCAGAAGTTCAAAAAGACAATATTTTTAACTTCTGGTCAATAAAAATCGAGTTTTGGACACTTTTAAATTTTGACTTTTTACCTGTTTTACCATGTTTTGGCACTGGAGCTGTGCAAAAATAGTCTCTAAATGCATTTTTGTTCAAGAGTCTTCTCGGAATTATGTCTAAGGTAAGTGAGTGCGCGCATCTCTAACCAACCAAGCCCCTGCGCACCCTTCGGGGCGCAGGGGCTTGGTTGCTTGGGGTTGAGATGCGCACACCCACATACCTTAGACGCAAATCACTCGAAAGTGACTCTGGATGCATAAAAATGTATGCATACCAGAGTTTATTTATGCGGTAGGCCCCAGTCAACAAAACTATGTTCAACATCTTCTTTTTCACACTAAATTGGCCCATTTTTGGTCCATTTCCACCAAATACAGACCTAAATCCCTTTGAAAATGGTCAAAATGGGTGATTATGGGTGGTCCCAAAACTCAGTTTTTTATTGACCAGAACTCAAAAATAATGTCTTTTTTGAACTCCTGAGGCCATTTTAGGTCGATATAGGGTGTTTGGAAACACTTTGAAAAAAGTTGATTTGGGGGGTATATCCAAGTAGCGCCCAAAATTTGATCCAAGTGGACGACCACTTGGTTTGGTGCAAGGATTCTCAGAGTTGATGTACAGGTTGCTGGTTCGAATCCTTCTGGGTGCAATTAGTCCCGAGTAGAGGACTCCATTCAGGATCCTTGAGCATAGGGTTCTTTTAGATGGTCTGAATTGATTTGGGGTGGTTTAAGTAGTTTGCAATCTTCGCGTAGAAATCACCCGCGTGGAGGAAACCGCGATTCGGTCCTGACAAATCCGATTTTCCATACAATTTTAATTTAGATATGATGGTTTATTTTTTCTTATTAAGAAAACTTTAATTTTTAGGCTATCCAGGTGGTACCTACTCCAGGAGCAGCCTGCTTTGCACAACGATTTTTAAAATTCTAAATAAAAATATAGGAGACAAAAATCGAAAGTTTGCTAAAAAAAAGTTGAGGGTCAACTAAAAGTTGAGGGGGTGAACCTTCATTTTCTAGTCAAAAGTTGAGGGTCAACTAAATTGACCCCCGACTATGGTTACAGCCATTGTATAGCTTAGGCACACGGCTATAAAATAAGTTTTTGACACAGTGGTTGTGTCTACTTCGCAGGCAATCCGTAAAGCACCTTTTCCAGACATTTTTAAGTTGGACAATCGTCCGTGGGAACCACCATATGTTTTCAATATAAATTATTTTTTCGCAAAATCTATTTTATCGATGGGTTTCTAATTTTGAAATGTTTTTTAGCCTTGCTCACACTCCTCAGAGACAAAGTGTAGATACAAACTTTCAACCAGTTTGTTACAACAATGTTTTATTCATGTATTTTATATTCAAAATGATCAGCAGAACCTGGCAAGCGCTTTGACATTGCAATACTCCAAAATGTTTGGCTAAAGCTTGTCATTGAGGCTTGTCTCTAGACTTTCCAGGTGTATTTTCAACACTAGAAAAATAAAAACGAGGTAGCTTCAACAATTTTATACAAATTTTCGGAAACGGTTGTGTCTCCTTGTCTCAGTCCCTCTCCAGCAATTGTCTAGATCATTCTCATTTTTAATCTGAAAGCAAGTCATTGGCAATTTCGAAAAAAGTCGTTGGCAGCACCGCCACCCAAAATTTGTCCCAACTCTCTGCTTGACGCCTGGCGTCTGGTTTTTCAAGTGGTGCCGTGCAACTATGCTTATAGGTTTTCAAAGGTGGCTAGTGTGACTAGATTTTAAATGCCCCTATGACACCCTCATTAAAACGCTGAATTTGTGCCCTAAATTTTGTGTCCGTCACATTACGCCCAATCAGAAGTTAGAGTGAAATCAGTGAAAAGTTAAATGTACCTATTGATTGGAGAGTCGAGTGAAGAAGCTGGAGCAACTTTCTCGCAGCGATCTCCCCAAAAGGCAATTGGACAGCGACAAGTGTAGGAGTTGATGCCGTCTACACATACACCTGAGTTTTCGCACTTGTGTTTGTGGCAGTCATCTATGTTCTGGGAACAGTTTCGACCACTAAAACCTGCCTGACATATGCAACTAAAAATTGAAAGGTTAAAAAATAATACGGAGTTTTAGACTAAGTGAGCACACCTGTAAGCATTGCCATCAGCTCTTGCTATGCACTGAGCGCCATTTTGGCAAGGATTGAGCAGTTTGGAGCAATATGTAAGCTTTTGTTCGCAATATTTGCCAATGAAATTGAGTGGACAGTCGCAATGATATGCATTTATCTGGAACAAAACAACAATTAAACTTTTTTCAGAGGCAACTAGCTTTTTTTCGTTGCTGCTTTAGACTTTAAATGCGCCTGTTGACCATTTAAAAAACGCACACACGACAGTCAAGACGACATCCAGCTTTAAAAAACAAAATTTCAAACCCAAAATAATGATAATATGAGCAATGGAAAGATTGTTTTAGACATTCTCTTGTTAAAGGACTATGGTTTTTGCGCGCAGGGGCATGTGCAAAATTTGAATTGGCGGGGGACACTTCTCTTTCGTCTCTCCCTGTACTCTTTGCAGTCAGTCATGTCAAACGACTCCAAACAGTACAGTGAGAGACCAAAGATAAGTGTCTCCCGCCAATTCAAATTTTGCACATGTCGCTGCGCGCAAAAACCATGGTCCTTTAAAAAATTATTTCGTGGTAGTTGTTTACCAATCAATCCCACAAGATGTGCAACTATTTTCGGTGGGACGTATCTTTTTTTGCAACTGATTTACTTCTTTTTGCAGCTGATTTTCCTGCTTTTTCGCTGATTCAAAAAAAAAAATCAGCTGTAAAAATAAGAAAATCAGATGCAAAAAGAAGGAAATCAGCTGCAAAAAAGGTACGCCTTTTTGGTAGAACCAGTTCAGTGGATGATTTAGCTAGAAATAGCTAATTGTGCAAGCCATCTATATATTTATTTCTCAACTTTTTTGAAATTTTCCGACTCCCTTTGGTTCGTTAGCTTCAAAGCCGCCAACAAAATTATGAGATTTCCCAGACAAGATGAAGATTGGATGTTTTTCTTAATGTGTCACTTCTAACTGGTGTAACAAAAGTTCCTGGACAACTTCTGAGCTCACTTTTTAAGATAAAAATTTAACGATGAAAAAATTCCGAAAAATAGGTTTTTTAGCCCTGAATCTGCTCTTTCAAATAGCATATTGCTTTAAGCTTGACTATTTTGAACAAGTCACTATTTGGCTCCAAACACTTGTCTGGTCATTTTGAGAAGTTGACCAGCGTTTTCATCATTTTAACTGCTCAAATGTTTTATTGAATTTCAAGCGTCACCACAAATTTTATCATTTTGTTGTAGCGCAGCTCAAGAGCTACAAAACGCGTATTACAGAATGATTTTTGAAAATTTGAGTGTTGTGATATGGTCTTTTGTAAAAAATCAATTTCTTGAAAAAATGACCAAAATGAAAGTTTTTGCCAATTTTTCGGATTTTGGTCATTTTTTCAAGAAATTGATTTTTTCCAAAAGGCCATATCTCAACACTTAGATTTTCAAAAATCATTCTGTAATACGCGTTTTGTAGCTCTTGAGCTGCGCTACAACGAGGTGATAAAATTTTGTAGTGACGCTCAAATTCAATGAAACATTCGACCAGTTAAAGTGATAAAATTGTTGGTAAGCTTCTCAAAATGACCAGACAAGTGTTCGGAGCCAAATGGTGACTTATCCAAAATAGTCAAGCTGAAAGCAATATGCCATTTTAAAGAAAAGATTTTTTTGGAGTTTTTTTTGGAATTTTCTCATCGTTAAATTTTTAATTTAAAAAGTGAGCTTAAAAGTTGTCCGGGAACTTTTGTTACACCAGTTAATTGTTTGTTTACCTCATCCACACAAGCAGCTCCATTTTCGCATTTGTTGCCAACACAATCATCCACGTTGGTTTCACACCTCTCTCCAGTAAACCCTTCCTGACATTGACACTTGAAGCGACCCGCTTGAATGACTGAGCAAGTTGCATTATTCAGGCATGGATCTCCATAGCAGGCATCTATCTGCGACTTGCAGTTGCTGCCGTAGTAGCCCACTGAACATTACACACAAGTTACAAAACTTTTAAAATCTTATCAACCTGGACACTGGCATTCGTAAGTCAACGATGGCTTTGGAATACAACTACCACTTGTTCCACAAGGAGAATTCTCACAAGCATTGCATTGGCTAGCACTTCTTTTGGAACTGGCTCATCACACCTTAAAACGGGCATATCAGAACAAATCTTGGCAACATTTCATTCCAAAACAAACACAAATAATAGTTTGGAATAATTTTAATCTGCTATAATTCGAGATTTATTATTTATTACTACAATGTGGTCTGTACTGAAAATTTTGAGGTGGTCGTCCCAGGATTAATGATGAGTTTTAGCTATTTCACAAGTAACGGTCTAGACCGACGAAAACATCTTGTCTAAAAATGCAAGTAACGTGGTAGTTTTGAATGTATCTTTGACGCTAAAAGCTTTTAAAAACTTTGATTAGAAATGATACACTGTTAATCACCTAACTCATTTTGATGAAAGTTTTTTGATTAAACTTTTTAAACCCAATTTATCTATTCTACTTTAAGACTACTAGGTTATGGTTAAGCTGAAGCAAATGACCATGTGTTCGCCAAATGGCTATGACCCAGCCCCACTGGAAGTAAATTCTTTCAATGGGCAGGAGCAACCTGTGCCAATTGAAATTGTGCCACCGCAAATTGTGCTAAAATCAGAGCAATATTCAGCAAATATTTACCAAATATTGCTCTTGATTTTGGCACAATTTGCGGTGGCACAATTTGAATCGGCACAGGCTGCTCCTGCCCTTTCAATTCATTCTGAAATTTGTTTAGAACCTGTATAATTTATTTTTAGATGCACTATAAAAGAAGAAAAATCGTGGGAACGGGAGCGGAGGTGATTACGCAAACGTATATTGCTGACTTAGTCTCGACCTCTGCATTCTGTGAAATGAAAATAGCAGTCTCTCTAAATTGACTAGTAATATCTTGTGCACACCTGAATTGTTGATTAGTGGCTGTGAGGAGGAGTTGATTCTTGAGTCTGGATGGAGATTCACACTTTCTGTAAATTCACATTATGTAAGTAAATAATTAAACATAAACGTAAGTTCTTACGCAATTCCCGGCTCCACAAATCTGGCCTTGATCCATTTTGAGAACCATGCCATTGAACAGTCGCAATACAGGGAATTGCTTCCCAGAGCCACATGTGTGATGTTGATTAGGTCCGTGAAAGCACCTCAATAATAAATCAACAATAAATTATATTGCTTCACAACAAATAAGTTCTACTTTCTGGCAGACGAGACAGCTCATTTCCATGCAAGGACAAGATCCTCAAATTTGTAAGACCCCAAAAAGCTGACTCTTCTAAGCATTTTAGGTTGTTGTAGCTGAGAATCAGGGTAGTGAGTTTCTAAAATGGATAATTTATGTTATAAAAACCATCCTTTGACCAACCAAATTGTTTAGGAATGTGCCATTTTGGATGACTGCAATTTGGTTCTGAAATTTTAACGAATCAACAATATTGGAAGCCATCAACAAACTTGAGACAGGTCCCTAAACAAACAATTATTTGTTCCCAGTTGGCTTCGGATCGAGAATGATCTTACAATTTTATCAGGTTGGTGAGGTTATGCAATTGGTCCACTGGGAGTGAGGTCAGCCTAAATGCATCTGGTGTCAAAAAAGTCACAAAGAAGAACAAAAGTAAAAGCGAGTACATGTTATTATCTAAATATAGCCTGCAAAAAATAAACATGTTATTGTGTGTGATTGACCCACAATGACTCACTCTGTAGTATCTAATGGGATTCCCAATGGAAATTGACTCAACTGGCGATTTGTGCACCGAACAACTGTTTTGGCGCAAACACAACCGGAAGGGCAATAGTTGCCGTTTTCTGCGCACACATTCTCTCGGTCATCTGAATCAAATAACTACCATGGTTTCCGTAATAAGGAGGGTCTCCGTAATAGTGCGCCCCCTCTAATTGGGCAGCCACTAAAGGATGATCGAAAAAAGGGTTGGCCTCACTTGTGGACGAGATTCTGCGGACGCGTGTTTCCGGACGTGATTTTTGCGGACGAAGCTTCGCGGACGAGATTCTGCGGAACAAATTTTGCGGATCAATATTTGCGGTCGAATATTTGTGGTAGAGGGTTAGTAATATTTGCCGACACAAGATTTGCAAACTATCATCCTTGTTGCTCTGCCCTTCAGTAACTTCTATTTTTGTTTCTTTTTTCAGCTTTCGGTTGAAAAAAATTTTCCGCAATTATTGATCCGCAAAAGTCGGTTCGCAAGTGAGGCCAACCCAAAAAAGGCTCCCAATTAGAAGAATTACAATAGTTTAGGCCACTATTCGCACAGCATGCCTGTTTTAAAACTAGGTCAAGTATAAAGAATTTGAAATTTTTGATGGGTCGCCATTTCTTAAATATGAATGATAAATCCATGCTTACCATTGCAGACCAGCTCTTTGTCGTCCAGAGAAACCAATGATCGATTCTGTAAATGTGCTGGCTCAAAGCATGTGACGGTATCCAAAACTTTGACTGAGCTAGCAGTCTTTAGAGAATATATGAAATCTTGCAAATGGCAGTTGCAAGCAAATTGGTTTTCACTGATAAACCTGGAAAAAATAATCATGAAAACCTTTTTAGTAAAATCGTTACAGTGTGTGAAGTTTATTTAATCTTCCTAAAGTGGATTTAGTCACGCATCTGAGTTGGTTGTTAGATAGGTCTCTAAAACTATTATGATTGCAAAAAAATATTCAATATTCAAAGCAAAGCCAACAAAAGCCTGAGTTCAGCAAGTCTCCAAAAGTAGACACTGTTGCGCATTGCAAGACATTCCCACTTAGGAACCTGAAAATTATGTGAAAATTTTGGTATGCAAAATGAGCTTCAAGGATAACTTTAGAGCTGCCAAAATCGCAAAGATTAGAATTTTAACGCTCGTCTCTTGATATGACCACATTTATGCCTTCAAAACCCGCAGTTTTCAATATACTGGCATCTATTTTTTTAAACGCTTGCCACTATTTTCGAAGCGCAGGTTTCAATTGAAAATTTTGGTCACTTCCAGAGACGATCAGTAGGGGGGCCACCACTCTAAGGGCCACTTTGGGCCACTACTCAAATCCGGACTGACAAAACACTTTTGTTAAAAACTTCGAAAATTCAAAAAAATTGTCACAATCAGGCGGGGTCGAACTTTCGACCGTAAGTAAAATGATTGGTTGGTTACTTGTTTTTTTTAATTAAAAAATCAGCTTATGAGGTGGTCATTCTGAAGAATAGGTCATGATTTATCTCTCGAAAATTATTTTTTGTGTGGGTATTTCAATAACTTTACGTCAAAATTTCTGGCAGGATTATCTTACACGGTCACTTATCTATCACTGGAGCTTGGCAAAAAGAGACTCTGTATGAATTTTATGATCAAGAATAAAATTTCATCTTTTCTACACATTTCTGACCTTAAAACATACAAAAACATGATTTTGCGAAATTTTGGGAGAGAACCGCTCAGTCAACCCTCGATTCAACGACACCTTCGATTTAACGACACTCTACGGCCGGTTCCCGGAGTGTCGTTAAATCCAGGGTTGAGTGTGTAAGGGAGTTTAGCCCAATTTCTTTTTGAAAATTTTTAATCTGCATGATTTCCCGAGCATCCGCTAGTGGTGGGCCACTACTCAACGCAGCTTTGAAACCCTTACAATGTTTCCAGTAGTTTTGAACTTGAACCAAGCATTTTGGAGCTGAAGTGTCGCAGTTTGTTGTTAGTCAGATTTCTGCAAATTTCCTTTTAAGTAAATAAGGGATGCTGAAACACACAATTCCTTAAGTGAAGACATTCCATCAAAAGCCATCTCATCAATCTGGACTATTTTGTTGTCGCTTAGATCTCTGCATTACCAATACGGCAAAATTAAACTTGATTTTAGCATTCTGTAATCGCAAAAGATTTACATTCTTTCTAGATTGGTGAGCTGATCGAATTTAGTGTTCAGTTGGATATGACTAATCTCATTTCTGTTAAGCAACAGCTCTGTGGCAAATCTAGGAATATTTAAAGGCACTTCTGTCAGGCTACGACCACTAAATAGTAGTAAAAATAAAAAAATGTAGTTGGAAACCAAATTATACCTGCAGTCAACTGTGGTGTGATAGCAAAAGCAAGGAGCTGGACAGTTGTAGTCTATGAAGCACTCTCCAGCATGTTTGGTCACAAACTGCTCAGAACCTGAAAATCCGAATAGCCTACAACCTTTTTTGGGTATTCTGCAAAAAGACTTTCAGAGATATCCATCGGTAAAAAACCCCAACTTTTAAGATGAATAGCTACATTTATTTTTTGCAAAAGAAGACAATAAGAAACTTATATTTGAATCTTTTTTTTTTTGAAATCTGAAATAAACGACATGGCTATCTTTTAAAAAAATTCTTTTATCATGTCGTACTGCGTTTGAGACTGCACTTTTGGCAGACATCAAACCAAGACTTATAAGGGGAAATAAATTACAAGAAACACAGTTAGACTACTCAAAATGTTAAAAAAAGATTTGCGTAGCAAGTTTGACGTAACGAGTTGATGTCTGTGATAAACAACTGGCACAATAAATAAAGCCAAAAAAGTATCTACAGGGTCAGCTGGTCGCTTGCAGGAACCGAACCCGCAACGTGTTTGTCACCATGTTAAAGCTCCGCCACTTGAACTACTGTGGCCAGCACAATATTGTGTCAAAATGCTATTTGTGTATATTTTTTTGAAAAATATGTTAAAACGAGGCCCACTCAGATAAAGCACCCCATCTAATCCTTGTACATACGTTGTTACATACATTGTGGGTGTGCGCACATAATAATTTAGTAGCGTCTGAAATTATATCTTATTACGCACAGCTGAGCTGACTTTTGGGTGTATCCCTAACCCGTTATTTTCGATAAAAGAAAACTTGTTTAACCTGTTGATTTTCAAAACTCAATAAATTGATGCTTTGAGCTCAAATCTTATAAAGAAGAAATTTCCACCTACCTTTGCATCGGAATTTGTTTGCTGGAATAGAGCTAAGTCTTCTCTTAGAGATTCTCCTGGGTGATTGACAGCGAGCGCCAGAAGTCTCCACTGCTCTTTCTGCCAACATTTCTCCCAGCCATTCCTAAATAACAAGATTGATAAAATTGTGTTAAAAGTCAGGTCCAACCAAGTTGCAGTCACAAATCAGTGGGTTTCTAGCCAAATGTAGTGTTTGTAGTGATCTTAGGTCATCAAAAGTGCCGTTCTGTATGCTCTTGATCTGGTTGTCATACAAACTGAGAAGGTTCAGCTTTTGCAAGCCTTTGAACACGTCCTTTCTCAGGCATTGCAGCTTGTTGGTGTTCAAAAGAAGAAGTTGCAGTGATTTCAGTGAAGCGAATACATTAGGTGAACTAAAAAGTTTTTGGTATGATATAATGGAAGCATTTATAATTTAGCTGGAAGGCTCACATATCTGTCAAGTTATTAGCAAAAAGCATTCTGAAAACAATTTTTTATTGTAAAAGTCTCTAAAAAGTAGCTGCTCGATTTTGATTTGGGTCCGGCTACTGTAAAATTTCTGATTATTGCTTCATTACCTCAATATCATTATTACCAACTTCTCCGTAATTCAATATAGGGTGCAAAACTGTTGTCTTTTTACAAAAATAACCGGTAAATCGAGATCCTTACAATATCTAGAACCAGACTGTCAAAAAAAACTGGCGAAAGCCTTAAAAACAGAAGTGAAGAGGTGTCCGACACTAGATAGTGACGAACTTGAGGGAGGGGGGGTGGTGACGGTTTATCGAGAGTAGTCTGTACTTTTATTAATTGAACCCTTGAAAGACAGCACCCAAGTGCACCACAACCCAGCCCACGCCCCCTGCAAAGAGTATTTTTCTCTAAGCTAATTTTTTTCATCTAAGCCTAAGGACTAAGCCTAAACCTAAGCCTAAAAACCAAAGCAAAAACGAAAGCTTAAAAAAAATCAAGGGAACCCAAGATAGGACGCTTAGAGAAAAATACTCTTCGGAGAGGGGGGGGTGCACTTGGGCTTTTACGCATTGAAAGTCTCGAGCCAGAAGTGTTTCCGCACAAAAATTTAAATAAAAATATTTACAGTGTGTTCAGTGAAAGCAATCCAGCAAAAGCGTTTTCCGCTACATCTTGAATCATGTTTTTACTGAGATCTCTGTAAAGAAAATATTTTAAAAAAATTTGTAGTTCCTCCATGAAAATACTCACAAACGAACAAGATTCCTTAGGTTTTGAAAAGCATTGTTGGGTATGAATGTAAGGCGATTGCCTTCCAGTCTTCTGTAAATCCACATTTTTATTGAGGATATCTTGATTACTATTTCTGCTTACAATTCAGTAGTGGTGGGTGGCAGGTTTGTAGGAATGTGTTTCAAGCCTCGATCATGGCAATCCACTGTGGTGTCAGTGCAAGCACATACTGACGGACACACACTTGCTTCACGACATGAACTGGCTGCTCTCTTCTCAATGCCCGAACATTTCATTTGCTGAAAATTGATTGATAAAAAGTTGTGTATTTTGTAGATTTTTAACTCCAAAGTTCCAGCTACCTGGATATCAATGCTTTCCACGTAACGCCCCTGCAACATAGCTGGTCTATGGCACTTCACATTGTTGAGCATATGTTTCGACCTCAACTCCTGTTTGTTTAACCATTTCAAACGACAGTCACAGTGCCAGGGATTGTCAACTAATCTCCTAAAGCACAAATTTTACTATACTATTGTAATACCAAGCTTTTTCTTCAAAAAACTTCGGCAAGAAAGCAGTAAAGCCATGTTCACAATGAGTGTGGGACTGATTGTGAGATTTGGAGTGTTTTCAACGAGGGAAGAGCACTCCTTTTTTCTTCGCTGAAAGTTTTTTTCTGTTGATACTATTTTGTAGCTAAGATTCGGGGCTTCAAAATGAGCGATTGACAAGCAACATCTGATGAAAAAAAATTGGGCTAAAAATGCTTAGGTCTGCACTCAGGGCCACACTCAGGCCCACACCCGCCCTGGACGAGTGTCGACCTGAGTGCGGACCAAAGCATTTTTATCCCAATTTTCTTATCAGATGTTGCTTGTAAACAGCTCATTTTGAATCCTCGAATCTCAGCTACAAATAGTACCAACAAAAAGAAAAAAAGTAGAGCTCTTCCCGCGTTAAAAAACACGCCAAATCTCACACTCAGGTCAACACTTATTGTGAACGTGCCTTAAGGATTGTGTGAAATAATATACCCACGAAGATCTTTATATAGTATTTGGACTGTGTCTGTACGGATTTTAAATTCCCGCCAAATTTTGTTAGCCTATTTTTGACTTATTTGGGATTTTTAGGTGGTTTGGGCTCGGGAAGACGGTCGTGTGACTACAAACGACATTGCCCGCCAGCTCATGGCGCGTCGAATGAAAAAAAAGAACAGGAACATTTTTAAGCGTTTTCGCAGAGGTGTGCCATTTTTGAGGAAGGTACTCAGAAAAAGGAAATTCACCTAGAATTCGAGCAAAGTATAGGTGGTACTCTCTGTTACTCTCTCTCTCTGTTAGTTCACCACCTGGTGTTTAATATCTCAAAATGCAAAGCGTTATCAGAGCTATCTATTGCACACAAAATTGTATCTGAGTGATCGCAATCTCACAGAGAATTTTCGATTTTCTCTACAAAAACTTTTTTTTAAAATCTGTCCTCTGGAGACAACAAACATTCAAATCTAGATTGAAAATTTTCAAAAGCTGGCTTTTAGAAGAAAGATAAAAAAAATTCTCTGAAATTTTGATCACGATCACTCTGCTGCAAGTTTGTATGCACTATATAGCCCTGATCACACCCTGTGTTTTGAGATATTACACACCTATATAGAGTACTCCTATATTTCGATCGAATTCCCGGTAATGAGGAATAGGTGAAAATTGCACAATGTTTCCCCCGCTCAAAGCCGTCTTCTCTCCAATATTTTTTTATCAGCCATTGTGTTCAGCACGAAATTCTTCATAAAACGCTAAGTTCGCTACACACCGCCTTTTCCGTGTTAAAAGTAAAAATTTTAAAATTTTAATTTTGTCATTCATTAAATAATTTTTGTATTACCGTTTAGAAAAAATTTAACACCGCCATACTAGTTTGGCAACTTCTGTAATTTGTAAAGTAAAAAATTTCCGGAGCATATCAGAAGGACGATGGATATTGGGGTCGTTGACGAACTACGCTACCCCTCACATTTTAATTAAGGCTGCAGGTGAAAACACCCCTTAAATTATATGTTTACCCCGACGCCACCCTCCCCCCTCCAATTCAAATTTTTACCCCTTCAAGTCCATATTATGTCAAAGATACGTAGAATTGTGATCTAAACTCGTTTTTACAAGATACGTTTGAAATTTTACGTATCTTTGACAAATATGAACTTGAAGAGGTGAAAAAAAATTTAAGTGGGTAAACAAGTAATTTAGGGGTGTTTTCAGTTTGAGCGCTTTAACTATTAAAGGGGCATGCCCGTGCGTTAGGGCGCGAACCAGCAGTTTTTTTCGAATTTTTTCGAATCGTCCCATTTTTCAATCGTTCTGCGTCAAATATGATATAGATGACCTTATACTGCTTTAAAAACTAGACAGAAACTTAAAAAATCTAGACGAGAACGAATGTAAAAATTTATCGAGAAAGAAAAGAACTGCTGGTTCGCGCCTTTTCTCCCCATCGGGCACGATCATGCCCCTTTAACGTCTTAATGGCGCTAATATTTTGGTTCGTACTCATTTGGGCGAAACTCATTTGGGCGCCCTCATTTGGGCGCCCTCATTTGGGCGAAACTCATTTGGGCGCCCTCGTTTGGGCGCCCTCATTTGGGCGCCCTCATTTGGGCGCCAATATTTTATATTAGTTTTTAAATGTCTCAGATAGTCTGAAAGGATATGTTAACCCCAGGTATAGTAGGGAAACCATCACGTACCCACATGTAAAGGGTATCCACCGGGAGGCGTCGAATTGATCCAGAGCGAATTGATCCACGAAAATTTACGAAACGCAATGTTTTTATATTTTTGTCTTCACAATTTTACTTGTTAATTCAAACATTGTTCTTATGAACCAACAGTAGTTTTGCTGGATATCCCATGTACCGACAAAAGCAAGTGGTGATCCACTTGGATCACAAAAAAATAATTTTTTTTTCACTTTCCAAAACCTGTTTCCTGGACTAATTCGGGCACGCTGAAGACGGTTTGATAGTGGTCAAATGCCATTTTCTCGAATATTTACTGAGTTTTGATAAAATCGAGTTTTCGGTAAAATCAATTATTTTCCAAAACTCAAAAAATATTCAAGAAAATGGCCTTTTACCACTATCAAACCATCTTTAGCATGCCCGAATCACTCCAGAAAACAAGATTCGAAACATGAAAAACGAAAAAAAAAATTCGATCCAGGTGGACAACCACTTGGTTTTATTGTGCCAAGATAGTCATACTCAGGTTGGGGAACTCAGGTAGTGTAGCAGTACCCGGACAGTGATATTTTTGTCTTGTGGAGAAATTTTAAAATTATAATGTTTTGCTAGTCCGAGTTCACTAACTTGGGGACACAAAATGTTGTGAGGAATGAGTGGGCTTAAAGAGTGGGCAAATGGTGGTGGTACCCAGGTTTTCAGGTGGCAACACCAAATGAAAATGTTATGGAACTACCAAAACATGTTTAGCACTTGATTTCGAATAGGATAAAATGGATTTTGATCGATTTTCACTAAATGTAAAATTTCAGGATTATGGAGCTGGATACCCTTTACATGTGGGTACGTGATGGTTCCCTACTATACCTGGGGTTAACATATCCTTTTCAGACTATCTGAGACATTAAAAACTAATATAAAATATTGGCGCCCAAATGAGGGCGCCCAAATGAGGGCGCCCAAACGAGGGCGCCCAAATGAGTTTCGCCCAAATGAGTGTGTACGAATATTTTTAATCGTCTTTGTTATCGCCCCAATCGATCATGGTGAAAGAGCTTTTATAAACTTACAGCACTCTCAAATTGTTCATAGGTTCCAGTTCCCCTAAAGTGTTGAGGTTATTTCCGTTGAGTGTGAGTATTTCCAAGTCAGTCCAAGTGGAAATGGTGTGACTGTCCAGACACGTAAGTTGATTTTTGTCCAGCTGCAGGTTGACCATGCTTTTGGGACCATGTAGTTGGTCATCTGTCAGGGTGGTCAAATAATTCTCGCTCAGATCCCTGAAAATATTTTTTTGTGTTTTAAAGTAAAACACATTTTTTTCTTTCAAAGTTTCATCTTGCACATTGACCAGTGTGAAGTGGTCAATGCCTTCAAAAGGTTTTTGTTGAAGTGCCAACTTAGCAGCAAAAACTAAAAATTGAGTGGCTATGTGCTGACTACACTTCAAAATATTTACTTGCTTGAAAAATAAATGCTAGAATAAAGCTTGGCATCAGATTCTTGTTCAGCATTATCGATTTACTTGTGAAAATGCTTTCACAATTTATAAGTCTGTGTCGAAATTCAAAATCCCTTCGAGACAAAAATCATTCAATAAAAATGCTTCTTCAAGATCTAAATTCATATTGGGCACCTGCCCAGAGCTTGAAGAAAAAGATCATAGGCATATAAAAAGCTTAATTTTTTTATGTTTTAGTCATTTTCGTAATGTTTTAGCAGGCTAAGTTGCATCTCAGCCAACTATAATGGTCGGCGACTGGAGGCAAAGCTTTGCTAGGGGTTAAGAAAGTTCTCGAAAGTCACTGACATAAAAAAGAGTGGAACCTATCATAAAATTCAATTTTATCATATATAAAAATTGTATTTCTCTGTAAGTGTAGTGCAGGAAAATTGGGCATCACCTTTGTATAAAGACTCGTGTCCTGTTTAACGTTTATCACGTTGTTTTTTTTGCCTAAAAAGCTATTGGTTATGCTGTATTCGAGCTGATAAATTCGGCAAGTTTATCATAAGAAGCTGTCCTATTTTATTTTACCTATTTTCACACACAGCCAAAGCAATGCATCGATTGTTTAAGTGCCCTAGAAAGTAGTAGGCTCATCCCCCCTCATTAATCCCTCAATTAAGAGGGTCATCAGTGTTCCATATTCTCCTCAGCAAATGCTTTAATTGTTTTTTCTCACTCTATTGTATTAGTGTCCACACAGCCATTTCCAACCAAACCAGTTCAACAATAGCTTTTTTAATCGACAAAAAGTGAGTTAAAATTGTCTCTTTCATTGCTTCCGACAATTTGATTTGTGCACCCCATCCATAAATCCAGGTCCATCAAATAGGCGGCCAAGTGTCTACCTTAGAACAACAACATCATCACAATGAGACCAGCCAATTGATTGGAGTAAGGGGATTGTCTTCAATAATTCACTCACATAATTGACAGTTTGTTTTATAAGCCTTCTCCTGCTACCACTGCCACCATCGCCCTCAGTCCCCTTCCCCACTTTTATGAGCTGGGAATTTGCAACAGCAACTGCTAGCTTAGCTATTGCTGCCGTTAATGTTGTTGTTCTAAGGCTGGAATAAAATTGGAAATGGGAGTAAATTTAAATCTTAACCTTAAAATAAGAATGGAATAGTGGAGTTTTGGGTGGTGTCTAAGAATTTCTAGCGGAAGCGTACCGAATCTCTGTCAAATAATTCATCTAACGGCTGAGAAGAAAAACTGTGAGGAAAAAAGTGGGCTGTTGAGTGTGTGTGGTCGATCGGCAACAAAATATGTCAAATAAAACAAATTTTTGTGACCGGTAGACAAACTTTAGCCAATTGTGGCCGCCCGATCTTAATCTAAAATTTTTCTCACAAATCACCCTGGAATGAAGTCATGAACCCATTTCTTGTCGGCGCACATAGTAGTACAACAATCTTCCACATCTAATTTTGTGTATATTTACATGTGTAATAAATCTGGTGGTTGTGTTTAAGGTTAAAATTTTTTTAGCTACCACATTCTTTTAAGTTTTGAAAACTCGTATTCCATACAGAATATGAAATGTGCCTTTGTTTCAAAAAAGACACTTGTTGCGCACACTATCAAGTAGCAACCGCGCTCTATGCACCCATTCTTTCAACAAATTAGCATAAAGTATTCCTTGGAGAAGCGTGTGGTGACAACTGGGGCTGTGTTACTCAATACTGTCCCCCACCCTTTCCTACATGCTAAACAGTAGTAGCCGCCTAATGGATGTGTGTGAAGAGTGGAATGCCTAATAAAATGGTATTTGGGTCGAGCGCTTGCACTTGTTTCTGTACAATAGATTAGTGGCAAGGACACACATACGCCAATCACCCACTTTGTTCAGCTTCATTAAACAGCAACAATATTTGACGGATACAAGTGATGGTTACCTTATTTACTGTATTTATCAGCTCGTATCTAATAAACGGCCCAGGAAACTATTGTGCAAATCTGTTTTTCCATGTTTCAAACTACGAGCACTATAGATTCCACTTTTTAGATTTGGGTTGAGCTTCCGAAAATCTCGAAATCAAACTAAAATTTTTCGATTTTCGAGAGGTTGAAAAATAAACCATTTGATGCGGTATGTTATTTTCTGCACAAAGCTGCTGCGTATCACTAAGCTAATTTCTCGGTTCATTCTGCATTTATATTTTGACATTAGACCGCGGTTCTCATCTGTACCTTATTTAATGATTTGTAATTTATTTGACACCCGAAATCTTTAGAAATTTTGAGGTTTTGCTTCAAAATCTTTATTTTTAGTGCTAAAATCTCAGCAAGCACTGGATAAAATGGAACTTTTGACTAAAAATGACCAAATTGTACTTCATTTCGAAAATGTACTTTATTTCGAAATTTTGAGATGAGAACCCTGCATTAGACAAAACTAGAATGTCGTTTTAGACAGACAACAAACAATTATTTTTAAGTTAAATTGCTGTAAAATAGTGCAACCTATATATAAAAGCTCATGTGAAAGTTCATAAAAGATTAAAAAAGCATTTGTGGACGGCAATAAAACCGCTTCAAACTTTTTTTGATTGTAACAGGCTTCTCCTTTTATTTTTTCTCAACCTGTTTGTTTAAATCGGACGCAAAGAAGTATAGTAGTCTCGGTTTAGGTCGGGACACTGGAGGTGTTACAAAATTCGGATTTGATTGTGTTTCTGACGATTTTGATTTTTTTAAACATTACTTTTACTGCACAATCTATTTTTCTTCCACGATCAAATAGTGTCAAACCAATTCCAAGATCAAGGATACAAGCCTACGCAAACAAGACAGAAGCTATCCCTCACACAAATTAATTTATATATAAATTGCTGAGAAACAAACACACTTTGCTATGTTTGGTCAAAAGCAATAAAGCAAGCCCCTAAAATACACATATAAATTGTGCTCACATTTGCAGCTCATTGGCGCCACCACCAAAAACACCCAATATGTTTTATACATTACCGCCGAATTACACATTCTGCATGTCTGTTTGATCATCTCTTTTAAAAAACAAAAGAAACTTTTTTCAGCTGTACGATTTAACCCTTAGAATTACAGTTTTCGTTCCCAAAGGCATTTGTGCTACGTGAGTGCTTGCAGATTACAATACGGTAATTAGTGAAACCCATCGGAATTTTTTTGATCCCTTTATATATTTTTTCGAGGCGGAGGCGACGTGTCTGAGACCGGAATACTTGTTTTTGTGCTAAATTTCGCTTTTGAATTTTTTTGAACAGGACCGTTTGGCCAACCGAATTTTTGTTGACAGTTAAACCGGTGTCTTTTT
Organism: Ditylenchus dipsaci; assembly: GCA_004194705.1. Lineage (NCBI taxonomy): Eukaryota > Metazoa > Nematoda > Chromadorea > Rhabditida > Anguinidae > Ditylenchus > Ditylenchus dipsaci. The sequence goes on from SADC01001299.1 coordinate 262,331, forward strand.
CAATAGACAATGTTTCCTAACCCCAAATTTCGTAACGTTAAAAAAAATGCTGACTTTTTTCGCGTAGTGACGGTGTCCTAAATCGCGAACATTTTTTGCAAAGGTTTGGCAACATATACCTGAGAATATCCGGAATTTTTTCAAAGCTTTTTATCGCCTTAGGTATTTAATCAACATTAACATTAATAAAAACGAGCTTGTGAAAGCAGCTGTTTCTAAATAACATCTCTATAGAAAATTTAAAAATCGCAAAATTCCTTTGAAAAATAGAAAAAATGCCTGTGTTTTTCAGCCTGTGTTTGCTGTGTTTTTCTGTGTTTTTTTTAACACCCTGTATATACATGAAAATTAAGATTAGATCAGAGAAAGAAGATTTCCGGGGTCATTTTGTGCGCATTGCTGGGAAAGTTGGTTATCTTCTTTGTCTTTTCTGTTTTGTTGATGATGACCATTCAGTTAGACTAATATGCGTATAAACTACTACAACTGCCTTTTGCATAATTTAATTTGGTTTTTTTCGGGCGATCAATAAAATTTAGCATGCTTTGTTTTAGAAAGAGTGAAAATAAAACTTGTGAACTTGCAAAATAAAGGACTAAGATTTTGATGATGATGGTTAAAGCAATTGAATTACTAACGTCCCCTAAGCCATGCCGCAGCAGCAATAAAGGCATGCCAGAGAAATTTGAAGAAATGAGACAAGACTTCATTAAACCAAATGGCATTAGGATTGCTAACTGGCCACTCCCCAGGATTTTGATAGTAGTAGATGGCACAGATAACTTCACTATATGGCAGGATAAACCTCAGCAAGAGGCAATAGAAATATAGTCAAAATTCAAAATTTGTACAGAAATAGAGACATTTAAAAAACGTCTAACAAAGTTCACTTTTTTAGATGAGCTAAAAAGTCAGTAGGCAATAGGTGAAATCGCCTTTTTCTGTTTTTCTTTTGAACCCTGTATATCCCAAATGCACTTGTATACATACCTGCACGGGCGCCCGGCGGCCCTTTCATACCGGCGCCGACGCCGGTTTTCAAAAGGCGCCGGCGATCGGCGCCGATTCCGGGTATCCCGGGCGCCCGGGTCGGCGCCCGCTGCCAATTTTTCCGGGAGTGCAGGTATGCTTGTATACCGTATTTCTTCTAATGAAGCCCACCCCCTCGTTTTCGACTAGAACTCAGAGCTAGGGACATTTTTGATTTACAATTTCAAGATTTTTGAGCATCCGAAAAATAAAGCCCCCGGGGCTCTATTAGAGGAAATACGGTATATGTTTGAATGTCTAGTAATTACCACAACTTTAATAAAAAAAGGAAACTTAAAAAATAAATAGACACCAAAGTGAACAGACATTTCTGTTCATTGTTGGACATGTGTATATGTCATCAAGAAACAATAGCAATTGAAGAACACAAATCGATTGTTAAAACAATATACAGCTATTATTTTATTGTTCCAGAATTTGAACGAAATGGCGCACTCCAAATATTAGCTTGCGAAGCTTGAAACATAAGACACCTAAGATTGCCTAAGAATAATTCTTATTAGATTGATGGCTTCAAGATACCTCTTTTAAGAAAGAGAACTTTTGAAAACCCATCGAGAAGATAAATGCAAAAGCTATTAATTTATTTCTCAACACTAAATGTGGCCTGGAATTCGCACGGCATCAAACAACTATCGTGATCCATTGACCGTCGCATTGGGCTTTCAAAAAATTCCAGAATTCAAATTTATTAAGTCGTAATGTCCGATGGGTTCCAAAAAAAATTTTAAAATTGCCACAAAAAATTAGACGGGTTTCAAAATTAATGCTTAGAGAATTTAAAAAAAAACGGCACACAATAAAAATTTATGGTCTCTCCAAAGTGGCCAAAATTCTTAAGTTACTTTGTATTAGTCACTTTAGGGTCAAGGCAGGAATTTTCGGACAACTTGATGTGCTTGTGGAGCACTGATAAAACAGACCGTTCACATGCTAAATGAACAACACGCTAAAATGCGTGAAAAAAACTAGGAAAACAATCAAGAAGAATGCAAATTTAGCCTTAGATAAGCAAAATAAAAATTAGGTGCTGAATTCGTTATTGTAAATCAGATTAAATAAGACAGTATAACAAAAAAATGGATGATGCAGGTCACTAGTTTTGTCCACTTTAAAAAAAAATCGGAAAATTCCTAAAAACAAAAACTCACAATCGATGCAGCTTCTGGTTGGACAAGAATAGATGGTCAGGAATGTTTCTTAGGCGGTTGCGATTAAGCCGTCTAATCGGATGGGTTCCATTAGTCATTGGTCAAAAATATTGAAAATCAGACTCACAATCTTTCCAGGCTTGTCAAATTATCAAAAGCTCCTTCCTCGATGCTCTGGATCTCATTGTCCATGAGTTGTCTGCAAATTACCGTTCTTTTGAGATGAAAAATTTGCATTATTTAGCAAATTCTAAAATTTACAGTATTTCAGTTGCTTGAGCCCCGAAAAATCTGTCTTCTTGATAAGGGCGATCTTGTTTTCTTGCAGGTCTCTGCAAATTTTTTTAATTTTTACGAAAAACTATCATTATGTCTAAGCTCTTGGATTCGGCAAATTAATAATATTCCTTCAAGTTGACCCCATAAGCGACAATTTCGAATAGAATTGGTTTCTATACGACAGTTTTCGTAATTATGGCCCTACCAAATATCGGTGTCGAGTTCAATTTCCTAAAGACAAGCGGACCTTTCAAACGCTAATAAAAAAAATGGACGATACGTAAAAATGACACGTTTTGGAGAAAAAGTGCCACGTTAATGTGAAAAATTGCCACATTTTTTCGATTCTAGTCAAAAAGGCGAAAAAGTGAAGATTTAGGGAAAAAGTGCCACGTTTTCGTAAAAATCTGCCATGTTTTGTATAAAGTGCCATGTTTCAGTGTAAAAATGCCACGTTTTTATTGAAAATCTGCCACATTTTCTGACAATAAGGTTTCTCAGACAAATCAATGATTTACACCTGAAATTTTGAAGATTACCATTAGCTTGCTATTGATATGTCCTTGGAAACAAAGCGACCAATAAAACCAGGCATATCTGTGCAAAACTAGGCAAATTTGAAAGAAAACGTGGCATTTTTTCGCCTTTTTGACTGAGATCGAAAAAACGTGGCACTTTTTCACATTAACGTGGCACTTTTTTGCCAGAACGTGGCATTTTTCCGTTTTATCAATAAAAAATTGGCTCGCATGCTTCTCTCAAACCGACGCAGCTTGCACCTAAAATTTTATAAAACAAAGCATTTAGTGAACGATATGGGTTGCACTCATGAATCTTACATTGTCCAAAAAAGTTTACTCTGTTTCGCATTTGATGAAAATAAGGGTTCTACCAAACAATGGATACCAATTTTTGACTTCTTTTTAAGCCTAGGAGTGGTTAGCATACCATTAACAATCAACAACGGGTAATTTTTTCCCGAGGCAAATATTATATTACAGTCCACTCTCGATACAGTGTAGCTCGCGGGGATCGGAAAAATATACACTATATCGAGGGTACACTGTATCGAGAGTTGACTGTATCTCTAATACGACCCCATACGGCCTTATTTTGAAATACCTCTTTGGAGGTGGGCCTTATTAGAAGGTGGGGTGTAGTAGTAACATTAAAGATAATACGATATACTTTCTTTCGGCAAATTAACTTTTCATAAGACAAACTTTTCTCTTTTTCGGGAGAAATTTAAATTTCCCTACAGACATTTTGTAAAAACATAAGTAAAAAAATTTTTCTCAAGTAGCGTCTGAGCCGCTTCTCTGACATTGAGTAGCGGCTCAGCCGCTACTTCAGTACTATTCAGACAACTTATGAATTTTTTTTTACTTGCGAAAATTGCAAAAACCACCAGGTAGAATCCCAAACCACCAATATGGGGCCCAAACATTGCGGGCACACTCAAACCAGCAATATCGGTCCTAAACACGAATATCAGGCCAAAACCACCAGGACGGGCTCAAACTACGTGGGCCCACCCAAACCAGGAATATGGTGCTCAAAACACGTAAGCCCACTCAAACCAGGTGTGATGGGGCGCGAACTACTAGCGGGTATCCGAACCATGTCAATGGAGCGCAATCGGGGCACAATCCGCACCGCACGGGGCCGAATCCACGTAGGCACCCCCAAACCACGAATATGGGGCCCAAACAACGTGGGCTCACCAAAACCACCAATACCGAACCAAACCACCACCCAAAACACCAATATTGGGCCAAAATCACCAATGTCAGTCCAAAACCAGAAATATCGGGCTCAAAACACCAAGACGAGACCCAAACCACGTGGCTCACCTGAATCACGAATATGGAGCCCAAATCACCAATACCCGGCCCAAACTACCAATATCGAGCCAAAAAATAAGGAGCGGGCCTAAACCACGTGGACACACCCGAACCACTAATATCGCGCAAAACCACCGGATGGTCCCAAACTACGTGGTCACTCCCGAAGAACAAGGATCGTGCCCAGACAACCAGAATGGGATGGGTCCCAAACCACGTGGGCACACCCAAACCACGAATATCGAGCTCAAACCACGTCGGCAGACTCGAACCACCAGGATGAGGCCCAAAAAACGTGACACACCCAAACCACCAGAATGGGGCCTGAACCACATGGCACACCCGAATCACCAATATGGTTTCAAATAACGTGGGCACAGGGGCTTGAGAGTTAGAGATGCGCGCCCACACTTACCTTAGACATGATTCCGAGAAGTACTCTCGATCATATAATGCATATAAAGTCTATTTTTGCCACGGCCGAGTTGAAAAACATGGTAAAACAGCCAAAAACTAGGTAGAGAGTGGTTGAAATAATTGGCTTTTTATTATTTTCTTCCCATCCCATTACAGCCTAAAGTTCCATAAGCCCCATTCATACTCCCGCGGGACACGGGACACGGGACAATTTTTCAAACACGTTTTTGTCTCTATCTCGGCTCCCAGCCATCCTTTTCACTACTTTTAATAGATCTACAAGGCAACAGACCATGCTCTACAACATAGGAATAACAGATTTGCCATGATCAGTATCGAAAACGGTTTTAGGCTGTCCCGCAGGTCAATGTCCCACGTACAAATATAGGAATTTGTCCCACGAGACATTGACCTGCGGGACAGCCTATAAACCGTTTTCGATACTGATCATGGCAAATCTGTTATCCCTATGTTGTAGAGCATGGTCTGTTGCCTTGTGGATCTATAAAAGTAATGAAAATGATGGCTGGGAGCCGAGATAGAGACAAAAACGTGTTTGAAAAATTGTCCGTGTCCCGTGTCCCGCGGGAGTATGAATGGGGCTATAGAAATTGCTTTTTTAGTTTTTTATAACAAAATAATTGTTTAAAATGGTTTTCGACTACTTCTAAAAAAGTCGAATTTTTTATGGATGCCTAAAGTATTCATTGGATGCCTAAACTTTCTATGGATGCCTAAAATATTAAGGATGCTTAAACTTTTGAAGAATGCCTAAAGTGGTTAAGGATGCCTAAACTGCAATTGAGCCAAAAATTGTCCCAAAAATGTATATTTGCCACAAAAAGTGAATTCGCCCCAAGCTTATCAGTCTCCAAATAAAGTATTTCTGCCCCCGAAATAAGCGAATTTGACCCAAAAAAGATTGCTCATCAACAACGCCACAACCAACAGCGTTTCTTCGAATACGAAAAATTAAATAACCACACCTAAGTGACTGGTCTGTTTTTATGGGTTCCAAAATATTCCAGCCGATTTTGAGATCACCCGTAAAAAATTTGAAAATCGTGTTTCAGAGAAATTTTTGCAGGGTTTGGACAAGTCAGTTTTATCCAAGGACTGCGCGAAAAAATTTGCGATATAGCGTCTATGTGCAAAAATCGCAAAAATCCATGACATGTACCGCTATATAGAGAATATCCCCATTGTATGTTTAAATAAATATAGCTCACAATCTGACAGTGTCCAGAGGCACATCCTCAGGCACACTAGTCAAATGCTGACCAGTGCAGATGACTGTAGAATGGGAGCACGCACAGTTCCTTGGGCATTTGGGAGGTAGAAAATAAGAGGTGCCCTCTATGGATGAAGAATTATGCAGGCTAATCTCTCCGACCACATCATGACTAGCACTAAGTTGGGTCTCAAGGCACGAAAACCAAACAAACAAACACAATGAAGGAGGAATAATAGGTAAAAAGGCCATTTTGGGCCAACTGATAGCCAAAAAATATTTTTATAGACTAGTCTAGTCCAAAGGAAATTTGCCAATTTTTGTAGACAGCCAGCATTCCGGTGATATCAGCCGAATTTTAAGTAAATGTTTGAACAGAAACTTAGAAAGAGGGGTTGGGGCTGTGTAGTAGTAACAGTGCTGTTAGTGCCCATCCCCTTCCACCGGCTTCCCTACTTCTTGGCGGTGGTTATGTCCCGCCTCCTAGTAGTGGGAAGAGAGGGAATCACAACTCAGCATTAATTTAGAGGGAAGGAGAGTTGCTGGACAATAAAATTATTTACTGCTAGTACTTGCGGTTACTTTTCAATCGCAGGTTACGACAAAATATATTTGTGTATGTGCTTGTGCATGTTAGTGTATGAATGGTTGTAAACATAAATGCTTAATCTTGCCAAGCAATATTTTGGAGTTTTTGACATCCTGAAAGACCGATTCACTAATTTGTGTGAACAATTGATATTCAAAAAGAATCTTTAAGAAAAAAAGTCTTTTGAAACTTGAATTTCAAATATTCTGACTCATCTGACAAGGGAGGGACCCTGACTGTGACCTGGGAAGCTTTGATGACAAATTGTTTTCTGCGTATTCTTGTAGAGCGTGCCCAAGTTCCTGACAAATCTGGCTCCTCAGCTCTGAAAGGTCCATAAAATGTGGGAGAAGGGTCACTCGAATTTCTAAAAACATCTCGATAGCCCGGTGATATCATGGCTTTTCATAGCTGACCCTTGAGCCATGGGTCATTCCTGAAAATTTTGTTAGCTTTCAGAGTTGATTAGCCAAATTTACATGGGATTTGAGCACGCTCTACAAGAATACGTGGGTAAAAAAATTATTGAAAAAACATGAGGTCACAGTCACGGCCTCTTCCTTGTGAGACAAATCTAGTAATGGCTTGTTCACGTTGTTAGACTTAGAGTTTGAGTTAGAGTTTTAGTTCGGGATTTTGGTTACGTGAACACCTCTGATCTTAACTCTAACTCTAACTCGAACTCTAACTCGAGGGTGTTCATGTACCTAAAGTTAGAGTTAGAGTTCGAAGTTGGATTTGAAGGTGTTCATGTATATAACTTGGATTTTATTTTAATAAACCTCCTAAAAACTAACTTTCAGTGGCTTTAGACGGCTTTGGAGTGAGATTCTGAGCTATCTAAGCTATATACATGAAAATTTTCAAGCTCGACCTCGAACTCTAACTCGATGTACATGAACACCCTCGAGTTAGAGTTAGAGTTCGGGTTTTTGGTTACATGAACACCTCTTAACCGAACTCTAACTCTAACAACGTGAACAAGCCATTAGCGGAAAAGTCATTGACTGACCAGGAAGTGACTGCGATGACTTGAATATTATGAATATTTTATTAATTTTATAGAAATTTCAAAAAGTTGTTACCAGGTTTCAAAATTAACTTTTGAGAGCAAAAATTTGTAAAACCCATCAAAAAATTTTTCTTGCGGCCAATGAGAAAGTGTTATTCACTTTAGGGTGGTTTACGGATTTCATCGCCAACCTGGTAAATCTTATAGTTTGGTGAACCGTATTTTCTCTAATAAGGCGGCCATCCTCATTTTTTGACTAAAATTCTAGAGTTAAACCAGCGTGTACGTGCGTTAAGGCGCGAAACAGCAGTTTTTTTCGAATTTTTTCGAATTTTCCCATTTTTCACTCGTTCTGCGTCAAATCTGATATAGATGACCTTATACTGCTTTTAAAAACTAGACAGAAAACTTAAAAAATCTAGACGAGAACGAATGTAAAAATTATCGAGAAAGAAAAGAACTGCTGGTTCGCGCCTTTTCTCCCCATCGGTCACGATCATGCCCCTTTAAGGAAGGGTATGTAACTCAAATTTTTGAAAAAAGGTACACTTGGTCAAAACAAGTACAATTTGGTCATTTTTCGTCATAAAAGGCCATTTTATCCAGTGCTTATTGATTTTTGAGCACCAAAAAAAACATTTTGACTAAAAATTCAAAAATAAAAAAGATTTTAGATCTCAAAAAAAGTACAAATCTTTTTAAAAAGTACAGTTACGTTCCCTGAGTTAAGGCCATTTTTGATTGACAATTTTCAGATTTTCTGCGGTTTGAAAAATAAGGCGGCCGGCTGCCTTATTAGAGGAAATACGATAATTTTTTTAGAACAACGAAAAATTTAAAAAATGATTCTTTCTTGGGGAGCCGAAAAACCCTAAGTCTTTTTGAACATCCAGACTTGAACATTTAATTCTATAAGAATGCCCTCCAGCCTGGCCCTTTCTTAAATAGGGCCATCCCCTCACCAAACAATTTAATTTCAAGTGTTCGAACTCCCGGGCATCACTTTTCTTATAGAGACAAAACCAATTAGCATTTTAATGTTCATCTCGACCTTATTGGGATTTTTACACGGGTGGTATTTAATTTTGCTCCATAATTACTGAAAAATGCCCCCTAATCAGAAATAGAATTTTCTCGCTTAAATTTTTACGTTTAATTTCTGGTTTTCAACTTTGTGTAGCCCGGATCTCAGCTTTTTACAAGATATCAAACTCTATCGAATAAATATAGAAATGTAGATATTTAGAAGTTTTAATGAAGTAACTTTGGTTTTCTCTAATTTTTCCAAACCCCTAAATTTCTTCATCTTCAAATCATTCAGTCGATTTTTGATAGCTGTTGGAAAGCTGAGATCTTGGGCTTAATGTAGTTGGAAGAAATTTAGAAAGTGAACGCAAAATTTGAGAAAAAGTTTCTATTTCTGATTAGGGGTCATTTTTCAGTAATTAGGCGCAAAGTTAAATACCACCCTTTTTCATTGCTGACATTCGAATTGATTTTTTCTCTACAAGAAAAAGTGGTGCCTGAAAATTGAAACAATTGAAATATAACTGATTGGTGTAGGCATGGCCGTTTTGTATGCTTCTTGAATGTTTTCTGACGATTCTTTCATACCTAACGCTGAAATCGGACGATGAAACACTCTTTTGAGCAGCAAAATAGCCTATGGCTAAAACTGCTTCTTTTACTTGTGAAGGTGATAATTATTAGGGGCATAAATGAGTAACAAAATATGTTTTGTTTTTTATTTTCATTCGAAATTGCTGATAGTTTGAATTTCTGAACTTCATGACTTTATCTGATTGTTATTTATGTTTGGATTACAAAATTAGCTAAGAATAGCGGAATAATTTAAAGAAAGACATGTGCAATTGATATTTTTGACCAAGAAAGACAATCACAATAATAAAAAAATGGCGCAAAATCAATAAACATTTAGTTAGCTGATTGTAGGCAATCGGTGAATGGTTCAGAAGATTCCTCGTTGCCAGAATTTGTGCCATAGTCGCCTGCAAAATATCTATGATAACGAAAACTTTTTGCAATTGAAAAGAGCAAACTTTGAGATTCTGCAGCAATACTGTTTGTGCTTTCAGTGTTCGCAATGTCAGGCAGACGAGAAAAATCTACAACGAAAATATTAAAAATGGCCTTTAGTGATTAAAAAAAATATTTAGAGCTTGCAGATACAGTCAAGTCTCTCTATAACGCAGAATTTCACGAACATCGCTCCTGTTTTTTCAGATATAAAGTGCCTTTCTTCTAGGGATATACCGTAGGTCAAACCGCCCCTGACAATAAAACTGCTCTTGTAACTTTATCTCTCTATGTGACATTTGAGTCAAACTTAAAGGTTTTAAGCTGTATTGAACGAAATTGAATGAAAATTGACGGTGACTTTTGAACTACAAGACCAGTTTCAAAAGCTAATCGACTATGCTGAGCAAGAATTTCATGTCAGAATAATAATAAGTTTGCCTGGCAAATAAGAAGTTTCACGTTACATTACTTTTTGCAACAATTTTTTTGTTTTTTAAGACATATTCTACAACACTTTAAAAACTTTTTTTTTTACTACTTTGAAGCACTGTTCGGTTCAGATTTTCCTGCTCTTTCGAAGGATGTGTGCCGTTAACTGAAAAAAACAGCTATATTACACTTCATTTGGCATATTTAATCATTAATATCATTTTTGAAAATAGGACACAACCTTTCATAAACAAAAAATCTTAATTTTTTCGTTCAATAACAGCAAAGCTTACAATCATTCGAAAGAAAAGATATGGGCGGTCATTTTGACATATAACATGCCTATGGGGAACTGCAATAGAGTGAAGAGCAACGCAAAACCAATAGTAACATTAGTTATTTTACTTGAAAATGGTCACACTTTGAGGCCGCTATATGACTAGAGAAAAGACACTTTTCGTCTGGAAAAAAGACTACACAACCCATCAGATTTTTAAATTACATTGTTTATTGTTTTATTTTTCGACTCTCATCGGGTTAGCCTAATCAAGACCAGAAAAAATTAAAAAAGTTCAAACATGCCTGTTTTGTTTCTCTCACAAAGGTTTTGCCGAATTCCAAATCGCTGAAAATAAACATTTATACCTTTTCTTTTTCAAGCAGAAAACGAGTAGATTTTACTTAGGAATACTGGATTTTGAATTCTTTCTGTTGCTAATGGTTCTCTGGGAGTATTTGACCAGTAGTTCCTTTTCTGCTGTAGTATCTGCGAATTCCAGGACACCATGTTGGAGGTGTTCATTTTGAGAGGCACTAGATGGTAGTTCAGCTGATTCTTGATTATCCTGTACTCATGTTGCAGAGCGGCGCGGTCGTCCACTACAATTCTGACGTTTTGAAACTATATGAATGAAATTTTCACCTGTCAAATCGCCGGAAATGAGTTTGTCAGCAATTTGCTCATATTTCTGGATTTTTAGCAGTGAAGTTTCTTGCCTCCTCATCCTCAGATTTTGCAAGGCTGAATCAGAGGTGGCTGCCATTTCTGAAAGTGGGGTTTAGACGGGCATTGCTGAAGTGTTTAGGTCTTACTTTCAGCATCCCGCTCCGCCATTCTCACCAGTAAGTCTATAAATTCGTTCTGTTGGCATCTCGGGACACAGCCCGCATTCGGATTCTAATGACTTCATTGATTCTGAAAAAGTTAATGTGAAAAGTCACACATTATACTTGAAAAGATCATGCTTCAATATCTCAGGACTAGGGTCAAGAGGCCCTTATCGGCGCCTTGATCGTGTCTGTAAGCGTGAGGTTTAATATTCATCTTATCACACCAACCGGACAGTGCACCCACCCCACATGGCTTAAATTTTGGACCGTGGCACTGGTACGCCACGTAAGGACCACCACGTAGGTACCACCACCTGGTCACTACTACTTGAGTACCACTACTTGGGTACCTTGTGCTTTTTCTAGCCATCCTAAGTGTCACTAACGCATTATACTTGAAAAGATCATGCTTCAATATCTTTTACGCTTTTATGACTTTAAGGCCTACTTTCACACAAAAAAAGAATGTTTGCAACCACCAGGATTCGAACCTGTACCCCAAAAACTTGCCTTTTGCAGGTTTTTTTGACTAACAAATCACCGTACGCGAAGTCTGTGCGATAGCGCAAAAATGCTCCTCGAAAAACTGTATCGACATAACATAAACATAAGGAGGTTGAAAGCGTTGCCAAACGCGTTAAAAAAGTGAAAAATGCAAAAAGTCGTCACGGAGCTCCACCTCTATAATACTATAGTAGATTAGGTAAAAAGATGAAACATCAGAATATGGCTAGATTTGAAAGACGTTGCTAATTTGCTGCCGTTATTTTTTGAAAGCTGTTTAAAATGTATGAATCCGTGATATAAGTCTCAAAGAAGGACTGCGATTTTTTATCTTACGCACAATTTAATCCTTGTATAATAGTATAAGAAATTTCGACTCCAGCACAACTACAGGATACCGTCTAATAAGGCCGCCGGCGCCTTATTTTTTAACCCCCGAAAATCGACAAATTTTAGGACGATCTCAAAGTTTTTGGTGCCAGCCAAAATCGAAAAAGAGGAATCAGTAGAGATCGCAAGAGTTAAGAAAACGTAATAAACGGCTTTGAAAAATATTTTTCCTCGGCTGAGATATATGCCCTCAAAGTCGAGAGGCCGCCTTATTAGAGGAAATACGGAGCTTGCGAAAACACGAAAACGTGAGCCACAATGACCTACCACCCTATAGAGTTTGACCTCTATCTGGGTGCGACCCTTTTCTACCGTAACATTCTAAGTATATTGTCAGATGTTTCTGGCCAATCAAGTCTAAAATACCTTGAGGATTTTGATTGGGTCAGTCATTTCTCTAAATCACCACATTTTTGGTATTAAGACACGCGGTGTCTGACAAGCTAATAATCAAAAATAAAAAAAACAGTTTATCAGGACCCATGTGCCTTACTGACAAAAAGTGAGCTTCCTTTGAGTGACTCTTCGTACCAGACTGACCAACAGAATTGTGATGCGTTTAAAAGACAAAGTGTCAGAGTTAGGTAAAGCTCAAGCTATAGACGATGATGGTTGTAGTGACTTGACTATTATTTGTGAAAATTGATTACCCTCATTTTTACGCAATGCCTAAAGTATTTGGAATGAAAAATTGTTAGATGTCAACTACAATCCTACTCTTTCCAGTTTTTGTCTCGTATCTTGAAGTTGAGAGAGTCTGATTGCCTAGGATATTGTTTTTAGATTAAGGTTTTCACCGATACAATAATTTGCAAGCTGCCTACCTGATCATTAGAATCTTTTTTAATTCTATGTATAATGTCAGAATATTTGTCTTCATCCTCTTTGCTGTGTTTTTCCCAGGCCATCAGTATTGACATTTGGAAGATCTGCAAAGTAAACTCATACTGTATACAGTCAACCCTCGATTTAACTACACCCCGATTTAAGGACACTCTCGATTTAACGACAACCAAAAATAGACCAATTTGGTCGGCATTGACTAAGATTTAGTCAAAATGAACCCTCGACTTAGCGACACCCTACGGTTAGGGGTATTTCCTGACTGTATTTCCTATTAGACTGCCAATTTGCGTTCAAAATTGTGTCTTGGCAATACGTTTTTGGCCGATTTTCGAAAACTCCTCATAGGCAAGTTATCACTTATTTTTTAGCCAATGAGATCAGCTACAAATAAGCGGTAACTTGCGCAAGAGAAGGTTTAAAAAATAGGTCAAAAACACAATGCCACAAACATCCTTTAAAATTTAGGGGCGGGCCGTCTAATAGAAAATATATGGTATATTTTAAACAAGAAATAAAAAATTGCCTGTTCATTTCTACATCACACATTCTATGTTGGCTTTTAATAATCTTTGCCTAAATCATTCTTTATCAGTAAGAATCCACATTTATGTCGATAAGGACTCAAATACCTGAGCCTTTGCTGTTTCTCGCAATTGTTCAGATATTGTTCTTTGAGAGAATTAAACAGGGAAGAAAATTGTCTATTATTTCCATTCAATGATTGTTGGAAGTAATGCTAGGATTGCTGCTAGGTTTGCTGTTAGTCCACCGAGTCACCGTCGACGACGAAGATTGCTGCTGGTGGTCTTGAGGGTGATTAGATGATTGATGGCCATTCGACACTAAATTTGACAAGAGCAATAAGCGTATAAATCTAGGCTGAGAATTTTTTAAAATATCATTTTAAAGAAAGCGATTTTGATGTACATCAAGAAAAAATTGAGTCGTTTTATACACTGCCTCTTTTGACGCAGACAAAGATTGGAAATGAAATTTTAAAATGAAAAAGATTTGAGGTTCCATAACTAAAACGAATCTCACACATTAGTCAGTCAGGTTTGTCTGTCGCTGATTCATGCCCATTGATGAATTTGAGAACTGCTTTGTTTCAAAATCTGCAGCAACTGGTCCTACAGTCCTACGTCCTACACAAGTCCTACAGACAAAAAACACAAGCTAACAGACGGTTTGCACGTAGGAACCTGCTGAAACCTAACAATTTGTGACCACCAAAAATATGTGTTCCTTGGACTATGCTCAGCGATTGTTTCGATATAAGGCAAAAAAACAGATACAGTCAAACCTCGATAAGCCGGCACCCCAAAAGTTCGTTCCCACCTGGGTCCGACACTTTTTCTAGCCCAATTTTTGAAAAATTTTGCCAGTTCTGTTTTTACAGCCATGTTTTTTAGAAAAGAAAAAAATTTGGGTTAAAAAAGCAAACATTCTATATAACACCCCTTTATGAAAAAGGGTGTTTTTTTCATTTATTTATTTTTCAAAAAACGATCGGCAAAATCGGAATCCTTACGGTAATTCCGACCAGACTGTTAAAACAGAACTGACAAAACTTTTCTAAAATTAGGTTGAAAAAAGTGTCGGACCCGAGGTGGGAACGAACTTTTGGGTGCTGTTATAGCGAGAGGCGACTGTACCATATTTACTGTATTAACCACCCCCACCTCCTAATAAGTACCCTACAGAACCTATATCTAAGCCTAGAGCAAACATTTCGCAAGTCTGTTTTGTACGTTTGTTTATTACGAGATCTCCTGATTCCACTTTTCAGATTTTGGTTGAGCACCCAAAAATCTCAAAATCGACCTCAAAATTTTTCGACTTTTTAGGGGTTGAGAAATAACTCCTCGTGGGGAGTTAATACAGTAAATACGGTAGCTAATTATTTTCATGGAGTCGATATCATAATTTTCAGGTGCTCAACCAAATTAAAAAGCGGAATCGGTAAAGCTTCTAGGTATTAAGAAAACGGAATGAATATCTTTGCGTTATAATTTGATTGGTATTAGATATAGGCCCTCGAGTAGAGTATGTCGTTCTATTAAAGAACACTTGAATGTTCTTTATTTTATTTTTTAATTTCATTCTTTAAAGATCATTCTTCAAAATCTTTATTTTAGTGTTTGAAAATTAATAATTGCTGGACATAATGGCATTTTTGATGAAAAATGACAAAATTGTACTTTATTTGGCCAAATGTAATGTAATGTATTTTAAAATTTTGAGTTACTTAACCTGGTTTATTACGAGCGCTAATTAGAATTTTTACGATATATGAAATGTGCAAATTTTACCTTTTTCAGATTTTGTTGAATGCTGTTTATTGTTGTTGAATAAAATGTTATATAGTATGTTTAGTTTAGGAAAAGTCAGAAAAAACATTTCTGGCCAAAACCAGCCCTTGTCTTTTAGGAATTCGTCAAACTTGAATTTTCAAGTCATTTCATTCATTTTTTTTGCTTTAAAATTTAGAACGAAAAAGACACCAAAGCTAGAGCACAAGGATGACAAACAAAGACAAATAGGAGAGCCAGAATTTTAACCGAGGGCTGAAAATGAGAAAAAAATAAAAATGCGACAATTGGAGATGAATAATATAACACAGAAAATTGGACAGGCCGGTTTCGAGATTTAGGCGTGTTTTTGTCCCGTTGACTATTTTTCAATGGCTCAAAATGACCATACAGTCAAATCTGGGTTATCCGACACCCCAGTTAGCCGACACCCTCGGTTATCCGGCACCTAAAATATCCTTCATTTGGCTGAGATTGGCCTATTCTCTGTCAACTGACACCTCAGTTGACCGACATCTCGTTTATCCGACACCATAAAGCCGGTCCCCTTGGGCGTCGGATAACCCAGGTTTGACTGTATTACATGAGTTTATTCAGTAGGTCATAATACTGAGTTAGAATGGGTGTAATTTTGAGTCGTTTTGATAAAAAAAAACGAAACAATAACACGCTTATCCCCTCCTACAGTCAGAAAACATTTTGTTTGGAGGTGCTTTACATAATAGGTCGTTTTCTTAGAAAAAAAAACAAAGCAAATGTTAACAATTAAGGAGACAAAAAACAAAGTTGGTTTTTTCTACTGTCTGTTCACTTTTTAATTAAGCAGCCTAAGGTAGTGGCGGTAATGTTAGTGGGAAATGTATTTAATAAAGAACGCTTGGTTGTCATGCCAGCATTAGAATGTCCACTGCCTGTCCTACTTCCAAGTTTATTGTCTTATTAGGAGGTGGGGTGGTTAATACAGTAAATATGGTACAGTCGCCTCTCGCTATAACGGCACCCCCAAAAGTTCGTTCCAGCCTTGGGTCCGACACTTTTTTAATCCAATTTTCGAAAGCTTGTTCCAGTTCTGTTTTTACAGTCTGTTCGGAATATCGTCAGGATTCCGATTTTCCGATCATTTTTGAAAAGAAAACAAAATTGGGTTAAAAAAAGTAAAAAACCTCGATAAGCCTGCACACCCTTTTCAAAAAAGAGGTGCCGGCTTATTGAGGTTTTAATTTTCTTTAATGATGTAACAATAAAATAATAAACGATTGGCAAAATTGGAATCCTGACGATATTTTTGACCAGACCGTCAAACAGAACAGGAAAATACTTTCGAAATTGGGTTAAAAAACGTGTCGGACCAAGGCTGGAACGAATTTTTTGGAGGGTGCCGGCTTATCGAGGTTTGACTGTATTTGTGTCGAATTTTTCTATTATCAAGTCGTTGGAAAAGTAGTGCAAAGAATCCAAAGTGACTCACAATTTTTTATGGGTTGCAAAAGTTTTATTAGTAAAAGTTACGAATAAATTTTAATGGGTTTTGAATTGTCAATGTTCTAAGCCTAAGGGCAGAGCCTAAAGGGGTATGTATAGGTCTCTTACAATGAACGGGTGTTAGTAAAGTGTAGGTCAAGGTTATATTTTCGAGAGGTGTTATTGCTACTAATGGCAGAAGTGCAACTCACTTTGAGGTCATTGCACTTTTCCGTTTTTAGGCCAGAGAAATTATCAGATGGCTAGTTTCTGCAATCAAAGAGCTCCCAGATAGCTTATCTATTTTCCTGGAGAAATCAATGGGGCAAGGAGCTACCTACGAAAAATTTTTAAAACTTTCCGAATTTTTCGGAGTTACCCTGTAACTACCACAATTCTATTAGTCATTGAAACAAGGTTTAAAATTTTGCTCAGCGACCCGATATGTTTTTGCCAATTACATAAATATTTTGATCAAGCTTACATTGGTTGGAAGAGCTAGCGTGGGGTATGTTGGTGCGGCGAGTAGCCTCTTTCCTAATCTCCTGAATAGCTTCAGTGTAGGGCAAGTCTGCGGAGGCGGGTCTTTTCATATTCAGTACCAGCTTAATCAGGGAAAAGATAATACTTTTACGCAGTTTGAAAATGATACAAATACTCTGGTTGTTATATTTTTGGCTCTATTGGCATAGACCAGTGTGTTGTAGGTCTCATCGTAATTGGAGGAACTGGGAGTTACATGTGCTATCATGCAGGTCTTCGAGTTGCCACCCAGACTGTCTTTTAGAAGTCTAAAAATGCTTTGAGAAAATGTCTTTGTAAAAATTTAAAAAGAATATTAATTTCACGTTTAATGTCTGAATTTATCACCTTTTGTTTTTAGCTCTTTTAAATGTAAAATAAAATTACATAAAACTCTGCCTCTCCCCTCTAATTGTCAATGTTAGAGAAAAAAATATGTGAATTCAGTGATTTCATTGTAAATTCGAAAAGAGTATTGGCAATAAAAAAGGTTGGGGATAATTTAGACATAACGTGGGCTTTCAATTTGATTTTTAAATTAAATCCATCTTCCACTGTTTGATAAATTGAACCTTACAAATTAAACCTTACAAAAATTCAAACTTGTTAGATGTTTCCCGTAAAAAATTAACCTTGTAAGTTGCTGTCCTGTAGTTCACATAACGACCCTTGCTACCTACAATAAAAAAAGGCTTTCAGACTTGAAAACTCCATTTTGTTTATTCGTACCAGAACTCAGAGCATTTATCACATTGCCCAGCGCTAACAAACTTCTGTTGATGGAAGCTCCCTCTTTTAGCCTTTGACCCTTGTTCTGAATTTTTTCAGTAAATGTTAATAATTATAGCCAATCATAAATTTTTAAAAATCAAATGAAAAAAAATCATACGTTTTGACCCAAAACCTCTGTTTTTGTAGTAAAAAAGTCGAATCCAATTAAAAACAACACACCGCATAAAATAACCCAGATTTTTTTTTCCAAAAAACAAACTTTTTTGAGTCTAGTCCATAAAAAAATTTCAAATTAAGACCCTAAATCAGTCTCACTTGTGTTTGAGAAGCTCTTTCCGAGCCTGCTAGATCAATAAGAAAAAGTTTGCCATGTTGCACAGAATGTTTATACAAGGTCACCTCAAAATATAAAAAAGCTAAAAAATGTATTCCACCTAATTATTTACCTGCAAAAGGGCATGACCTAAAAATGACCTGGTAACAATAATAAGTCTTAAAATTGAAAAAAAAACAGACTTCTTGATGAGCTCAGATTAGCAGCTGTTGGTTCTTGTGTCCGGTGCGAATTTCCTTCTTGCAGTATTTGCATTATCTACAATGGTCAATACAGTCATAATCCGACACCCCTTCGAGTTCGTTCCCACCTAGGATCCGACACTTTTCACCCCAATTTTTGAAGGTAGTTTTGAAGAAAAACTAGTTTTCCAGGTATTCCAGCTGGTCTCCAGCTGGCCACTCAGGTTTTGAGGTTTGGGTGGAAAAAGTCGTAAATTTTGTCTTAACGAACCCAATTACTCACGCGATTTTACATAGGATAGAATAGTTTATAGTTATTTTTAAGAAAAAATATTTTTTAAGCCATCCAGGTGGATATTTACCTGGCCACGTGGTACCCACCGACGTTTTGAGGTTGGGTGGGGAAAATCGTGAGTTCCGTCTCAACAACCCCAATTACTCACACGATTTCACATAGGATAGGATGGCTTTTGGTTATTTTTAAGAAAAAAATTTTTCAGGCCATCCAGTTGGATATCCACTTGGCCACGTGGTACCACCAGGTTTTGGGGTTTTAGTGTGGAAAATCGGGATTTTTGTCTTAACAAACCCGATTTCCGACACGATTCTGCAAATGGTAGGTCGGTTTATTTTGATTTAAAAAAAAATTTATTTTTAGGCCATTAAGGTGGATATCCACCTGACCAGGTGGTACCCGCCCAGGTTTCGGGGTTAAAATCTGAATCCTTACAACTTTTCTGACCAGACTGACGAATCCGGTTCGGCAAAAGTATTCACAAATCAAACTAAAAAATCGTCGGATCCTAAGCGGGAACTAACTTGAGGGGTGAATGCAATATGTTTGACTGTACTTTTTATAATAACTCTCAACTTACCTTGTTAGAATTTGGAGCTTTGACCCTAGACAATCCTGGCACCTGCACATTACCTTTTTCATCTTCCAGCAAATCTAATGAATTGCCTGTGTTAGGGTTGAGCAAATCTCTAATTACTTCGTTGTAGATCTCCTAGAACAAAATTTAGATTACCGAGTTCTGAACAAAAAAGTCGAAAAGCACCAGAAAAGAGATGTAGACCGTGAACTCGTCAGGGTTGATCTTGTCGTACAGACTTGCCAATAACAAACTCATAAGCCCAGGGTTTTCCCGGTTTCCCACCATGGTGTAGGTCTTGCCAGTGCCTGTAGGTCCATACGCAAATACAGTTGCATTGTAGCCATCGACTACGTAATCCACTAGCGAATTTGTAGTTTTGGAGTGCACTTCTGCCTGAAAAGTACATGACAGAGACTCAGAGCATTGCTTGAATAAATAAAGGAAATAAAGTATTACATGAGTTGAAGTGGGTCCGAAAGACGCATCAAAAGCAAACTGACGCTCATGCTGTCTGTTCTGCCGCAAAACATTATTTTCAAACTTTTCGGGATCCACTGAAAGCATGATTTTTTGGATAGTTCATAGATTTTGATAATTGTAAAATCAATTACCTAGTAGAACTCTCTGAAATTGCTATAATTATGTTTTGTAGGGAAGGTTTGTTTTTTTACATTTTTCGTTGGCTGTCTGAAGTGTCTTGGCAAATCCGTGAATTTTCACAGCTTGTGAAATTTTTCCCGACTAATTTGTAAAAAAATTTATTCTTTACGGTCTTTCTGTCAAATTTTTATTTTTTTTGATTAGCGTGCAGCCCGGGATCTCAGCTTTCCAACAATTTATTAACTGACCGAATGAGGTTTCGAAAAGTGGAGGAAAATGTTTTTAGATGTACAAAATTTTGGAAAAGTTTGCTTTGTTCAAAAACCTTTTGCTTCAACCTTTTGAAACCTCGTTTGATCAGTTGACAGCTTGTTCGAAAGCTGAGTTCCGACAAATAAATTAATATTTAATGAGAAATCCACCAATAATAAAAGCATCTATAAATAATGGGAAAATTCATTAATTTGCCGGGAAAGTTTACGGATTTGCTGGGAGTCTTCAATTTGACCTTTTTTGTTTTAGGTTTACTATTGAAATCAGATTTTTTACTATTAGTTTTTTTCAAAAATTTTGCAAGATCTACATCATTTTGAAACCACATCAACATTTTAGCTGATTTTAGAGTCTTCGAAAAAGTATCTTGACAACCGCATACAGTCGACTCTCTATAACTTAGACGTCCTTATTTATTTTTACCCATTCCCAAAGATTGAATGCGAAAGTTGAACATTCCTGTCGGTTTGCACATGTCGTGTGCGCAAGTGTCGCGTAATTTTGGTCTTGCAGTAATTGTTGTGCTGTGGTTTTAGCTATCGTTCCCTTTGTTTTTTCAGCTTCAGGTTAAATTAGCCCATACACCAAAACAATGATTTTTGTTCTATTTAGCGCTCACCTGTTCATCAAGAGGATATACACATTGGAATGCTTTTTCTGCCTTTCCATATCATTTAATGGTCTGATTCTGACTGCCACCTGAATTTCTTTGACCTTACACAATGCACAAAGTCAAATTAAAATTGAAACCGTTAGTTGCGAAGAGTTAGGAGATGACATAATAATTTTTACGGACTAGTTTAAGAAAATTTCTAGCGAAATAATAAAAATAAAAAAACCAAAAAGTTTTACTATTTTAATTCCTCGGTTATAGGTATGAAATAATAAAATTGTCAGACCTCAGAAGAGAGAAATACTACTACATTTTCGACAAAAAACAGGAAATCTAAGGGCTATATGCTAGAGTGGGAATTGATGGCGTAAAACTTGGGAGTAGGACAGGCAGTGGACATTCTAATGCTGGCATGACAACCAAGCGTTCTTTATTAAATACATTTCCCACTAACATTACCGCCACTACCTTAGGCTGCTTAATTAAAAAGTGAACAGACAGTATAAAAAACCAACTTTGTTTTTTGGTCTCTTAAGTTGTTAACATTTGCTTTGTTTTTTTTCTAAGAAAACGACCTATTATGTAAAGCACCTCCAAACAAAATGTTTTCTGACTGTAGGAGGGGATAAGCGTGTTATTGTTTCGTTTTTTTTTATCAAAACGACTCAAAATTACACCCATTCTAACTCAGTATTATGACCTACTGAATAAACTCATGTAATACAGTCAAACCTGGGTTATCCGACGCCCAAGGGGACCGGCTTTATGGTGTCGGATAAACGAGATGTCGGTCAACTGAGGTGTCAGTTGACAGAGAATAGGCCAATCTCAGCCAAATGAAGGATATTTTAGGTGCCGGATAACCGAGGGTGTCGGCTAACTGGGGTGTCGGATAACCCAGATTTGACTGTATGGTCATTTTGAGCCATTGAAAAAATAGTCAACGGGACAAAAACACGCCTAAATCTCGAAACCGGCCTGTCCAATTTTTCTGTGTTATATTATTCATCTCCAATTGTCGCATTTTTATTTTTTTCTCATTTTCAGCCCTCGGTTAAAAATTCTGGCTCTCCTATTTGTCTTTGTTTGTCATCCTTGTGCTCTAGCTTTGGGTGTCTTTTTCGTTCTAAATTTTAAAGCAAAAAAAATGAATGAAATGACTTGAAAATTTCAAGTTTGACGAATTCCTAAAAGACAAGGGCTGGTTTTGGCCAGAAATGTTTTTTCTGACTTTTCCTAAACTAAACATACTATATAACATTTTATTCAACAACAATAAACAGCATTCAACAAAATCTGAAAAAGGTAAAATTTGCACATTTTCATATATCGTAAAAATTCTAATTAGCGCTCGTAATAAACCAGGTTAAGTAACTCAAAATTTTAAAATACATTACATTACATTTGGCCAAATAAAGTACAATTTTGTCATTTTTCATCAAAAATGCCATTATGTCCAGCAATTATTAATTTTCAAGCACTAAAATAAAGATTTTGAAGAATGATCTTTAAAGAATGAAATTAAAAAATAAAATAAAGAACATTCAAGTGTTCTTTAATAGAACGACATACTCTACCTCGAGGGCCTATATCTAATACCAATCAAATTATAACGCAAAGATATTCATTCCGTTTTCTTAATACCTAGAAGCTTTACCGATTCCGCTTTTTAAATTTGGTTGAGCACCTGAAAATTATGATATCGACTCCATGAAAAATAATTAGCTACCGTATTTACTGTATTAACTCCCCACGAGGAGTTATTTCTCAACCCCTAAAAAGTCGAAAAATTTTGAGGTCGATTTTGAGATTTTTGGGTGCTCAACCAAAATCTGAAAAGTGGAATCAGGAGATCTCGTAATAAACAAAACGTACAAAACAGACTTGCGAAATGTTTGCTCTAGGCTTAGATATAGGTTCTGTAGGGTGGGGACTTATTAGGAGGTGGGGGTGGTTAATACAGTAAATATGGTACAGTCGCCTCTCGCTATAACAGCACCCCCAAAAGTTCGTTCCCACCTCGGGTCCGACACTTTTTTCAACCTAATTTTAGAAAAGTTTTGTCAGTTCTGTTTTAACAGTCTGGTCGGAATTATCGTAAGGATTCCGATTTTGCCGATCGTTTTTTTGAAAAATAAATAAAAAAAACACCCCTTTTTCATAAAGGGGTGCCGTTATATAGAATGTTTGCTTTTTTAACCTAAATTTTTTTCTTTTCAAAAAAACATGGCTGTAAAAACAGAACTGGCAAAATTTTTAAAAAATTGGGCTAAAAAAAGTGTCGGAGCCTAGGTGGGAACGAACTTTTGGGGTGCCGTTATAGCGAGAGGCGACTGTAATTAGCAAAAAAAATTCCCATTTTTGTTATAAATAGAAAATATATACTGTAATCCAAGAAACAACATTTCAAAAACAAGATATATGTAGTCCATTAAGTGGTAAAAAATGTAGTTTGACGTCTTCTTAACAAGCTGCTGGAATTAGTGACAGCAATGTTTCGCACCAAAGTCTTGTCTGTTTTTATAAACTTCTTTAGTGTTTTTGTATAAACAAGTGAGGTGATCAGGAGATCAAATGAGTTTAACAAAACATTGTACGGTCCAACATAAGGTGCAATTAAAATGCCTGTTGTCTAAATTTTTGTATAGATTTTTACTTTGTCTTTCATTTTAAAATGTTATTGAATGGATACTTTACAATATCTGTTTTACCAATTTTTTTTGACTACTCTCATGCAAGTTAACACCTAATTTGTAGCCGGTGAGATGAGCTACAAAATGCTTACCGTAAAACCTCTAATTTAAGCCCACCCCTGGTTCAAAATCGTGTTTGTGGCATTGCATTTTTGACCCACTTTTTAAAGACTGCTTTCATGCAAGTTACCACTCATTTTGTAGCCATTGAGATGAGCTACAAAACGAAGTATAACTTGCCTGAGAAAACTTTTCTAGTGGGTCAAAACACAATGCTGAAATACGATTTTAAATAAGGGGGCGGCGGGGTACTTAAATTAGAGGAAATACGGTTATTACTTGCCTAAAAGTGGTTATAGAAAAACAAAATCAAAAAAAAAACAATGTTAAAAAAGCGATTTTGAACTGGAGGGGTTTGGTTTATCAGAACATTTACGGTATTGACTGCAGGAGTGGGTGATCACTCTGAGTAATTTTGAAAAAATAATATACTAGACAATGACGAGATTTTTGCTTTTTTCGAAAAAATGGAACTAATCGGAATCATACCGTAAATGCTCTAATACAGTAAAAGGACAGTTCGCAGCGATGCGAAAAAAATTCGTGTTCAAGATTCTGTTTAGACTAACCATTTTGTGTTTCTGTTATCATACATTCCGTCATCCTCTACAGTCGACTCTCTCTATAACGACTCTCTCTGTAAAGACCCGAAAAAAGAAGTATTTAGTCACAAATGACCTCATTTACGTCAAAAAGACTCTCTTTTTAACGACTCTCTATGTAGCGACCCGGTTTCGCCCGGTCCTTTAAGAGTCGTTATAGAGAGAGTCAACTGTATCTGTTATTTTTTATTTATTGGTAATAATATGGATGTGATTCGAAAAAACTACGAAAGTGATAAATTGGTCGGTAACGGGGAAGTCACCGAGTCCCGCAAGCGCAGAGCTCACTGTGAACTTTTGTTGGTTGTCAAACACATCAAGCAAATTCGGTAGCAGAAGGACAACAAATACTGCGAGAAGACAAATGCTGCAAGATTCTCATAATGAAATCAGCACAGTGTTAGAATTGAGACTGCCAAAATTGAGGAAATCGACAAATAAGAGGACGAAGAAAATGAATATCTTTGCAATGCATCACGGCTGTACGAACTTTCGTAAGAAGACAATTTCGTAACAGCGAATTTTCGTAACAAGCTTTTTCGTAACGCGGTTTTCAGTAACATTAGTGATATGTTAAGTGGCTTTTTTTGCTTTTTGATCCTCCTTTGATATTTCTTTTAGCTTCTGTGATGTTTTGACCAAAATAGTCAAGAAAAAAATGAAACAGTCAGAGGGTGGAATCGAACCACTGGTGAAAAAAATTCATTCCATCAACTTACCTACTGCACCATACATGGCACTAATGGGAAATAGCTATGTGTAGTATAATATATGAATTCTAGCTCGGAGTTTTTCACCATGCTTTTGGGTATTTCTGCTGGTCTCCTAATGGATGAAAAATCCGGGGGTCAGCTAATTATCGAAATTTTTAGTCATATGACCTATGCTTACCAACTTTTGTGCTCATACAGTTAATAGTCATATAATTAATTAACTGTTCAAAGTGTCAAACAGTGACAGAAAGGCCAAAACAAATGAATCAGATGAAATCCTAAACGAAAATTCGCTGTTACGAAAAAGTTTCTTACGAAAATTCGCTGTTACGAAAAAATTTCTTACGAATTTTCGCTGTTACGAAAATGTTTCTTACGAAAGTTCGCTCTTACGAAACTTCGCTCTTACGAAATTGTCTTGTTACGAAAGTTCGTACAGCCTGCATCACTCCAATAAAAGATTGTTTGATTTAAGCATTCAAACAATCATTAGCCCACCCTGATATGGTGGGCTAATGGTTGTCGCCCTTGGCAAAATATGATTCCGAATAATGGGATATAAAGTTCGCCTAATTCTGTCTTGCACGCGAAAAGCAAAGCTAGACCACCATCTCCACAACAGGGGAGACCAAGGCAAAAAAACAGCAAAAAATAACAGGGGGGACCAAGGCAAAAAAAACACCGACTTATCGTATAGAGCCAAAAAAGGACGACATGACCAAACGTTGTTGGTCCCGAAAATAGGAAAGTCCCGCTTTTAGGACCTAGTAATTTCGAAATTTTTTCGTTCTGTTTCGAAATTGTATGCTTTCTTACTTAAAAGTTTTGAAACTTTACATATTTTAAGTAAAAACCTGCAGCAGTAGTAGAACCCCAAGTTGTGGCAGATAGTTAAAAGATATCTCTGTACAAATCATTATGCAAGCTATTTGATTTGCCTAAAATACAAAATATTTACAAAAAAAATATTTATCTTACAAAAATAACCAGATTGAGTTCTAAATAGACAAAGCTTGGCATTACTATCTAACTTTTGTGGAATGTTTAAAAGGAAAAAATGACATGAAATTTTTGAATTTCTACCGAAAATATTTTTTTTCACAAAATTAAAATCCTGCGGTACTTATTCAGATGCTAATACACTTTCAATTCTTCGACTTGTTTTTTTCGCAAGCGGTACAGTTCATGCTTCATATATTTATTTTGTTAGTTTGTTATTTTCACCCACATAAGTAATAGTCTTGCTTTGAAGTTTTTTTCACTGTAGTAAACTCGGCTAGTAAAAATAAAACACTCACTTTTTGTCTCTTGTCGTTGCGATTAGAGAAACTAACTGCATCAGTCTGTTTAACACTTTTATAAACAATAGATAAAAAGTAAAAGCCAGCTGATATGGTCAAACTTCCTCCAACGATTTTTGAAATTACGTATACTAAAATCACAAAAAAAATGCCTTTTTTATTAAACTTGACCAACCTTTTGAACCTGTTTTTACCACAGTACATGCAAAGTGCAGACAATCTAAAAAAAATTAGATTGAATTTATAAATTTAGACTGAAAACAATATACACTATTTTTACTACAATATACCACGGAGGCTATTTTTTTAACCCTGCGAAGATCGAAAAAATTTAAGGTCGATCTTGAGATTTTCTAGTGCTTAACCGAAATCTAAAAAATCGAGCAAAATCTAGATTTTACTCGATTGTATCAAAATGGAGCAAAACCTCTTTTTGACGCGCGCTCGAGTAGGGTTTTCAGCGGCGTAGTTGCAATGTATAATTTTGTTGTTGTCACCGAAATTCACCCAATTGTCACCAGATTCACATTCAGCGCAGTCGATTTGCTTATAAAACTTCATTTGAATTCTCAAACTCATTGTCAAATTCTAAATTCCGCTCAAGACAATAAATATTTGAATATGACGAAATCTCTTTTCATGGAAAATTATTGTGTTGAGAGGAATTTAGGATCGGAGTTTGATGTTTAAAGGGCAATTTTATAAGATAATTGACTATGCTGAACATAAATCCAGAAACTAATAATTTGTCAACAAGTGTTTCTGACTCAGAATAAAAAAGCGAAATAAACAGTGAGTATAATATTTGTTCTGGGCCGAATGATATCGTATTTCAAAAATCGTTTCTTTGGCATTGTATTTTGACCCACTTTTTGAGGGTGCCAATTCCTCAAATTGCAGCCAGTGAGATGAGCTACAGTTTGAAGGGTAATATAGCTGAGAAAAGTCTTCAAAAGTGGGTCAAAAACACAATACAGTCAGCTCTCGATTTAACGAACCCTCGATTTAACGAAACTCTCGATTTAACGAAACTCTTGATTTAACGAACGTTTTTCCAGATCCCTACTAATAAAGCCACTCTCGATTTAACGAATATTGGGTTTTTATCCGCTCAAGATTTTTTTTCTGTAAATACATTAAAGTATACTATGCCGACTAGCTTAAAAATGCATAAAAACATTATTTTTCAATGTTTTCGCAGCCAATGCATGTTTAAAAATATTTTTTAGGTGGCGATCGACACTTTTGGGCGATTCTTTCTCACTAAAATTAGACTTTTTGCTTTGGAAGACCAATTCAAATGCTTGGTTCAAAAGTGTTCTACCTTCTTTTCAGACTAGAGCTAAGAATAAAAGACCTGAGACCCCAGCTGTCAAAATTATGTTTATTGATTTTTTTCACCCTTGTCACCTTTTTAGGGGTATCAAGGCATCCTTTCAGGTCCAATTACCTTGGTCCTTCAAGTCAAAAAGTCAAATTTTCGTCATTAATCCTTTTTGCAGAAAAGTGTCCACTTCTACCTAAAAACATCCTTAAATTATGCATTGACTGATAATACGCTAAAAAACGAAAATTTCGGTCGTCTTTGATTCAGCTGGTGTAATGTACTCGTACCACTCTCGATTTAACGAACATTACAATAAAATTATTCCCGAAGATTCGATTTAACGATTATTGAATTTAACGAAACTCTCGATTTAACGAAGATTTCTGTCGGTCCCCAGAGGTTCGTTAAATCGAGAGTTGACTGTACACGATTTTGAACGCAATGGAGGCAGCATAATTAGAAGAAATATGATGGTGTTCAAAGTCGAGAGGAACATTCAGACCTGTGCACAGGTCCTGGATTCTCTTTGATGTTTTCCGGCTTTTAGGTAAAGAAACAGTATTTTTTAAAACCGTGTTTTTGCTCCGAAAAGTAGACCTGTACATTTTTTGTAATCCTCGGCCCGAAAAATATAATTCTGCATAGTCTTGAGTGTTTATAACGCGTAGAGGCGTTTGGCCCTTTTTCCCATTTGGGAAAAAAGGGGCCAAAACGCCTTAATAAGGCGTTTGGCCCCTTTTTTCCCGAATTTCAAATTTTTTATGTGGCGCCATTTCAAACTCGTCATAATTTTGTTATTTAGTGTGGATAATCAATTTGAACAGTGGCGCGGATCAGGACGTTTGAGTCCCGGGCCGTTTGGGTCCCACGGCCGTTTGTGTCCCGGCCGTTTGTGTCCCGGCCGTTTGAGTCCCGGCCGTTTGGGTCCCAGGCCGTTTGGGTCCCAGGCAGTTTGGGTCCCAGCAGTTTGGGTCCCAGGCAGTTTGGGTCCCAGGCCGTTTTACTTCCCAGCCGAGCAATCAATGCTCCCCAGCATTGATCCCGCATTTGGGCCCCCGCATTTGGGCCCCGCATTTAGGCCCCAATTATAGAAATTTTATATTTTCAACGCAGATGTGTTGTACGTATTAGAACTGGTGCTGCACCAAGAAAAAGCTATGTGGGTCATCAAAGGGTCAGCCATTATCCCGTACCATGTACCCCCAAAAGGTCAGCCCTTATCCCGGACCATGTACCCTCAAAGGGGCTTCCTATTGAATTAGGTTGCCTGCCGAAGGCAGGCAGGTAGAAAATCTAGAAAAGTCAGAATCAAGGCCCCACTGTACAAATTTATTATCCACACTAAATAACAAAATTATGACGAGTTTGAGATGGCGCCACATAAAAAATTTGAAATTCGGGAAAAAAGGGGCCAAACGCCTTATTAAGGCGTTTGGCCCTTTTTTCCCAAATGGGAAAAAGGGGCCAAAAGGCTACGCACCGTTTATAACGTAATTTCGGGAAATATTATTGCTTGATTATGACTATTGCCTATCAAATCTAAAATTCTTACTAGTAGTTTTTGGAAGTGGAAGTTCTTGCAAATATGCCCAAACATTAACAAAAATAAAACAAAAACAGAGATATTTCAATAGTTGTAAGCATATTTCGCTGTTTCCTAAAATATTTAAAAAAATTTTTAAATCAAATAACTCAGAGAGACTACCTCAAATAAGTTGCTGGATGTTTTATACAAAAAATACGATCTAATGTCAAAAAGAATACAGAAAAGGATATTGTTGTGTTGAAGCAGTTTGACCACATGCCGCTCCAAAAAACAGCTTTGGTGTCTCTAAGGCTGTCTAAAAATATTTGAATGAAAAAGCAAATTTATTATATTTTCGAAAAATTTTGTCCAACATTTTTAATACATCTTTTAAAATGAATCACTATTTTTACATTAATAAATCAGTTTTTATCGTTCAATTTTATTTTAAGGCAACTGTCCGTGTTTGCTATCAGTTTTTTTTTCAAAAAATGAGTACGCTAAATTTTTTCTAAAAAACGTGAATGATTTCATTTTTCGAAATAAAAATGAAAGAAAAAGTTTGCGGCTGGCGGATAAATCGGCGAATCAGCAGCTGAATTAGCCAGGTTTCGCCGAAATTCGGCGAAAGAAGTGTTCACATATAAAGCCACCATATAAGGGTCGCCGTGCTCTATTTTTTTTTAAAAATGATTCACACTGACCTCTTAAACTACTTTTTTCCACTCAACACAATAAAACCCCATATCTAAAACACTTTCAGTCTTAAAAATCGAAATTGAAAAAAAAAATTTTCAAAAGCTGTTTGAAGTTACTTTTAGGTATTTACCTTTGATTTGGTTTCGCCATTTTGCATACCACCGGCGAAATAGGAAGGCAAATTAGGCGCAAATTAAGAAATAAATTAAAAATTTAGCTTACCTTGAGCAGTCCACTTTGTTAGCATATAAGACAGATATGGTAGACAGCTTACTACAGTCAATGTCCAGCACACCATATTAAGCACAATTTGAATAGATATTCTTGACGTTGGTTTGTTATACTCTTTTGCAATTCCATACAAAATCCGAAGAATTAGGAAAAGAGAAAATATATCTATTACAAGCACATAACAATCTCAGAAAGGATCAAGTAGTTTGTAAACCACATATGATAGATATCAAAAATATAAATATTTTTTCACAAGACTTAAGACAATTGGTAAAAGAGGAGGAGCATGGTTCAACTGTGGATCTTCAATTAGTTCCCTTGTTATTGTAGCAGATCAAAGAAATTTTAGGTAAAAACATTTTTGATGTACTATTAACAAGTACAAAATTCAGATATATACTTTTTATCCTTGGTTCTACTTATTGTTCTAAGTAAATTATTGTTCTAAGTAAAAAATTTGTTTTTGTCAGCATCCGAAAATATGTTTTTAAACCTTTAGCAAGTGTTTTCGCACACCGACCACAAAAAATGCAATATGAGCTGTTATTTTTTTACATTTTTGTATTCGGGAAATACGAAAAATTGCATTTGTAAATAATGAATGAAAACAATAACACTACTTGGAGCCTTAGTTCGAAGTATATCTTTTTTGTTGCAGAGATAGGCAGGACTTATGTGTAACAAAATAATTTAAAAATTCCTTCATTTTTCTTGGAAACTTAGATTATTAATGTTTTTAACTTTTCAAATCTAATTCATCTATTCAGCATCCTAAGCTTTATTATAAAACCTTTGACACTGTGGCGCTATACACACGCGCTCAGTCACCTCAAAAAGCTAGTGTTGTATAATCATGTCCCCCTTTCCCAAAAAATTTTGAAAATCTACGAAAGCAATTGTAAGTATTGGCCAGGACCCGAGCCGAAACCTACAAGCATAAGTAAGGAAAAATACACCAAACTAGCGCGGGGGGGGGGGGGGTTGTTGGGTCGGAGAAGTGATTGGAGTTATGGAGGACATGTCCCACTAGCCTCAAGCTTTTCTATTTATGGTTTATTAAGAAATCAGATTTTCAAATGTGGCGTTTTTTAAAAAGAAGAAGCTTTTTTTGCCATTAAATTTCGCCTTTTCGGAGCAATTGCCGAAAAGGCGCACTTTAACATCAAAAAAAAGCTTTTTAGTGGCAAAAAAGCTTTGGCTTTTTTAAATATGGCGTTTGTCGTTTTTTTTGGTGTTTCAAATTTCACTTTTGTGGCTTGGTTTTTTATTGTTTAAAAAATAGTTTCAAGTTATGTGAAGCCTTAGTAGTTCGGTAGGCCAGCTTATTTTAGGACAGAAATTTAAAAAAGGCAAAAACTCAAATAGTGCTGTTATTTTCTCAACTTTTTCAAATTTTGGAGATTTTCGCTTTATCAGTTAAAAAACCAACGACCGAGAAAAGATAAATGAAAAAGGTAATGCAAACAAACAACTTTTTGCATAAAAAATATTAGCTGACTCGATTTTAGACAAAAACACATTAAATTTATAGCTAAAATCGTTAACTTCCTCGGAAATCTTTAATTAGTTTGGCAATTGTGGTAGCCGAAAAATTCTGTGTGATATTAGGAAGTACAAAGTTTGATATATACCTTTTACACACGGTTAAAAAAAACTGAAAACTGAATTTTTTTAACATGCTGAATTGAGAACCGAAGCCGGAGTGCAATACTCAATAGTCTGCATGAGCCACGAGTATGGAAAATTAGGCAAAAGTAGAATCAAAACCAATGACAGTTCGGAAGTTTAAGTAATTTTATAGAGACAAATAAAAATAATTGTTTAAAATTATGAAAAAAAATACGCAGGTTCCACCGAGATTTGAACTCGGATCGCAGGATTGTTCCAACAGTTTCAGAGTCCTGAGTGCTAACCATTACACCATGGAACCACCCGGTAGCTACCGGCCTAAACACTTTTATTAACAAGACATTGAGGTAAAAATGTGTTTTAAACAAAAGCGTGTCGTAACTTTTGGTGACTTTTATATGCGTTAAAAAAAAAAAAGCTATTTTCTGACCCTTTTCTACATCAAAGTCCTTTTTGATAATATTTTTTAAAATTAAAATTTGACTAAAACTTTTATTTGCCTTGCTCCTCCATGGCAAACAGTCCAATCTTGGTTAAAAAATTTCTTCCGAAAACCGATTTTTATATAGTAAAGAGTCAGAAAATAGCTTTTTATTGTTTAAAGCATTTACTGTAGTTTCTCTATCAACGCACCCGGGTTCAATATTTTTCAACCCCCGAAAAATCTCAAAATTGTCAATCAAAAATAGCCTTAACCCTAAAATCCTAGTCAAAAATAGGGGGGAGGGGGTTCATTATTAGAGAGGGGTTCCTTAATAGAGAAAATACGGTAACTATGGTTTACAGAGAGCTATAAAATACGCCCCATGCACCACTCCAATTCCACTCACTTCTCCAAGTAAACAAGTGCCACAACTTGTTTAAACCAAGAATGTGATTGAGGTAGAAAAAACATCATTTTGCAGCTGATAGTCGTAGGTGGTGTGTTCAGGTGATACTACCCAGGACGTGGCACACAGCCGACTAAGGCTCAGTCGCTTCATTTAGGCTGTGCACTCATTTTTCGGTTCTACATATGTTTTTGTAAGGACAAGACTTTTATCTGCCCGTTTTTTGCTTTTTCTGCCCGCTTTTTCGAAACTTAATAAAAATGAACAAAATTCATAAGAATTTATTTAGTCTACAAAATTTCCCCAGAAATCCAATCTGTTAACAGAATTTCGAAAAGATGCTTGGCCGCTGAGATAGGACCACTTATTGCATTCAGGATATTTTTTCCCCAAATTTTGAAAAAAGGCTGAAACCAGACAGTGTGGAAAGTGCTTTCCCAATCATTTTTCATCTTTTCTATACGAAAAAGTGGTCACATCGCGTAAAAACGAGGTTTAGACCAGTTTTTGGCCAGGGCGATTCTGTACTCCGGCCCAGACAGCTAAGAGTCTTCCAAAATTTCTGACATTGTTGTTAATTGCGTCTTCTTAACTTTAACGAGCTCCGCACATTTTTCTATTTCATTCGAAACAAAATGATTAATAAAAACACCACTTCGTGTCAACCTTTTTTGCCATCCACTACCTGCCAATCTTACTCATTATTTACCACTTTTTGACTACCATTTGTCAGCTTTGCAAATATAAAACCCCTAAAAAATCCTTATACCAAAAATTAACTAGTATAAATTGTCGAGCACTCACATGCAAATCATTTAAGCGTTTTTTCAGATTTAAAATACTGCTTTTTGAACTGGATTTAGGGGTGTAGTCATGAGTTTTTGAAGTACTCCGAAAGGTTTAAAAAGGTTAAAGTATATAGGTTTTTTTCTAAGATGTTTAAATGCCTAAATATTCAAATTAATTTAAAATCTTTAAATTAACTTAAAAATAATTTTTTCCCAAGATAATGTATAACCTTTTACGTGCAACCAACTTAGAATTTTGGTATATACACCACCATGGGCGGTTTGTCGATCGAAGAATTGTAAAACAAAGGTTTTGTAGTGTTAATCAAAATTCGCAAAAACATAAACCCCAAACTCTTTTCTGTTAGACAACCTGAATTTCTGACACTAAATTCATGTTTAGCGCGGTCGATTTGCTTATTAAAGTGATCTTTAAATTCAAAACTCACTGTCAAATTTGAATTCCGCTCAGGACAATAATTATTTGAATTGTCGAAAAAAATGCGAAAATTTTAAGTTTAAATGTTTATTCTCTTAATCGGAATTCGAAATTTGACAGTGAGTTTTTTTTTATTTAAAGGACCGTACTTGTTGATAACAATGAGAATTTGGCAAACTCAAATGCGCGCGTAACACTTTTTTTTATTCCGAAAATACTTTTTGAGTCATGCATTGCTGTTACATGAAAAAAAACATTTCGCAGGGGATTTACGGAACATGAGTTTGCCTTCGGGGGCTGCAAACCCTAATCGCCAGCGTAAAGCTTGATCGAGCGATAATTCACAGAGAATACACTAAACATATATGTAGCAATATATTCCATGTGCAGTTAGACAGATGATTATTGGTAGTATCCAAGTATTTCTTTTCTGCTCTTTTATTATTTTGGCTACCTCAAGGTTGTGGATTTACACAGATTTTTTCCTCTATATAACATTCTCGTTTAAGATTGATCAATAATCATGAAAACAAGGATGAATACATAGCAATTAGTGGTGAAGAAATTACAGTACCAACGATAAATAATTATATGACTGAAGGCTACAAAAAGCTGTTAAACGGCGACAAATGTCCACAGTTTAGCTTTCAAATCGCTTTTGCAAGTCCAGAAACCACGTACAACAATGATACATTCTTTTGTGAGCCAGGATCTAGTGCAATTCAACTGTCCGTCTATATGGATTGCTATGCTCGCTACCTGGGCTGTTATCCAAAGCTTCCTAAATTTCCTTCTTTGGGCCGCTATTCTCCATGTCGGTATGCCATTATTAAAGAAGCGAGGAAAAGCGTTATAGATTATGATGTGCTCTCTGACGTGTTTGAGTACTTTACTGGATGTACTTTGCAACAATTCAGCGAAGGAAACTGCACAAGAGATATTATGAAAAAGGCAAAGAAAGCGAACACTAAGGTTAATATCAGCAAGAGGTTTGATTTAAAAATTTCGTAAAATATATTTAAACAGTGGAGTTCAACAGTGGAGTAGTTATACAGTGGAGTTCAATAAACCCCCACCCTTGGGGACGTCGGTTTGGTGGCGTTTTCTTGGGAGCGATGGTATACTAGCAGCCATCATTTTAGCGGGCTTCTATCAGTACGTTCAGCTCGTGACATAACAACTCTTAATCGTAAGAGGCGCCATCAGCAACCCCATAGAAAAAAGCGCTGACCCAAATTTTAAGGTCATAGGACATTTCTCCAACGCTATTTCGCCAACGACCATTTTACCAACAGAATTTTTTTGCGTTTTTCATGTTCCAAAACTTCCTTTCTGTACTAATGCGACTATTCTAAGAATAGTTTAACCGTAGTGAAATGTCGTTTCGCGGGGTATTTCTTAAGTTTTTGTAGCTTCGCTCAAAATTCATTACATACAAATCGTATTTAGAATATTGTAATTAGTGCACGAAAGTGACTGTCAAAACCACGAATACAAAAAATATTGCTACAAGTGGACATCCAAATCCACCAAGTGGTAATCCAGTTGTTTGAGTTTATGTGTTTCTAAAAATATGGTGTAAATTGAAAGATGAGTGAAGTACTTGCGCGGCCGCCGGAGGCCGCGCAAGTGTGCTCCTGGTATTAAATTATTTGTTCATATTTACTAATTTAATGTTAACTATATATTTGAAAAGTTTAGTAGTTCTAAAGTAATTATCGACACTGGTCGTGGTTCATTGTTAGGTGAAACAACATATAACTCTCAGATGACTGTGAAGAGTACTGATGACTATTTGTCTGTTCATATAGCTGATTACTCGAACAAATTGACTGTGAATTTTTCTATGAAAATGGTCAAATGAATATAAAGGAGCTTTTGGTAGAATTCGGCAGCTATAATGACCAACAAAGTGTAAAGATAGAAGAAAGCTGCACTACCCGAATAGTATCCTATTTGTCGAATAAGACTTTAGACTTCGTCACTTATTTTAATAACCCAGATGAAAAATGTCTAAAACTTAAAAATTAGCTTGTGCGAATAAAATTTTGTTGACAAATTTAACACAAGACAAAAAAAGTATGAAAAGCAAGAACAGTAGTATGAAATTCAAAATTTAATTTTCTTTTATGATTTTGTCATTTTGTAAAAAAGCTCAATCACTCAAGCTTTGTTTAATTAACTTTCGAAAAATCTTCCAACATTGCTGCAAAAGGTGGGTTCTCAGCGTTTAAAAAAATTGAAAAAAATGTGGTTTTTTTAACATGAAATTTTATAAATAAAAAAAAGAAGATTAAACTTAAACCCAAGAAATGTGTTCGAGAAATGAATACTGTATTGTTTTTATTCAATGATTTATTTGATTTTTTGTATAAAGTCACTTTGACCTACAACTCTCC
Organism: Ditylenchus dipsaci; assembly: GCA_004194705.1. Taxonomy (NCBI): domain Eukaryota; kingdom Metazoa; phylum Nematoda; class Chromadorea; order Rhabditida; family Anguinidae; genus Ditylenchus; species Ditylenchus dipsaci. Next base: position 298,363 of record SADC01001299.1, read on the forward strand.
ATAAATTCGATCCCTCAAAAGAGGGCACGTCGTTTTCTTCGAATTTTTTTTGCCTGTAAAATACAGTCGCTTCTCGATCGGTACGTGACAAAATCCCCCCGCGCCGAAATCCCCCCGGGCCCAAAATCCCCCCGCCCAAAATCCCCCGCCCAAAATCCCCGCCCATAATCCCCCGCCCATAATCCCCCGCCCAAAATCCCCCGCACCAAAATCCCCCCGCACCAAAAATCCAAAGTAAGGACTGTTACTAATATAACCAAATTTTATAACAACAATTGAGAGATTAACGGAGAATGAAAGGCAAATGATTACTGATCCATGATGAAGTTTCTAGCCAGCCCTCTGAGATATTCAATGAGATTTCTTCTTTCAAACAGCAGAACCAGGCTCAATATTCTTTTGTCTGCATCCAGATAGATCTTTCTCTTTCTTGGCGCTGAGTATCCCGCAATGCATTGCTCATAGGCGTGGTCGTACAGTTTCTGGATCTTCTTGAGTTCTTCGAGAAAGCGACCAAGTGACGGATGATCCACATCGAGATAAGTTTTTAGATGATCGATGAGATTTCTTGATCTCCTTCCACCAGCGTGTGCAGACGAGCCCGGCATCCTCCATCGCTTGACTTGTGCTTGTCACAACTCCAGAACTGCTTTGCACCATTTGGTTTGCTCAGTTTCTGCTTGACGAAAAGGAATCCATCGTATTCAGCTTTCTTGTTGTTTTTCTGCGAGTCGATCAAAGTGACAAAATTCTAAAAATATATATATAGATTTGCTAAATTGATATAATTAAAAATTACTTGACGGCGAAACTCTGCAAGTCTGATGGGACCAAACACGTTGACTGCTGGCTCTTCTTCACTGCTGTAGTAGTCATCCTCATCACTGTTTTCCTGCACTGCCTCTTCGACGACTTGAACAACTGGAGCGGCGGCGATTGGAGCTGGCTGACGCACGGAGTTTTGGCAGATTTGCATTAAGACGTTTGGATCCATCCCAAGAACTTGACTGAGCGCACCAAAATTGACTTGACCAAAGCGCTCCATTGCGAGAATTCCTGAAACAGTAATAACAATAAAAAATCGGGAGCAAAAAATTAACACGACAACCAAACAAACAAAAATGGGCTCTGATTTTTTTTGAAGCAAAAAAGCCAGCAAAAAAGGCGGCCATTCCAAAAATCTTTTTATGAATTTTTGGTGCGGGGGATTTTGGGCGCGGGGATTATGGCGGGGGGATTTTGGTGCGGGGGATTTTGGGCGGGGGATTTTGGGCGGGGGGATTTTGGGCGGGGGGATTTTGGGCGGGGGATTTTGGGCGGGGGATTTTGGGCCCGGGGGGATTTTGGCGCGGGGGGATTTTGGGCGTGGCCGCTTCTCGATATAGTGACACCCCCCCCCTCAAGTTCGTTCCCACCTAGGGTCCGACACTTTTTTATCTACTTTTTTGACGACTTTTACCAAAAGTGATTCGTCAGTCAAGTGCAACAAATCGCAAGGATTCTGATTCTGCCGGTCGTTTTGGCGAAAGTTTTGCCGAAAAGACCCGCGCCTCTCGATATAGTGACACCTATTTTTGAAAAATGGGTGTCACTGTATCGAGAGTCGCGGGTCTTTTAGGCAAAACTTTTGTCATTTCCAAAAACGACCGGCAGAATCGTAATCCTTGCGATTTTTTCGCACTTGACTGACGAACCACTTTTGGGAAATGTCGTCAAAAAAATGGGTAAAAAAAGAGTCGGACCCTAGGTGGGAATGAACTTGAGGGAGGTGTCACTATATCGAGAGGTGACTGTATTGCTTGAATTCAACTTTCGACGTTCGACGCTACCCGTCAAGTCGAAAATTTCGACGGGTCGACAACAATGTCTATAATCTATAATGCATATAGAAAATCTTTTTGCCTTCATACAGTGACTAAAACCAAGCAGAATCGCTCTACATTAATTAGTGGTCGTATTTTTCGAAGGAATTTTATTTTGGTGATGAGAAACTTCGAGACCGCCTTTGAGGGTCAATATACACACAGGCCACAAATATCACAATTTATAAAAAAAATTCAGTTAATGCTAAAATCATAAAAGTTTACCTCTTTTGATACACAAGTAACTGTAATAAATAACGGACAATGCTTTTTTCAGGAGCAAAACCACTTTTTATGGCGCAAATATACTTTTTTAGGCGCAAATTTTTGTTTTGCGTCATTAGATTGAAACTTTTAAACCTTTTTCTGAAAAGTTTTAACATCATCATGTAGCCGTGCGACTCTAGTTTCTAATGAGGTATCATTTATTGCATCATCTCAGCAAAATGAAACACGAAAAAGTGAAAATAACACAAAGAACAAAAAAGTAAAAATTGTTGCTCTAATTTTGTTCATACTTTTACTTTTCCGTGTTTCATTTTGCTAAGATGATGCAATAAATGATACCTCATTGGAAACTAGAGTCGCAGGGCTACACGATGATGTTTAAACCTTCTTAAAAGGTTTAAAAGTTTCAATCTAATGCCACAAAACAAAAATTTGCGCTAGAAAAAAGTATTGTCCATAAGTAACTCGATTATAAGTTTTCCTTTAGAAATTCCAAAGAAAAAAATCCCAATCGAGTGATTATCCATAAATTAAAATAACTTTTTTTCGAAAACTACTTTCTCTTTTTTTTGGAAAATCACAAAAACAAGTAAATATAAAAACATTTGTGTGTCTGCTTCAGAAATCTTTCGTGTGGCCAGTGTCTGTCTATGCACCAATGTTCTGGTGTCCTTCAGTGCAAAAAAAATTAAAAGAAAACAACAACAAGGCTATTTGAGGGAAATCGCCTAATCTATGAACCTTTACAATACCCGCCTTTAATATATGTTTTGTTTACGCCTTTTGGAAAGCAAAAAAAGGAACACATCCGAGCTGCTTTCCATTATTTTGTTAGCTACAATTTTGTCTTTTTCCTCCTTTTATTAGCCAAAGCTTAGATACTTGGTGTCTTTTTAAAATTACAACCAAATCTTTTTAGAATATTTTCAAGCTATCGTTAAATATTCTGAAAAAAATTTATTATTTATATATTTTAATTTGTAATTTTCGTTTACCTAGAATAGCTTATAATGAGACCTATCCTGTTGAGGTCACCATCTTTAATTTTTCACACTTCTTTATTATTATTTTATTTTTGCATTCGATTTTACTAAAAAACAATGATAAACTCTTTAAAAATTTACAAATACATCATTTAGTTTTGCTAAAGTGTACCATGCCACACAACCAGGCAATTAAATAAACTTAAAATACACGCGGGGACATAAGCACGAGTAGTTTGTATTAGGGGTTTCCGGAAAGAGCCGTTTTTTTTCGTCTTTCGGACTTTTTGTTTCATATGTGGTTTTCCAAAACTAATACAATTTCCTTATGTCTGGACGATTTCGAGACTTTGTAGGTTTTTCCATCGTTCCGCTCTGTTTGCCGAATCATTCTTACTTTTCACTGTGTTTTCCGAAAACTCAAATTTCAAGAAAAAATTTCAAGAAAATTCAGATCTTTGTTTCACGAAATATTCACATATATTTCTTGGACACTCCTTATGACTAACCCTAAAATAGTATTTTAAGTCCCTCCAATCAAATGATTTTAAATAGCTGACAAAGGTAGCAGTTCACGGGGAGAAAATATCCAAATTTTCCATAAATCTCCTTTTTACGTAATATTTTTCATAAAACATATAATTTATTGACAATAGTATGTAAAAGTCAGATAAAAAAGTTGTCTAGTCTTATTCAAAAAATATTTTCAGTGAAATTTCTAGTCTACTTGACTCTTCTCACTTCTTTACTTAATGGCCAAATCACGTGTATCTTCCTTGGATACAGATGGCGAATGGAAAATTTGCGGTATGGATGTCGAGGTTAAATTTTAGTTTTCAACTTTTAATTTTTTTAGAATAAAAATGAGTTTTTAGTATGTAGCATTTCTGGTTGCTCTGGTGGGTATTGGCATCGACATCCTGATCATCATTCTCTCGTTGTACGCATCCAAATGGTACATAGCTGTGTTGGCATTGATATTTCTGGTCATCAACTCCACTGTGTTACTTGCCAAAGGTCAGCGCCATCGTCTCTGCTATTGCCCCTACCTTTTCACTAATGTAAACTTTAAAAGAGAAGCTTTCGAAAAAATAATTAGCTATATTTTTTGTAGATCTTTGGGCTCTTGTTATCCCTAGGCATGGCTCTATTGATGATCTACAATTTGAATGAGTTGCCTGAATGGTGGATGCAATGGGTGGATCCCGTTTCCGTAAACCAAACTCGAGACGATGCTTCTGTCAATAGTAAGCTAACAAAGTATTAATAAAGTTGGATTTTTTGAACTAAAAAAATGAAAAATATTTCCGAAAGTAAATTATTTACAAAATTAAAGAGCATAGTATCTGCATTGTTTTTTAAGCTTTTTGAAGTTTTTACTAGTCGTCATAAAAATATTCAGAAATTTTTTCATTTTTTACATTTTTTCATGTAATCTGAATTTCTATTATTTTTTTTTTCAAAAAAGCCACTACTGATGGCAAGAACTGAAATTAAAAAAAGACAGTATCATTAAGGCTATCATTTTTCTTTTTGTATTGCAAGTTTCGGTAACAAATTTTTAAGATGACAAAATGTTTCCAATAAAATTTCGACGCTACTGGAATATAGCCCTCCCAAAAAAGCTACTGGAACATACTCCCCCCCGCCGAATAATTTTTCGTGCGTACCTAAAACCACCATTTTTGAAAAAAAAAAGTTGTACGAAAGCCCTTGTTAGTAATGGCCAAGCCCTGAGCCTAAACCTAAGCCTACGGGCCTAAGCAAAAGCCTTCGCCTAAATTATTGGGTGGGGTATATTCCAGTATCACCAAAGTTTCTTAATTTCTAAAAGTGTCGTAGTTAGATAAATTTATTTTGCAGAAGTAATATGGACTACATCTGTACTTTTGGCACTGTTCATCGCCTATTTCTTGTTGTACGCCTTCTTCCAATATGTCATCTGGAAGGCTTACAGATACATGAAGCGCTACCCTCATGGACAAGCTCTACAAAACATTACCACCACACATGACCAAGGCCGCTTGATAACCACTGGACCCACAAACACTACAGGACAAACTATTGTGACTGTTGAGGAACACACTACCTACACCAAAACCGCTTGATTCCTGTCACAACTTTTTATCGGCCAATGCTTCAAATAATTCTTAATCTTTTATTACTGTTTTTTGGGACGCAACCAACTCGCCAACAAAAAAACTCGCCGCCGTAAAAGACTCGCCAACATCAAATCTCGCCAACGGCAAAATTCGCCAACGAAAGATTCGTTTTTACAGCCCCCTATGGCTGGTCCCAAGAGCCACTTGGAAAGAGGACAGTTAAATCAAATTTTTGTTGGCTAGTCTTTTGTTGGCGACTTCTACTATTGGCGAGTTTTGGCGTTGTCGAGTCATAGGGTTTCGGAGTAGGTTGCGTCCCCTGTTTTGTGTCATTTGTTGAATTTTGAAACAAGTATCGCTGCTTGTAAAAGTCTTACAAGATCATAATATGGATCTAAACAGCTATAAAATTGCAAAAAAGCTAAAAACTAATTGAAACACTCCTTAAGTTATGTGTTTACCCCCGAAATTTTCAAAACTCGTTGTTATCGCGAGGCTCTCAACAGTTTCAAATTTTTTCGTACCAGCGTGTAGCCCTACTTTTCTAGTTTCTGGTGAGATATGAATTAGCTGGATACGACTTATAAAAGTGGTGAAATGTTTCATTCTAAAAAAAAGTAGTATATTTATAGAACAAAATTTTCCCCAAAAATTCGGATCAAACCAAGACAGTTTATAGTTTATCAAAAACTCGATATCGCAGGTACACGCTGATACAAAAAAATAGAACTGTCTCGAGCCTTACAATAACAATGATTTTGTAAACATATAATTCAAGGGGTCTTTTTACCTACTGCCGATTTCTAAAATATTGTTTTAAATTTCGAAATATGAAAATGTGCAATCTCCATTTTTTTTTATAAACCAATTTTCAAAGCCATTTCCAATTTTCATGAAGAAATTTCAAAATATGAAAATGTCTAATTTTCATGAAATCCCTTTAAAAGACATAATTTGTGGTCAAAAACTTTCTGATTTTTTTATTCAAAGCCAAAATTAATGATTTAAAAAGGCGTAAGGCACTTTTTCCACTTTTTGGCGTTCTAACCTATGTTCTGTTTTAGCCACTTAGGCTTATATTTTTAACTTAGGCTTAAGCTCAGGGTAGGCCAGCGCACGTTAGCCGGGACTGAAAAATGTCTTATGCACTACAAAATGGCTTGAAAAATAAGGCCTAAGTGGCTACAACAGAACAAGGGGCAGCACGCCGAAAAGTGGAAAAAAGGGCTTAAAGGCTACGACCCATTTAAAAAGTGTGAGCCTTGTTTTAGCTGAACGTCTAATCTTTTATTTTGTGCAAATTTTTCATTTTATGTTAGAGCTTTTCGAAAAAAATTAATCTCTGCTTATTCCATCTTGTCAAAATCGCATTCAAATGAATTCTTTACTCATTAATGTTTTTTGCGCTTATTTCGGCTATTTAATTGGTTTTTTATTTCATCTGATTTTTTTAGACATTCATTATCAAAAAATCTGAGAAAGATTTTTTTTGTAATTTGCCAGCTCTTTTTGCTGAACATCCTTTGTCAACAGTATGAGATAAAATTGTTGAAAGAACAAAGTCATCCTTTGCTAGTGTAAGATATATAAATAAATATTTTGACATTTACTTGCTTTATAAGCTGACATATTTTTGTTGCTTGTCCTAAAAGTTTGGCTTTATATGCTTAGGCCCATACTGTAATATCTTTTTCATAAACAAGATGTAAAATAAATGTTTAATTTCTTGTGCACATTCATGAAGTTTGTTAATCTACTGCAAGTAAGAGAAAAAGATAAAAAAATAGTACAGTGAACGCTATTGATAAGGACGCTCCCGCTGAGGACATTCTCTTGTCAAAGGACCATGGTTTTCGCTCGCAGCGGCACACGCAAAATTTGAATTGGCGGGGACACTTCTCTTTGGTCTACCAGTGTACTCTTTTGAGTAATTCAAAAAACTCGAAAGAGTTCACTGATAGACGAAAGAAAAGTGTCCCTCGCCAGTTCAAATTTTGCGTGTGCCGCTGCGCGCTAAAACCATGGTCCTTTCAGGACAGACTTTTTTGTTTGGTTGGCTTTTGAAGAATAAGGCTGACTTGACTTTCTCAATAAGAACGCTTTGAATAAGGGCACGCTTCCAATAAGGACAGCAATGTCCGGTCCCAACCTTATAAATCCCGCTCTCAATAAGGACACATTCAACAAAAGTTTATTTGACCATAAATTTGTACTACGCGGAAACAAATATTTGATGAGAAAACATTCTTCGCAATCATTTTATGCTCATTCTGAGAGAAACGATGGCATCTTTCAGTTATTTTTTTAGCAGTGATATAGTAAATCCACCGAAAATGACTAAAATAATGTGAGACCCATTCGAGGAGCAGAACGATTAGAGATGCTTGAGAGCTATCGAATATATGATATCTTTTTTAGCCCGATTTTTGAAATTTTTTTCCAGTTTTCTTTCGACAGTCTGGTTGCAAATATTGCAAAGATTCCGATTTTGCCGACCTTTTTTTCAATAACTAAATAATTTTACTGCTCTAAAAGCAAAACCTCGATTTAAGGACAGGGATTTTTAAAAAAGCATGTCCTTAAATCGAGGTTTTGCTTTTGAGCAGTAAAATTATTTAGTTATCGGCAAAATCGGAATCCTTGCGATATTTGCAATCAGACTGTCAAAACAAAATCGGTAAAATTTTTAAAAATCGGGATAAAATAAGCTTTGGACCCTGGGTGGGAACAAACTTTTTGGGTGTTCTTAAATCCAGAGTCGACTATACGTAATAGATCTCAAGACAGACAAAAAGAGGTATAAACTGCTTTTCGCTCTCTATAAGGACAGGTTGAGTGAGCTTTGGATAGTAAAGCTCTCAATAAGGACGTTCTAAATAAGAAAAGCTCCCAATAAATACAGCTCTTTGCTTGTTCCTTGAGTGTCTTTATCGAGAGCGTCGACTGCATTTTAATTGAATAGTAAAACTAGGGAAGAGAAAATTCGGCGAATTCACTGGCAAACTTGGCGGTGAATTTTCCAAAATTTTGCAATTTTTCCATACCAATACCTGAAAAATCTCCTGGGCGCACTGCCCTATACATGGGACAAACTTCAAACATGTTTTTCTCAGCCACCACTAAAGATATCGATGTCTGGTTTTTTTAAGAGAGTGAAAAGCTGTTTAGGTTTAAAAATGCGATAGCAGATAAGCATCTCTCTTTTATGGTGCTAATCATTTTGGCTTGACCAATTTATGGGTACTTCAACTTTTTTGGCGCCATATTTGGAATCAGTGACCCCAATTACCCATACACATTGGTCAAATAAGCCGAAATAACTAGCGTGTGCACCATTTCAGACCATAAAACACAAATTTCTATCCACTGCGCCACCGAGGCCGAATTTTGAAAACCTAAATGGCTTTTTCCCATTATTAAAGGACCATGGTTTTTGTTCGCAGCGATTTTAAATTCAATTTTTTTTCCTAATCATTAAGCTTCTGTACGGATTTCTTAAATTGTTTTCTAACAAAACTATACCTAAAATTAAATTCTAGGCCTTGTTTTGTTAGAAAACAAATTTGAAAAATCCGTACAGAAATTTGATGATTAGGAAAAAAAATTGAATTGACGGAGAACAACCGCTGCACGCAAAACCATGGTCCTTTAATGGATAATACATGGCTGAAAAATTCTGATGCTAGAACAAATCTATGATTTTGCCTTGATAACACCTAATTTTTTTTTCAAAACGTGAATCTAAGCCTTTTTGGTCTCGGTTTGTTTTTTTCAAATTCTTACATAATGTTTTTTTTCTCTGTAATAAACTTATTTCGTCTCTATCCACAACTTGATAAAAAAAATCTGAGAAAAGAATTATTAGTCAAAGAAAAAAGGCATTTTAGAATTCGTCCCATATGGGATAGTGCGTATTTAATGGTTCAACTATTTTTTTGCTCAACACCATAAAGCAAACATATCTAAACACTTTCGGTCCCAAAAAAATAACCTTTCAAAAGTATCTTGAAGTCGTAGGCCCCCGTTAACAAAACATTGTTAAAATTCCATCTTTTTGAGGTCTCTGGCACCCTTTTAGGGCGGTTCACCTTGGTCCCCCGAGACAAAAAGTCAATTTTTGCTCAAAAATTGCTTTTTTAACTGTCGGCCACACCCTAAAAACATGTTTCCTACACGTTAAGAATGCTAAAACACCGAAAAACATCATTTGGGTGTTTTGGGAGGGTACTGAATAACCCAGTTTAGCCCTCTTTTCTGAACTTTTGTCAATGGACATTCGATTTTAGACAAGAAGAAAGTTTTTTAGAGAAGAAGAGTAAACTCGCAAGAAGAAAGTTGTGTCCGGGATTTTATTCGAATTTTCATTTAAATTGGACTAATTGGCGTGGGCATGTCCCTTTCAGTGATTCACCCCTTGATTCTTATTGTTGTTAACTGTGCTACAACCATCACCACTGCAATTCTGAGTGCAAACCTATACAACCCCCAGCAATGCACCCATTCTTTTGTGTTCTCTTGTTGTTTGCATCTCAGCATTACTCCTCCTTCCCCACTTACGTCATTACCAGCCCTACCATCAACAAGCACTCCCACTACAGCTCTCATTCTTTACGAATTCCAATAGTTGGTGTACTGCTGCACCACCACTAACAGACAACAGCCACACAAACACAACGGAAACCAGCCATCAGAGAACAAGAGAAAAAAGAAAATTATTAGCAGTAGTAGTAGCGATACTCAGCGGAAGAAGGGGCACAAGTGTTGAGTGCATCGCCGAAAAAAAACATGTAGGGAATTGTCTTTACATCTAGACTTCCACTGCTACCCTTTCCTCTCCCACACACGTACATATATATGTAGGCAGGCGAGCAGTAGGAGACAGCCGACCTAGTCAACATATTAATCAATACTCATGCTTGTGCGGAGCGCTCCAGTTGGCTGGTTGGGCCAGTGGGTTTAGTTGTCTTTCTTGCCCAAGGATTCCCTTTGCTTGGCTGGCTGGTTGGGGTGTGCGTGTATGTATTGACTACTGCTGCTACTACTACTTCTGTTGCCTCCTACTACGTGAATTGATTTGTGCGGTTGGCTGTGTTTGTTGTTATTGCTGAACAGTGGTTTATACTCCGCTCATTATTAGTTTTTTTGTTAGAAAATCTTTGTTGGAGTGTGATTGAGCAGAAGATGTTGCATTTTGAATAAATTTGAGATTGATATACGTGTTTTTACCGTGATTTGCAAAGCTATGTTTTTTCAAGCAATGTGTTCACGAATTCTTTTTAAAGTAAAGTCAAATGCTTGAAATTTTACGAACAAACGTGTATGCACCGTTAAAATACGCTGAAACTAGCTGTCAACTTTAGGTAGCGGCTAATTACTTGCCGAAAAAATTTTATTTTCTGGTTGCAACACATGATTCCTGAGTGACATTTGTTACAGAATTTTGCCTTTAAAATACTTTTGCAATGCATATATAGTATTTTTTAGTATTTTGATTGAAAATCTACAAGTCAACTTTTGATTCAAGTTGTAAATTTCAACGAAGGTCTAACATATTTCATTATTCCAACTTTTGTGTTTTAAAATTTTGGTTTGTAGCCATATTTGACAGCTCAGTGTTACAATGGAGGGAAAACATGTGCAGAATTAAAAGTTAGATTAGCATCATCAATACCAGAATTTCTCAATTCCTTCAAAAATTCCCTGAAAATCAAAATTTAATATTAGGTCGTCCCAAAAAGTGACATTGTATGTTTTCTCTAAATTTCTAACAAGTTTTTTAAAGCTTACCCGTCATTTTGTAGCTGACAATCTTGGCTACAAAATGAGAGGTTAACTGTAAAAAAACTTGTTGAAAATTTTAGAATAAAAACACAATTTCACAAAATCTTAATTTTGAAAAAGACGGACAGAACTTTTGGAACGACATAATAGAAAACTAATCAAGCTTTTTCCGATGGTTTTTTCCTTTTCCATTATAATTTTATTTTACTTTTGAAGGAGTTTAAAAACTCTGATGCTAATCTAACTTTTTATTTTTCGAAACTGTGTCTTTGTTTACGACAAAACTTGGCTCTGAACCACATTAAAACACAACTCTTCGATTAATCCTTTCGTGTCGAGACTATCTCCTTAACAGCTTTCTTATTTCATAAAAACTTCGACTTTCTTTCCTCTTTGCTGTTTAATTTGTTGTCAGCTGTGTATTAGCGCAGAAAATATTTCCAGTTCATTTTATATTTGTGTTCTGCTGAATCGTTTTTTATAAAGTAAGAAAAGTAGCATTTCTTATTCACTAATTTTCATAAGCCCAAAACTAATATGATCATTTTTGTAATAAACACTCTTTTTGAAACAATAACCATTTTTAAACTCGTTCGTACTATTTTTAGGATACTCCCCAAAAGCGTAATTTGACAATTTTTTCGAGCTACCTCGGTCGCATTATAGCCAAGACGAACTAGAATATTCTATTGCGTTTTGGAACCAAAAGCTCGGCGACAAAAAAAAACTTTTTGTGTGTTTTCTGTTCAGTGAGTCTTGCTTGGATTTATGTCGCAGGTAAGCAAGATGCAATATGAGAAACTTCAGTTCCTTCTTCTTTCTTCTTTTTCAACCGCAATGCTAATTTATCTTAATTTTACACAACATCGGACTCTTGTTTTTCATTTGTGATCTTTTGTTTAATAGGCTATATCAATAACTACTATTACTATTCAAGTGTTTCACTGCTACATTCTGCTAAAAGGCACACAGCCGTTTAGTTAAGACGACAAACTAGGGCATAAGTGGCCGCAGCAGCAGCACTGCTTGTTTCCCTTCAACACACACTTAAATTCAATTTGCTGTCAGGCCTAGCTAGCTGACTGCCACTACTATTTTTCCTCCCCAACCAACTACTACTCCTGCTAGTAAATAAATGACTGCTGTTTTTGCCAGAATTTCTCCACTTTTCCTTGTTCTGATTTAGTAGTAGGGAGGGTGTATGACGCTACTCAACAATCCGTGTTTTGGGCAGGGGAACAGCTACTAATACTAACAGTCGATAATAACAAATGATCAATTTGTGATCATCATCAGCTAGCTAGATAAATGTCTTGAGCTAGCCTTGTTGCCCCGGGAAGCCTTTTGTTGTTGGGACACGTCATTGAGCAAAGGGGAAATATTTGCTTTTTGCTGGAAATTCTCATTTTTCTTGTTTCCATTATTGTTTAGCAGTGGCAAGATAGTTGGCTATGACTTGCTTGCTTATTAGAGCTTTGGTTTGCTGCGAAAAAACAGCGATGTTTCAACAATATTTTATAGCAATCATTACCATTTATCTTTATTTTTGTTCGAGGAATGTGAAAATATAATTGGATTTCTAAATTTCACAATAATTGATCAATTTGTGGATTTGGCGCTTAATCTTGAAGCAAAAACTTTTTTAAATTCTAATATTACTCGATTTGCGACTCAAGTTCAACATCCGTCATGCGTTACTTCGATTCCTGAATAATTTTGTTAATGCTGGCATTTATGTCTCCTAACTGGAAAATCTCATGGATTTCATACCCCATGAGATAGGGGATTTAGTTAGTTTTCATTTTAGTTTACAATCGATAAATATGTGCTCAAGTTTTCATTTTTATTCACAACCTCAAGTTTTACTCTCATCATAATTCATATCTTGACATGTGAAAGTGAGGGATCTTTTTCTGGACAGCTAGCGTAAAATTGGTTGGAAAAACACCAGGCTTTCCTTGCTCCAATTACAGATGCTAGCAGCAGTAGGTGATAATGAAACATGTTTAAAAAAAGCATTAAGAAAGTTTTAAGTTTTTTTTAATTATTAAAAAAAGTTCATACTATGAACTTATGAAACAGTCGATTCTCGAAATAACAAACCCTCTCAAGTTCGTTCCCACCTAAGGTCTGACTACTTTTCTCGTCCAAAATTTTGAAGTATTTTTCAAGTTGTCTTTGGTTACTATCCCGATTTCGCCCCTAGGGCTTTTTTTTCAAAGCCGCGAAAATCTGAAAAAAATTATTTCGATTGTGAGGTTTTTGGATGTTCACCAAAAAGCAAAATTGATAGAGCTCGTGGGAGTTCAGAAAAGGCAATAAAGAGCTTCGCAAATTATTGGGTCTGGTTCGTTTGGCTGGCTCAGCTTTTGTCTCAAGTCTTGCATTTTTCACATGACTTCACTTGTATGTTTCATTTTGAGGAGAGGTCAAGAAACACACCTATCTTCTTTCACTAACCACACATAACAATAAACCATATTTTAGTGAGAATTGGGCGTAGTCTTCTCGATCAATGCGTGGTTATTAATTGTTTCTGCTGGTGCTAGTGGTATTTGCTCGGTCAAAATTGTTTCTTGCCAACTGAGCGAGTACTCCTGGGTGCATTGATCACTAATTGTTTTTGTTGAACCTACCCAACCAATCATCTCCAATATATTTCTTTTTTCTAATAATTTTTATTTCGTTTTATTATCCGAAAAACAATAATTTTTTCAATCTTTTACACTGTCTATAATGTGGTACAATAAATTTTTTGGTCTAAATGTCGCCGACTGCAGTGCTGGAACCTGACATAGGGATTTAGTTACTTTTCATGTTTAGTTTATAATCGATAAATATGTGCACAAGTTTTCCTTTTTATTCACAACCTCAAGTTTTATTCTCATCATAATTTATTTGTTGACATGTGAAAGTGAGGGATCTTTTTCTGGACAGCTAGCGTAGGATTGGTTGGAAAAACACCAGGTTTTCCTTGCTCCAATTGCAGATGCTAGCAGCAGTAGGTGTAGTAAAACATGTTTTAAAAAACTATAAGAAAATTTTTAAGGTTTTTTTAATTATTAAAAAAGTTGTAGTTGACTCTGGCTATCAGTAGAGTCTCAAACGAAAATCGGTTTTTTTGTCCGAATCGCATCCGCAAGTGTAGTGTTCACAATGCGCCATTTGTTACTTATTTCTAGTAACAATCATTCGGCTCCGAATGCGGATTTATTGTTCACGTAGTGCTAAATGATTTTTTAGAACAACGCAAAGCAAAGTAACTGATTTTTTTTCCAGTTGCCTAATTCGAACAAGTTTGAAAGATCTTTTTTGTGAAAAATGTTTTTCAATTTTCAACACAGGGAAATCTAGTTAGAGTCAGACCTGTGAACGGGCGGCCCAGTCCGTGATTTTCAAAGGCCGGACCGGTCCCAAGTTTTAAAATTCCTTCCGGGCCGTACCGGGCTCAAAAATCTCCGGGCCGGCGCGGAAATATTTGTTCTGCAGTATAGTTCCGTGCAAAGGCCGGGTTAAAGTGCGTTTAAGACTGGTTTCCTGAAGGATCAATATTTCAAGAGCCGTGTGTGCTTTAATTTGAAAATATCGTAAATTAAGAGATTACCTTAATTCAAACTCTTTTATACCCATTGCTGACAAGTAATTCACATGTTATCATACAATTTTCCGCGTAAATGAACAACGGGCTCTATTGACCTATCCGGGGCCATTTTTCCCTTTGGTCCCCCCTTTGGTTTTTTGTTGAAAAATGCCTTGGTCCCCCTGTTGTTTGTTGTTCACCGTTAATGTTCACCATAATCACAGTATCAATATAACTATAATGGACAGGGGGGACCAAGGCATTTTTCAACAAAAAACCAAAAGAGGGACCAAGGCAAAAAATGGCCCCGGATAGGTCAATAGAGCCAACAACGTGTATTTGTAATTGCTGGCCTTATTTAATTCGAAATGTATATTTTAGTTAAAGTTCCTATTCAAAATTTTCTAATCGTAAAATATTCTACTAGCAAAGTGGAGACGAAAATATGTCTTCTGGAAATGAAGAGGCCCAATTGGTCAGTTTTTTTTATCAATTCAAAGTAACATTCCTAAGTTCTGCAATTTCAGGCTCAGTGCCAAGCTTATGTGCGCAGTCACAACATCCAGCAACTAGTCAAGGACGCCATAGTGAGTCTGTGTATCCACAAGCCGGACAACCCAGTGCTTTTCCTCCGCGAACACTTTTGACAAGATCAATGAGCAGCGAGTACAGGTAGGCATTAAATACTTCACATATGTGAGGCTATTGCCCTCAAGCAAATGGCTTAGCTAAATATTTTTGCGAAAATCGAAATTAAAAAAGAGGTACAGTCAGAACTCGATATAGTATACACCCTGGTACACTATATCGAGTTTCGACTGTAATTCATTTTAGCCCTCTAGTTGGTCAAATTTAAGGTAATATAGGTGTAGCGTGAGTTGTTTGCATCATTATTCAATAAAGGAGTTGGAAAAAGGCAACAGCAATATTCTTACAAGTTGAATTTTATCTTATTTTTGAGTATCTTATTATATTAGAAGCTTACCGTATAACGTTTATTAATTCACACCTCTAGCTCTTGGAAAATTACTCATTTCTCTAGTTAGATCATCCAGTTTATATTCTCGGTTATGGTGGGCCAACACTGATACCCAAAAGCACGATCTTGAATGAAGGTAAGGCCTCAAACACAATGAGGAGTCTGTTTGCGGATGCTAAATCAGATTTGTTGCACGGAAATGACCATAACTTTTTTTTCAATTTTTCAAAATTATTCTGTTATTACCATTTTGTAGCTGAGATTCAGGGCTACCAGATAAGCATTTCATGAAGTGGATGTATGTTGAAAAATTGAGGTAAAAATGAAAGACTCCGCCCAAGACTCCTGACTATAATTTGAGTCAGGAGTCTTGGGCGGAGTCTTTCATTTTTATCTCAATTTTTCAAATGACATCTACTTTATAAAATGCTCATCTGGTAGCCCTGAATCTTAGCTACAAAATGGTGATAACAGAATAATTTTTGAAAAATTGAAAAAAAAGTTATGGCCATTTCCGTGCGACAAATCTGATTTAGCATCCGCAAACAGACTCCTCATTGTGTTTGAGGCCTAACATGGCTAAACTGACGCCAGCCATGGCTCGTCAAAAAGTCTAGCAACAACCCATTTGCTACTCTTATATTTGATAAGTCTCGGAAATTATTTATTTATATGAAAAAAATTACTTCGTAAATGTTCTTCTTGTCAGTGGGCCCTGTGTGATAAGTGCCTCGCCCCTCTTTTTTCCCTTTCCCTCCCTTTACAGTCCTTATTCCCTCTAAATAATAGTTGAGAATAAGAATTTCGACGACATTGGGTCAACTAATTTTGTAAGATGGGTAACATAACAGTTTAACAATAAACCTTGGACTACTAAATTTCCATTTGACTGCTAAGTTAGTAGTACTAACGTGAGGTTTGGACTACTAAACTTTGGGTGGAGGGGGAATTAAAAGGTTGATTTCTAAACCCAACAAAAAAAATTACTGCAGATTTGTAAATACTGGTACTCGAAACCCATCAGAAAGTGATAGGCACTTTACGCTGAATGAGGAACTTTCGGACAGCCTTGTAAAGACCATGGTCTCAGACGAATTATTCTTTTCGATTCTGCTGAAAAATTTAAAATTCTCTGGAGAAACTCTTTCGAAATTTTTCGGTTTCTATTTATCCGGTAACTTATAAAGAGGACCAAACGTTATGCGGTTAATGAAAGACGTAAATTAGCCATTCTTAATTATCTTCTAAAACGGCCTTTCCGTTATTCTGTTCTAACCACTTTAATCCAGCAGCATTGCTTGGTATTTAAATGGAGGAAAAACTCATGCCCTACTTTTCGCATTTATCCTTTATTGTCACAATCATAGGCGTACCCAGGATTTTCTGACGAGGTGCTAAATACGCTAAAAAAATCCTGACGGGGGGGGGGGGGGGTTCTATAAAGACCCACCCCCTGGGTACGCCTATGGTCACAATGCACTTTTTTCTTACATAATTTTTGTTTCAATGGCAATATTATGAAATTAGGTTCAATAATTGAACTTAAGTAACTGAACTGTGCTTTTAACAATTTTTCTGTCCCTCTATGCTGGATAGCTAAGTCAAATCTCAATCTCGGCATCTCAATCTCAGGCTGTCAAACATGCTTTTTACTTTATTTCATCTACATCTTCTTCGTCTCTACTTTTTAATTTTTTTATTCAACATTCCCTTCATCCATCCAGAAACTATAAAATCAAATGGAAAATAACAAAGTTTCTTTCATCAATCCTCTAAACTCATTGCATTATCGATTGCTCACCATCGAACAAAAGAGGAGGAAAAAGCAAGAGCAGAACAATAACAACACCAGCGAGAGGAGCACTACTTCCCAACTAGCCAGAGAAGTCAGAGCACTACTGCTGAGCCGATCCAGCAGTAGTGGGAGTGGGGTGCACTTCCACACATGACACTGTCTGCCTGCTGTATTAATGCAACGCATCGATTGCATGTCACTTTTTTCTCTCGTGTCCACTGCACCACCAACAGCTGAATTGAAACAGTGGTTGAGCCTGCTTCTCTGCTGGTTGTTTTTCATGAAGCTAACCCGCCAGCTACCCTCCATTGCTCTTTTGCCGGCCAGCCGAGAAGAGCTGGCTGGTAGATGTTGCAGCTGCCGTCAACATTTTTTATTGGAAATTGGGCCTGGAGAAAAGGAGAGGCAGCAGCTCCACTAAGCCTCTCAGCTTAAGCTGCTGCCTTACCCAACAAGTAGGCAACAACCAGCCGACCACTATTCACACTACCCTGTTTGATTGCATTATGCCTAGTTGTTTTCTGAGTGATCTGGCTGAGCAGTTTGCTTTTTTTTATTCTTCTTTTTTTCATACTCCAGTTTTAGGTTTAGGAATGTACACCTGCACTTGTTTTTCATCTTACCTTTACTGCTATTTTTGATTAGATTTGGGTTGGGGAAACGTCCGCCAACTAGATTTGAGATTTTTAATGTTCAAGCTTTAGTTTATGGGTTATCAGAAAAAACATGGTGACCCGTCTCAGTCTGACTAAATTTATCATTAATATACTTCTGAAATTTACTCTTGATTTAACGAAACTCTCGGTTTAACGAACATTTTTGCCGGTCCCCAGGGGGTTCGTTAAATCGAGAGTTGACTGTACTGAAAATTTTTTTTTGTAATCTTAGAAATATTATGGTTTGACCTTTAGCCCTAGCTTGTCAAAATCTTTGATAATCAATTTGACCACTTTTGATTGCCCGTAACTTTTTTCTTCAGCTTCCCATTCAAACATCTCATGATATATTGAATCTATTGACTGATCTATTAATTGTGCCGTTAGCCTATTTATGACTGAGTGGGTGGCCGCCGGCCCGGCCACTGGCCGGTCCCTTTTCCTATTAAAACATTTCAGTACAAAATATTTCTTATCTACAGTGTGTCCATATCAAAAACGTGCTTACTCGTGGTTTTAAAAATTTAAAAGAGTTTGGATATTATAGGTGCCTGTAAGGCGTCTATCCACCTTATTTCCTCCGCCTCCCAAACATTTTTAGGGACTTGTTTATGTTTTGTTGATTTTTAGTTAATTTTCAGCAATAAATTACTCGACTGATCAGGAAGTGTGCATATGGTTCGAAACTCTAATATTAGCGCTCGATCAACATTTTTTGTGAGCCATGCATTCCGAACAAAATTACTGTCCACACTTTCTGTTCAATTTAACTAAAAACTAACCAAAGTTCGACAAGTTACAAAAAGTGAACTGATTGTCAAGAAGTAAAATTTTAGTGTCAAAAAATTCCTTATTTTGTCCTCTATCGAATGAAGGAAAAATCTCTGAGAAAAGTTACGAATTTAAAAAGCTATGACTAATTCTCGAGGGCAAGCTTTTTTTTTCAATTTTGTGATTTTCTTTATACTTTTCTGCTCTTTTCATACCGTACCTAAATATTGTATTACGTTTAGAATTTGGATTGCGTATGTAATAGAAAAAATTATTATATCGGCTTACTTATCTGGTTACCTAACGTATTGACTGAAGCTGCTGGTATTGCATTGTTGATGAACCATTAGATGGTCTATATTAAGACTTGTGCTTATAAACTGCACTCAGAATGGGTCAACACTTGAGTTCGAAAAAGAGACGGGAAGGTGGTGCTGCCACTGGTGCTTCTGCATCTATAGCCACTACCCCCACCACTTCTGCTGTGAGCTGCAAGGTGGAGGAAAAACGGGTGCTTAAAGAAAGCACTAAGCAGAACAAAGGGGTAATTCAGTTTTTATAATATTACCACTTATTTCTAATTATCCCATAAAGTGACTTTTGAAATTGTTTCCAGAAATTGAAATTCTCAAAAGGCAATCTCCAAGCCTTTTCTGAGCTTTTTTCCCAACCCCCTCTGAGCTTTTTTTTCAAGCTTTTTCACGTCATTTATCTCTACATGGACTAAAAAAGAGCTCCGAAATGTCCTTATTTATTAGATTCGTGTTTATTTTGGGAATGCAAATCTTTATTTTTTAGAATTTCACGTCAAAATCTTATTATTTAGCACCAAAAGACCAATAAGCACTAGATAACATGCCCTGAAATTTTGAGGAAGTACACTTATTTTTAAAATTTTGAGTTAGGAGCTGTCCAAAAATTATTCAATGACCGTAAATCTCGAGCGAAGTCTGGCTCAAATAACCATCGGTCAAACTGATCATAATTTTTCTCTGCCAAAAATGTACTAAAATTGATGAACATAAAAATCCATAGACTTCTTATTTCTCATCAACCAGCTAATTGTAATACTCATAACCACAGCTCTTCATAGTTTCTAGCAACTCTACTCTTCTCTTGGTAATTCAATTTTGCTTTCTTGTGTTTAGACATCCTTGTAAATGCAAATTCTTTGGTTCTCCAAGCTCAAATTTTCCCAATTTCTTTCTTTCTTATGTATTAACAATTGTTTTCAGCCTTTTTTTAACATTTTGAATTGTTTGAAAAAAATTCGTTTCACAGAGTTTTGAAAAAGTATCATATGCATTTTGGGAGCATCACAAAGATTCACTATTACCGTATTCTCTCTAATAAATCCTGGGTACACCTACGCCCACACCCTCGTTTTTTTGACTAGGATTTCAGAGCTAGGGCCATTTTTCATTGACAGTTTCAAGATTTTTCGGTGGTTGAAAAATGATCCACAGTGGGATTATTAGAGAAAATACGGCAAACTATCAATGGGTCTTTCTAAATGTCGTATATGGCAGCTCCTTGCCTCGTAAGCCTAGATGCATAATTGACGTCGGTTTGAAAAAGCAATGCTATTAATCTGCAAATCTACTGTGTTACCTCAGCGAGCTGAATTTTTAAAAGAACGTTGAACCAAAGCACGGTTACCTTGACAAAGAAAACTACTTCAAAAACCTTTCCAACTTCAAAAAACATGGTCCCTCTTCAAAGCCTCATTGTTTCCAAAAGCCGTTGTCATATCCCCCACTATATTATTCATATGTTAGTCCTCTTCCTAGTCCAAAAACCAGCCAGACAAATTATTGTCACGCTTGTTTGAAGACATTCACGCCCATTTACCAATCTCCCAAATTTCGGCCAATATATTCTGCAAAAAGTGCAAACAAACATGAAGGAAAATTGACATCGGAACATCTTCAGACTAGCAGATAATGGGTTACAGTCCGACCAAAAGACAAATAAATCTACTTGGCCACTGTTTTTTATGAGCTCTTGGATGTGTGTGTGTTCAACCTACGGAAAAAATACTGCTGCTGTATGCACACACATATTTAGTCGAGGAGGGGTCCAAGAGTAGTGCTAGGCCCAGGACAAGGATGCTCATTCACTGCTACTCATTTCCCTCTTTTTCCCGGACCTCTAGTTTTTTGCTCTCTCCCTGCTTGTTTATTTATTTATGTAGAGGAAGAGGGGGCCAAGCAGCAGCACGACTGTTTTGTACAGTGGAATGCTTGCTGCTGCTTGTACTAGTGGTTGATTCGATTGTCCAGGGCGGTGAGGTGTATAGCGGTGTCATCCACCCCTCCAAAGTCGTGATTTTTTTGCTCGACTTTGGATAACTTATTTGTTTGTCAGCTTGTTTTTGAGTAAATTTTCTTTTATTGATTGATCTATTGCTAGATTCGAGTTTGACACAAAAAATGCTATCATCGCCAAATAGACGGCCTCTAACATTTCTCAGGTACTATCACTTTAAAAATATTCCTTTAAAAACCAAAAATCTTTTAAAAAAATAGTTAGGTTGCATGTCTTGATGGTTTAACTAACTATGAATTTTTTGCAGGAAGCTAGTCACAATGCTGAGCAAGCACTAGAAGATGACGACACATTGGACGAACCACCACCAATGCCACAAGGTAAGACCACAACGACTTGGATTGGCAATCGATCTTCAAATTTGCACAGTTAAATAATAGTAAAATAAGTTTAGGCATGGTTTCATTAATTTTTTTCAATAATTCCCAACTCAACTTTTTTACCAAAACTAAAATTAATTTTTTTTTACTTTTGTATAACTTATTGGATATTGAGCGATTGAGCCGATCAAACGGAAATCTGTTTTAATTTTCGCAAAAAGTTCACCCTCTCTAGTAAACCCGCGAAAAACCAACTTTTAGTGACTTTTATCGGCTCCGGGGTGAGATTCTGAGCGATCCAAGTACTTGTCTGTCCATAAAATTTGAATCCCCGCAAAATTTTGACATAATTTGGCTTTTTTGTCAACTACATTTGTCATGTCGATCTGATCATTGACGATCTGATCTTTGCCGACCTCTGCTACTAAACAATCAAGTTTCAAAATATTTCTTCATTTTACCTGTTATTCTAAATTTTTGAGGCAAAAATTTCACAGCCACTAGATGAGACCAATGTATATTTTGGAACCTAAAACTTTAATAGCGCCGGCATTTTTTAAAGCTAAATGTCTCTAATCACCGTCCTTATTCGCTCGACTACATTTGTTTTATTCAGGTGGTGGTCGCAGGCGACTTGGTGTCTCAGCAGAGGTTTGTTTCATTCTACTTTTTCACAACCAGGATTTGTGGTTGGCGAGTAGTGGTGGTTCTTGGAGCATGTTCTATCTGTTAATTCCTCAGTAATTTAATTGAATAAAAGAATTAGTGGGGTGTTAACAAGAACTCCACTACTAAGCCTACCCACATGAATAGCGTCCTTTTATTTTCAGCAGCCAGTTTGGTCCGCCTAATTAATTTTGTTTTCCAGGTTCCAGACGAGAACGAGGCAGCCAACTACAAGCGTGTCATTATTCCCAAAGACGACAACGCTAAGGTATTTTTCTGTGCTTTGCGAAATTTATTTAACGTTCTAATTTTAATATTGTTTGCAGCAATCACTGAGGAACGCAATGTGCAAGAACTTGTTGTTCGCCCATCTCGGTGAGCTCTTTAAATCAGTTTTATCGGAGGATAAGGGGTGATCGTCCAGTATGGGCGATTTTCATTTATAGAAATAAATGCTAGCGATTTCATTGATGGGTCACAAATAAGGTCATTATGATTCCAAAAGGATGTTTTCCATAAATTCGACGCTACTGTCATAATCTTTGATTTTGACGGTGGTTAAGAAAATATAATGGCTTTTCAAATTTTATTTTTGATGGGTTTCAAATGTGATAAGTATGAAGCATCACGGGAGATTCCACGTTGCAAAAAAATTGGAATGGTAAAACCAGAGACTGCATTTCAATTCCGAAACAAAATTTTAAATTTTTAAGAAATTTAAAAAATTCGTGAATTTTTATATAAATGAGTGCTTCGAATTATGCAGAAACTGTTATACAGTCGACTCTCTATAGAAGGCCTCCTATTTTCAAAAAAGGTGGCCTTATATCGATATTTAGGATTAGACTGACGAATTAGGTTCAGCAAAAGACTTGAAAAATAGAGTTGAAAAAGTTCAAGATCCTAGGCGGGAACGAACTCTTATGAGACTGCATGATTAATGTGAACCACCTAAACTTTTGCTTCAGATGCTGACGAGCAAAAGGCCATTTTCGATGCAATGTTCCAGTGGAGAAGAAAAGGGCGAAATCATCATTGAACAGGTTGGCCTGTTTGTTTTTTCGTGACAAATAGCACCATGTCAAAAATTAGTATCTCAAAAAGGGCAACAATTAGACCAAGTAGACGAAAAAAAATTCTGTTAGCAAATAGTGTTTTCCTTGAAGTTCCTTTTTCATGCAATATATATTCCCTTAAGAGTTGGCAAAAGAGACTTGTTTATTTATTGAGTTAGTAAAGTTGGCTCACCAAAACAGTTTTACTGGAAGCTTCAGTCCTAATTTATTGAGCATGAATTCTTTTAAAAAATTCAAAATATCAATATTTTTTTTGCGGCTGTTTAGATAAATCCAATGCACGCAAAGTTTTCAACAGCTCGTTTTCGTTCTCAATTTCTCCTTTAGCCGGTTACTCCCTAAAGCTAAAATTGTCGTAATTTTTTTTGTTCGGACCCCTAAGTCTTCTATCCTTCAGGTTGACTTATAAAACAAAAAACAAAAATACATGAGAAATAAAAAAAAAGTATAGTTCTTTTTCTGCTGAAAAGCCGATTTCAAACCGATATATAAATTTTTTTGAAACTCATCGAATATTTTGTAGGGCGAGAAGGTGACAACTTCTATGTGATCGACAATGGTGAAGTGGATGTGTTTGTCAACAACGAGTTCATGATTTCCATCAAGGATGGAGGCTCTTTCGGTAATTAAATATCATCCTCGCACACCTATTTTCAGTGAAAATAATGAATTATTTGAAGGTGAGCTTGCCCTAATCTATGGTACTCCTAGAGCAGCCACTGTCATTGGTAATCATACCCCTGTTTTATTCAACTACTAATTACGATTATTTTAGCAAAATCTGACCTGGTCAAGCTATGGGCCATTGATCGAATGACTTACCGAGCCATTCTGATGGGCAGCACCATGCGCAAGAGGAAGCTATATGACGAGTTCCTCAGCAAAGTTCAAATACTTGGTAGGTTTCATTGGTTGAGCACTCAGATCAATAGGTTCAAATAGGTTACGTTAATGTTGGTTAACACAAAGGTGCGGAATGTAAAGTTTGCATTACAAAGCTGGCGAGCACGTTAAAGCACTAAAGCACTCAAAAAGTCCGCTATTAAGCATGTTAGTGAGAGTTAGACGAATATTTGAGTGGTAGAAGCACATTTTAAACAAAAAAAGTGTAAAAGTGGATTAGTACCGCTCCTATATACGACGACCATGTGTTCTTATTAGAGTTTCTTTTGAAATTTCCTCTCTCATAAAAACTTTATTCTTAATTTTCGGATAAATTTGTGAGCCATAGTGCTAAATATTAGAGTTGGCTCAAAAATTATATTTGTTTATATACCAGAGCCGCAATTTAGTTTTTTCTAGATATTTTTTCGCGACCGGAACCGGATTCCAAAAAAGGGTGAGTTTCCGGCAAACCATAATCACAATTCAGTAAATATGAACTTATTAACAGGTGTGTGCCTTACAATTACCTTATATTATCCGAAAATAGCTGTGATCAATAGCGTTGATCAAAAACTGAAAATCAAGGTTTTCGTATTTTCATACCAGTTTTACATTTCAGTTTTTCAACGTTCTGGTAGTGATATTTCTGTCTCGGACAATTTAGATGGAAAGCCAGGATAACGATCTATCTTTCATTTGATCGTCATTTATTTGATACACTAATATTTAGAAGTTTTGGAATTTTACGTCAAAAATTTTTAAATACTTTGTGAACATTGAATAAAATCACCAAATGTCTTATAGACCATATTGGCTACAGTCGAACTCCGATATAAGGCCACCCCGATATAAGGCCACCCCCGCTATAAGGCCACCTCGAGACCAATTTTTTGGCCAGCAAAGAAAGAAATTAGTCAAAGTTCACCCCGATATAAAGCCACCCCGATATAAGGCCACCTTCGGCCGGTCCCCAGGGGTGGCCTTATATCGGAGTTCGACTGTATATGTTTTTAGTCAAAATTTTAAAGACCCATAACTTTTTTTTAAGATCACACGAATAAGTGTAAATAAACAGGTTCGAATGCGGGTTTTTACGCGTCGAGCCATAATGTTTCACTCTCTGTTACATGAGATGAGTTACACAATCTCATGGAATGCAGTAAATAATAATAAAAAATTAATTGTATTGCCTAATAGTGATGCGCACTCCGATTTGCGATATTTTTGAGTTCAGTCCATTTTTTAGCCAACTTTTCTAATCCGAAGCTTTATTTTTATAGCACATCTTTTTTACAACTTTTAACGCTTAACAACATGGTATTATTGGATTTTCGTATTTAAATATTTTATTTCTAGAAAACAGCCTCTCAAAAAAATATCGCAAAAAAGATTTTCATTTTTGGGCTTGCGATATTTTGCGATATTTTTTGAGAGGTTTTTTCGTAATAATTTTGATATAATTTCGACTGGATGTATACCAAAATGTAGCCCAATTAAAGTTAGCTGAGGAATGTGAAGTTTGTTTAACCATACATTTTCATCATCATCGTCAAAATTGAACCGAAACATGACGTAAATTATTTTTTCGATTGTCGTTTCTGTCATGTTTCGGCTCAATTTGGACGATGATGCTGAAAACGTATGGTTAAACAAACTTCACATTCCTCAGCTAACTTTAATTGGGCTACATTTTGGTATATAACATCCAGTCGAAATTATATCAAAATTATTACGAAAAAAAACCTCTCAAAAAAAATATCGCAAGCCCAAAATGAAAATCTCTTTTGCGATATTTTTTTGAGAGGCTGTTTTTTAGAAATAAAATATTTAAATACGAAAATCCAATAATACCATGTTGTTAAGCGTTAAAGTTGTAAAAAAGATGTGTTATAAAATAAAGCTCTGGCTTAGAAAAGTTGGCTAAAAATGGACTGAACTCAAAAATATCGCAAATCGGAGTGCGCATCACTATTGCCTAACTATATGGCATTTTGGCTCCAAATGATCAAAGACAAAAAACTCAGAGATTCGCTAAAATTCGAAATGAATCGTCCTTTCATGCATCCTTCAATTTTTGAACGTCTTGGCTGAATAATCCATAAATGTGTTGGTTCAGAACATGAATTGATACCTGTTTAATAACTATATACAGTCAAACCTCGTTATAGTGCGACCCCCAAAAGTTCGTTCCAGCCTCGGGTCCGACACTTTTTTTACCTCGATTTTTGAATATTTTTGTAAGTTCTGTTTTTACAGTCTGGTCCCAAATATCGTCAGGATTCCGATTTTGCCGATCGTTTTTCTAAAGCTTAAAATTTTTTTTAAAAAAAAGCAAAAACCTCGATATAGTGCGACCCTTTTTCAAAATGTGGTCGCACTATATCGAGGTTTTGCTTTTTTAGAAGAAAAATTTTAGTTTTCAGAAAAACGATCGGCAAAATCGGAATCCTGACGATATTTGGGAGCAGACTGTAAAAACAGAACTTACAAAAATCTTCAAAAATCGAGTTCAAAAAGTGTCGGACCCGAGGCTGGAACGAACTTTTGGGGGTCGCACTATAACGAGGTTTGACTGTAGTCGGTCACTTGAAAAAATAAAACGACATACAAATTCAGCCGACCTTGACAAATGGGAGCGAGCCAATGTAGCTGATGCTCTGGAGCGATGCAATTTTGAACAAGGAACTCACATTGTGGAACAAGGTTCTCAAAAAGATCTCGAATCTTGGTTTAACAATTCTATTTTAGGCCAGCCAGGTGATGAGTTCTTCATAATTGTGGAGGGAGAGGCACAGGTGCTACAGAAACGAACAGATGATTCCCAGTTTGAAGTGGTGGGAAACCTTGGACCTTCTGACTACTTCGGTAAACCTTTTGAACTTTTTCTTTTAATTTTGAGAAATATTGATTTTTGCAGGAGAGATTGCTTTACTGCTAGACCGACCTCGTGCTGCAACAGGTAAAAAGTGTTTTTTACATATAATATCTGAAAGATTGTTTCAAAACCACAGGTCTTTTTCGGAACATCAATACTTATTCGTACAGTCAAGTTTTCTGTAGAATGGAAAAAAACTGGAGATCATAAAATTCCACTTACCGTATTATCTGTATTGAATGTGCCAACCCGTTTATTTTTGAACTCTGCGAAAATTGGAAAATTTTGAAGTCAATCTCGAGGTTTTCCGGTGCTCCACCAAAAACTAATAAGAGGAATCGGTAGAGCATGTGGGATTTTAGGAAACGCAATAAACAGCTTTGCAAAATATTAACTCTGGGCTGAGATATAAGCCCCTAAAGTAAAGGGGGCATTAGAGAGAGTCCATTTAATAGGGATACTGTATTAAGTTCCCATGGAGAGCTATTTTTTAACTCCTAAAAATCGGAAAATTTTGAGATTGATTTTGAGATTTTGGGTGCTCGACCAAAATCTGAAATGTGGAAATAAGTAAACTCGTGCAAGCTAAGAAAAGGCATAAAACAGATTTGCGAAATGTTTGCTGTTTGCTGAAATATAGGGTCTGTAGGGTGGGAGTTTTTAGGAGGTTGGAGTAAATAAAGTAAATACGGTAATACGGCATATCTGATTTACGGATAATTTCGGTGGTCAATGCGAAGTCTCCTGCAGTTTCTGACGGGTTGTGAACTAATTTAATACATAAATTTATCTTGAAACCCATCATATCTGTTTTTTGAAATTTTTGTTTATCATTCACAAGTATAAATCCACTTGTGGCATGACCTCCCCCGCGACACTGAAGCGACTATCAATGCCTATTTGCCAACTTCAGCTTGCCAACTGAAGGATTTATGAAGAATACGAAAAAGGCTCTGATGGGTTTTACAAATAACTTTTCAAACCAAAAATGTGATATCTGAAACCGATCAAGATTTAGACGCAATTTTATGAATAAAGGTATTTTTTAGTTGACGTTGGATTAGAGATTAGACAGAACCAAAATTATTTGACAGCTTGACAAACTCGTTTAATACCTACAAATAAAAATACTTTTCAACCCATTAGAAGCTGCAGTTTACTTCGGTCTGGTTGCCGAAATTATCCAACTAACTAAGCGAACATTCCGAAAATCTGTGTTTCGCATTTTCTTAGTTACTACGAGTTTACCTGATTGCAACTTTCAGATTTTGGTCGAGCACACGAAAATCTCATAATCGAACACAAAAATTTTCCCATTTTTCAAGGGTTTAAAAATAACTCCCCCTCGGTAGTTAATGGACGAGATACGGTACATGGTGTCCCTTCACCGCAGTGCTCAGTTACGGAGGTTTGATCATGTTATATCGAAGGGAAAAATTTCTTTGCTGCTCCTGTGAAATCAGCATAAAAGACACAGCTGCACTAAAGTGAAAAAAAATATTCTCCAAATAATTCAAACCTAAAATTGAAAAAAGTAATAGAAACCAACTAATAAATTTTTTACATATAAATTTTCATATTTGGCACCGGATACGGCTATAGTACACTATTAGGCCAGAGCCAAAAGTGAGCCCCCTGCCCCCCCCCCTGTGGTTTTCGGTCATTTTTCGCCTTGGTCACCCTATGGTTTTTGGTCATTTTTTTCGACTTAAACACCTTTGTTGGACCTAAAAAGATAGAATTTGAACATAGTTATGTTAACTGGGGAATACCGCAAGAAGAAACTCTGGTATGCATGCTTTTTATGCATTCAGAGTCACTTTCGAGTGATTTGTGTCTAAGGTATGTGGGTGCGCGCATCTCAACCCCAAGCAACCAAGCCACCTGCGCCCTCGAGGGGGAGTTAGAAATGCGGGCACAGACTTACCTTAGACATGATTCCGAGCAAGACTCATGATCAAAATGCATAAAGAAGCTCTTTTTGCAAAGCTTTACTGGCTAAAACAGAGTAAAACATCAAAAAATTACCAAAAACCAATGGGGGGACCAAGACAAAAATTTACCAAAAACCACAGGGGAAACCAAGGCAATCGAATTTTTTTTCGAAAAATGGACTTCCCACATTTTTTTCCTTTTCCATTGTTTAGAGGGCATATGAAATACTTAGATCCCAAAAAACTCACTTTTAGCTCTGGCCAAGTAGTGTACTCCTGCCCCGGATACATGTGCTGAGTGCTATTGAATCTTCGGTATAATCTTCGTGATTTTAGTTGTGGCCAAAACTCCTCTGAAGTGTGCTAAACTTGACCGTGCTCGCTTTGAAAGAGTAATGGGTCCTTGCAAAGAGATATTAAACGAGACGTTAGAAACTACGCCAGCTATGTGAAGTTGATGACATAAACCTCATCATCCACTGTTCAATGTCATTGTTTCTATCTTTTCTGTTTATTTTGTCTCTCAGATCATCGCAGTATTGTGCAAATCGCATGTGCGAGTCTAATTGGAAAGCAGTTTACTCTAAAACAATTTCCACGTACACATACATAAATTAGGGCGCAAAGTTTATTGTTTGCTGTTTTTTGTATAATATTTTTACAGAATTGTTTGATTTGTAAAAGTTTTTTTCTGATAGAATTAGGGTGTTCAGGCTATTAAAAATCTGTTTCTAGTCAAATGGCGAATCCTGCTGAATAACCGTGACTATTTGTAGACAAGCCTCGCTGGCCTGGTCTTAAAGTTCTAACAAAGATCAGCGGAATTTTTAAAAATTTATGATCGCAGTTTAGTAAGACCCATCTGAAAAATTCAACAATATATTTTATATACGAATTTGGTATCGCTATTGCGTCTCATTTTGTTCAGCCGTGCATCCCTCACACAATTATTTTTTAAAGGACCATAGCTGTCGCCGACTGTGAAAATTTTACACGTTTGAATTCGCGCGGGACTCCACAATTATTGCGAAAATATTCAGGAATATTTTTTAGTAAACTAGTAATAAATCATCAAAAAGGCATACTAGGCTTGGGAATTGAACTCACTGCCAATTTGTAATTTTTAAATGTAATTTGTGTCAATGAAGCTTAAACCACTTTAACTTGAAAAGCAACAACAAATAAAAAAACTGTCCCGCGCGCATTCAAACGTGTGAAATTCTCGTTGTCGGCGACGGCTATGTTCCTTTAAAAACACCAAAAACTAAATGCAACAAGATTTAAAAATATGGGCTGATTAAATTCTGCTCTAAATTTTTTAGCTTTTGGTAGATTTCCCGACTCGGATTTTGTCCGCAGCAGCAACTCGTCTCTCTTTTAGCTTGATCAGTCTGAAACCCAATGGAAAACTGTTTTCGTATTTTGAGCGTTACAAATAATTATTTTTGAAAATTTTTATCTTCCCACTCTTTGAGATGTGCTGTCTAATTTGCTTTGCTGTATTTATTCTTGAAAAATGTGTCCCTCTTGTAGTAGTCGTTGCGGTACTTGTTCGGTTGGTGCCCCTTCAAAAATCTGACTTTTTATCAATTGTAATGCGCCCTTTTTGGACTTTTTAGGCTAAGGCTTAGGGTAAGCCAGCGTGTAATAGCCGGGACTAAGAAGTGTCTTACGCACTTTTCCAGGGTCTGGAACTAACATTTATTGCTAATAAAAAATATAGGGCCCCCACCCGTACAAGTTCCGTCAATGCACGTATATTAATTGCAACTGCTAATATTCTAAGCAAAATGTTATATTTGTAATGAGCAATGTATGAGAAGAACATAGAATTTTGTTTGAAGGAAAAAAGACTTTTCGTGGAATATATCTTGCCGTTTGGTGTTACCTAATCCATGTTGCTGTTTTTCGTAAATACTGTCTTTTTGTGGTCAAACAAATATTGCTTGGAAGGAAAATATTTGATTCAAATAAAACAGTTTCATGTGGTTGATTTTGAAAAACAAATACAAACACAATATAAGCAGTAAAACCCATTGATGCGCACTGGTACCAAATTGGTACCAAAAATTGCCTTGGTCCCCCCTGTTTTTTATTTTCAAACTTTTTCAAAAAAAAATTTTGCTTGAAAACATTGTTCTGAGCTTATTTTCATGTGGTTTCCAAATGTTTAGTTTTGATTACCACATTCAATGTCAAAGGTACGAACTGAGACTGAATTCGCTGAATTGTGATCCGAAAAATAAAAATAATAAATTTGTGACCAAAATTCACAGAGATAACAAGGACATGTCAAGTTTATAACTTATTCTTGTAAATTGCAATTTTTCGAGCTAAAACGAACTTTTCCTGCAAAACTTTTTTATATTATTTTAAAGTTTATTAAATTTACTGCAAACTTATGAAAAAATGATGAGTTACTTGCAAATTGAAATTTGAGAAATGCTATCCTAAGTTTGAAGAAAAACAAAACTTTGTATTTTTGAGAATCATTTGTTGGGTGTGTAGAATCTGGATGCTGCTTAGACATCCAGAAATTACAAAATTAGAGTCAAGGTGTAGGATGGAATTTTGAAGTTTTTTTGTGTGTAGATTTTAGAATATACAGAAGGGTTTTTGTAGAATTTAGCTGGTTAGTTTACTTATCATAGAAATGTCAGTCTTTTATTACAAAATAATTATTTAATAGCTCTGGCCAGAGCAAAAGCATTTACTAGAAGAAAGGCAAGACTGATTTCAGCTTTAGCTGAAATCAAAGAGAAAAGAAAGGGGGAGGGTATAAACTACAAAAAGAGGGCTTCGGCAGACTATCAATCGAAACAAGACTTGAAAGAACATTTTTTGTGTATTGGGGAAAAAAGTTGAGAAAATATCAAAAATCGACAAACAAAATACTAGCAAAATTCCACTATATTAAAAAGTTATTTTTTGCTTTTTTGTACTTTTGGGCATTCTTCTTTGCGTCGAGAAGACACAACACTCCGCATCCAGAGGGAGCGGACGACCTTCGCTTTATTGGCCCTTCTCTCCCAAATCGCAGTTGACAGTTGATCATTCCTCAGATCTGGCTGGCAGTCCAACATAGCAAGCCCGGTGAAAAGAAAAGGACAGACTTTTTTTTGGAACTGGTGTGCTTCTGGATTTGAGGGCTTTAGAAATGCCTCAGGGTGTGAGGGCTTTTGTTGCTTTCTGAACACTGCTTAGTGTATCATACTAGCGGTTTTCGCTGCTCTAGTTGACTACGGCTACCAATTTTGAAGAAGTCTGTATTTTCCCACGAAGAGAGAGAGAAGCTCGGAAGTCAAAGTGGCTCGACTAGAAGGTTCAGTGAGAGGTTGTAAAAGTTGGCTGTTGGGATAGGACCCAAAAGGTTGAAGTTTTTTTAGAAGACTTGAGTAAGGACCCAGAAAAATGTTCTAAAATCCCAATACACACTTAGACCGGACTTTACAGGCCGGAGCCCTATGTCTGGCTAAATATGACCAGGAAAAAAGAACAAGAAACTTACGGTAGCCTAGCCCACCCGGGAGCGCCACTTGTAAAATCTGCATGCTGCTTAGACATCCAGAAATTACAAAATTAGAGTCGAGGTGCGAAAATAGGCACCGTTATTTTAAAAGTCATATTTGAAAATTGTTTCACAAGTTTGGTTTTAGAAGTATTTGAAAAATGAGTAATTTATGGATACTAAAAACTTTCTGACTTTGTGGAAACTTTTGCATTTTTCTAAAAAATAGTGAAAGGTATGTAAATTTTATGTATGTAAAATAGTATTTTGTGAAAGATAAGAGAAGCTACAAAAAATTATATGCTGTCAACTGTGTCCCAGTAACTGAAATCGAGTAGGACCCCAAACCAGTTTAAAAATTTTTTTTTGGAAAATTCGGTCAAAAATGGGTTAAGAACAGTACCCAACCTCACCATTAAAATTATGTGAAAAAGACTGATATTATACTACTGACTAACATTAGCCTTGCAATTTTTATAAAACCATCTAAGAAACATATTGAGCAGTGCTCTCAATATATTTTTCCATTAAAAAAAATTAACTCAAGGCTGAAATAAAAGAGAAGGTACTAGAGGCCAGAACAAAAAGATTTCAAAGCTAGAACTAACAAGAGCTAAAATCTTTAAGCCGGCGCAATAGCCAATTATATCCAGAATTAGCATCGCTGGTGGTTCTAGTAGTTGCACTATTAATTTATGTGATCGGCTGTATAAAAAATAAAATTTTGGAAAAGCAGTCATCGTAATTTGGTAACGAAAATAATATGCAAGCTCCCCTAATTCGTCACCGGCAGTTAGAGGAAATACGGTATATGGCTCAAGGGGTGACTTATTATAAGAAAAATGACTAGACTTTTCCTACAACAAAAAATTATTTAAATTTCTTTGAAAATTTTTCGGTTGTCTCACGACAAGGAAACCATTGACATTCGCTTGGTCAATCTTACTCACGCTAATCCCTGTGCTTAAGTTCGTGGACGTGTGGGTCAATAAGTAAAGTTCAACTTGTTAACCTCACATTTCCTTAAGTCTTTGCGCATCTCCGCTCCTTGTAGTCCTGCCCCTCCCCTAATCCAAAGAAGGGAGACAAGAAAAGTAAGAGTAACTTGTGTTTCCCTCAATACTTTCCTCGGTAGATTACACTCCAATGTTTTGCGTTTTTAAATTGTCTTAGCCACAAAATGAGCCAAAAATATTTGTCAAATCTCATGAGCTTTCCAACCAAATCAACCATTAAATTATTCCCTTCTTTTCTTATTTTTCTTGTGTTTGGAGGTGATTTCACATTTTTGAGCCATAAAATTGCGAAAATTTTCAGCTGAGTATAGTGCACAACAAATGCCCTCCATCAGGTGTTATTCCTGGTAAATTTGTAATTTCTAACTGCGATTTTTTTAATTTTTATTTGTTTTAGCACTACATTGAATGCAGACCGTTTGCTGAGCGATGTGCAGGACTTGAACTGGAAAAGGTGGCTGGAAAACGTGAGATACGTGTCTCGAACTGAGCAATGCAATGACTACTTTGAGGTATTGTCTTTCCACAATATTTTAGCCTCAAGTTTTTGAGATTCATATATGCTTTTAAAAAAATTGGTGTGCACCCTCTAGGTTGCCACAGAGTGCTTTTTTGACATTTTGGAACTGCAGTCCAGTCTATCTGGAACAATTATCCCAAATAGCGACCATTCTATAAATAAAGATTACTCGTGACCAATTTTGTCGGTCTGATATAAATATATTCTATGAAACGATCACTCTATATAAAAATCCCTTCTCTATGACGATAACCTAGGGTCGGTCCAGAGTGTGATCGTTTTAGAAAGACTCAACTGTATAAAATTAAGTAAGGTCTGTATGCCCCATTACCTCTGATGAGCGCCCCTTTCACTTTTAGGGTTTGTATCTCAAAGCAGAGCGCAAAAATCTCAAGACTTACCTATAATTTTCTCGATTTATAAAGGTTGGAAAGCGAGCACTCATTAGAAAAAATACAGTAACCTAAAAGAATCAAAAAATTTAGCCGATAGACGCTCTCCGAAGTGGAGTCAGAAGTCAGGAATGTGAAGATGGTGTCTGTCTCAAGATGTGGTTCAGAGAAGCTCAAGGTAACCTGGCGAAACAGACAATTATTGACACAAAATCAAAATCTTTATTGAATTTAAGGATCCGCTCAGGTGTGGCGCAGTTGTATTCCCAACTCTCAGAACAAGATCAGGCCGGATTGCACTAGAATATTGAGCAGTCAAGGTAGTGGGTGTTTGCTAATTAGGTCGGGAAAAGGTTAAAAGGCCTTGAAAGTAGTGCATGAAATACTTTCTTAGTTCCTATTCACATCCCAATTATTACACCCAATTAGAGCCTCTTTTATTGGCAACAATCACATGGACTTGTTTTGCAGGTGAAATGGAAGTATGCACTTGTGATGGTAATCTTTGCAATGCCTCAACAAACAAATATTTTGAGCTTTTCAATGTGTGGTTTGCATTAACTATTGTTTTTTTTACTAGAAAAGTTCATTGTGAAATATTTTGGTAATAAAAATTTGGTTTTATTATTAAAAATGTTGAAAACATAGCTGGATTTTACATCTTTTTTATTTTTCGTTGTCAGGCATTAAACTGTTGGTTTGATTAACCGCGCTCGGAGCGACACATCGCAAGTTCTTTTTGTAGGACA
Organism: Ditylenchus dipsaci; assembly: GCA_004194705.1. NCBI lineage: Eukaryota > Metazoa > Nematoda > Chromadorea > Rhabditida > Anguinidae > Ditylenchus > Ditylenchus dipsaci. Next base: position 333,369 of record SADC01001299.1, read on the forward strand.
GCTAGTTCTAAAAATATATTTTAGAAGTGTTAATGTACAAGTGTTCAGAATTCTCAAATAAATAATCAAAAGTTATTAAAAAAATTTCTTTGCTGCTCGTTTTGCTACTCAAATAGTAGATTCATGTTCCCCGTACAATTAAACCTCGAAATTCCTGACAAAATTTCACAAAAATAGTCCAATTTTTACGACTCACTTATACTGTGTCCCATTACGGTCCGGTAAATTTAGGATTTGTGGTTTTATTTCGTACACATTTCAAGATAATTCACAATAAAATAGTTACCTTCTGCATGCTTAGAGTTTTCCAACTGGTGTACTGAAAAAATAATATTTTCAGTAGAATTAATGTTTTAATAAATGGTAACAGTAAAGAATCCCCCCAGCCAGCGCAAACTTTACTTTTCCTCAAAAGGGCAAAGACCCGTAAATTATTGCTTCTCATGGTTTGTAGGGGTGCGTTAAAGGAACACAGTTAAAAGAACACACATGCCACCTTATGTAGCTTCTACTATATAAGCAATATATCCGTTTGTCAAAGTCCCCTTGTAAAAATCTAACCTTTTTTTTCAACCATGCTCTCTGCTCTTTGACCCTCAAATTGTTCTCTGCACAATTTGAGCTCTTAAATAGTGACAATTATAATTCATAAAAAATATTAAGCAACTATGAAAGTAAAAGGTTTCTTTCAGCATTCAGATTGGTTTACAAATTGCTTTAGGCTTTACGATTTTTTGTGAAAATATCAGAAATGATGAGCTGGGAGCTGAATTTTGGAATGCCGAAAATGACGCAAATTTTTCGTAGGCTGGAATTGAAAACAACCTTCAAAATATGTAAATCCCATCTGAACTTTACGTCCTCAATTTCAAATATTTTACTACTCGAATTTATTTTTCAGCAATTGCATTGATTGCAATTTTCTCGCTTAAGGAAACATAAGCTATGGTGCAATAAGGCGAAAAATATAAAAAGCAGAAAATAGTAAATCTGCTACAAAAAGAAGAACAGTCGACACTCTCTATAACGACTCTCAAGTGTTACATATAGGTCAAATTACGACATTTTCTATAAGATCTACACGTGTAGCGCAGTGGGTTAGCTTCCCACTTTTTACGTTACAACAATTGGCGCAGTCGCAGGATTCGAACCTGCGCGGGCAAAGCCCAATAGATTTCACGCCGGCTTGGTATGTCAAAATAGACCAAATCAGGGAGTTTTTCGTAACAAACATGATCCATACTGAGTCTTCAAATGTTCCTCCTACGGACATAAATATGGACATCTCGAATATTTCTCTGCAAACAGCTTCCTCTAATTTCGCAGACCCGTGGTACATTTCTCTCCAGATACAGGGTTCGCCTGTTAAATTGTTCATTGATTATGGTTCATCAGCCACTCTCATTACAGAAAGTACGTGGCGTAAAATAGGAAAACCCTTTCTTGAACCGATTAAAGTGTTGGGCAAATATTTTACAGGACACACTTTCCATGCTAAAGGCAAGTGTTCTCTTCACATTCAGTATCTCAACGAACCACTTCAAAATCTTGAGTGTTACGTGGTTGACAATAATTATTTTGATCTTATGGGCCGTCCTTGGTTACTTGCATTGGGCCTGGTCAATCGACTTTCTGACATCTATTGTCTTAATAATGTCACCACACATCAGAGCAAGATTTTGGACCAAGTTCGGGTGGAGACTTCGATAAGACAAACCTAGTTCGAAAATTTCCAAAGCTTTTCAACGAGAATATTCTAGGCCATTGTACTAAAGTCAGAGCGCGTTTGTACGTAAAATCTGAGGCTAAGCCTGTGTTTATGCCTAAAAGACCAGTCCCTCTAGGAGTTGAAGGTGACATTAATCGAGAGCTAGACCGTTTACTACAGTTAAAGGTCATTCATCCCATTGATTTTAGTGAATGGGCAGCTCCGATTGTAGTAGTCAAAAAGAAAAATGGTCAAGTTCGAGTTTGCGCAGACTTCTCTACGGGCTTAACAATGTTCTCGAATTGAATAAGCACCCTTTACCTCTGCCCAGTGAAATTTTCTCAAAACTCAATAATTCTAAGTTTTTTTTTTGCTTAGACCTTTCCGATGCTTACTTCCAAATCGAGCTGGACACATACTCCAAGAAGTTGTGTACTATTAATACGCATCGAGAACTTTTTCAATGCGAGCGTTTACCCTTTAGTATAAAATCTGCTCCTTCAATTTTTCAAAAGGTCATGGATCAAATGCTCGTTGATCTCAAATTTGCTTTCGCTTACTTGGATGATATAATAGTTGCTAGTCCCACAAAAGAGCAACATGCGAAAGATCTAAATTCTGTTCTTCAAAAAGTCGAATCCTTTGGTTTTGTTCTAAAACTTGAAAAGTGTAAATTCTTTCTTGAACAAATCAGTTACTTGGGACAAATAGTTGATTCGACCGGAATTAAACCAAACCCAAACAAGTTTGCAGCCATTAGGAACATGCCGATACCTCAAACTGTTTCACAAGTGAAGGCTTTTCTCGGAGCCGTTAATTTTTACGGAAAACTCATCAAAGAAATGAAGTCTCTACGAGCTGCTTTAGATAAACTTCTCCAGAAAGATGTGCCTTTTGTTTGGTCGAAAGAATGTCAAAATTCATTTGATAAAGCAAAGGATATTATCACTTCTGATCTTCTTCTAGCTCATTTCGACCCTCTTAAACCTATCATTGTATCGGCTGATGCTTCTAAAGATGGTATTGGGGCAACGATTTCTCATAAATTTCCGGACGGATCGATTAAGGTTGTAGAGCATGCATCTAGGACTCTCAACGCTTCCCAAGTTAACTATAGTCAAATTGAAAAGGAAGGTTTAGCACTCATTTATGCTGTCAAAAAGTTCCATCGATATCTCTTTGGACATAAATTCCTCTTACAGACAGATCATAAGCCCCTACTCGCTATTTTCGGTTCTAAAAAAGGTGTACCTATTTACGCTGCGAGTAGACTCCGAAGATGGGCATTGATTTTGAGTGCTTATAATTTTGAAATTCAATACATTCATACAGATGATTTCGGACAAGTGGATGTCCTTTCTAGACTTGTAGCTGAGTACCCACGTGACGATGAGGAATTTTTCATTTCACAACTGGCGTTAGTGGAAGGCAGTACTGAACAATTTTTGGTTCATCAATTAGAAACTATTCCCGTCACTAGTCAAGAGATAGCTGAAGCCACATCTTCTGATTTGTTACTCTCAGAAGTTCTAAAATTCATTCAAAGTGGTTGGCCTAAACATACTCAGCCGGGTCCCATTGCCTCATTTTATGCAAAAAGGAACTCCCTTTACGCAATCAAAGGTTGCTTACTCTTCGATGATAAAGTAATCATTCCTACTTCTTTGAGATCTCGAATCCTTAAGACTCTACATCTGGCCATCCTGGCATTACGCGCATGAAAGCGCTCGCTAGAAATTATGTTTACTAGCCAGGTCTAGATTCTGACATTGAAACCACAGTAAAAGGTTTGCTCAAATTTTGCGAAAAATCCCATTAAAAATTCTCTTCATCCATGGCCAAAGTCAGGAAATCCTTGGATAGAATCCATGTTGATTTCGCTGGACCTTTTCTGGGAGAGCACTTTTTGTGCATTGTTGATTCTTTCTCCAAATGGCCTGAGGTTTTTCGAATGCAAAACATTACTTCAAATTGCTTGATTAGAGTATTAGATTCTCTATTTGCTATGGTTATCCCAAAGTCCTAGTATCGGATAACAGTTCCCAATTCACTTCATATGAAAAATCTTTTTGTAAAAACAAGGGAATTCAAGTTATTCATTCTCCGCCTTACCATCCACAGAGTAACGGACAAGCCGAAAGGTTTGTGGATACTTTTAAGCGGACTATTTCAAAAATTCGATCTTCAAGTTCTGTTAGTTTAGCTATTGTGGAGTATCTACAAACGTACCGTTCGACTCCAAATAGAACGATTCAGGGTAAAACACCTGCTGAATTATCTTTGGGCAGAACTCTTCGAACAGAAATTTCTCTAGTAAAACCTACCGAGGCGTATCAACCCATTGAGGCTGATAAGTACAACTTATCTATGGAGCAAATTTCAATAGGCATCATAACGCCCGCCCTCGGGTTTTCTTTAATTCAGATAAAGTCTACTTTCGGAAGTATCAAGGGCTGAAGTCATCTTGGAAAAGGGCGAAGTCAAAGAGAAAACTCGCCCATACACCCCCCCCCCCCAAAATTCAAAATCATAATTACTTTAAAATAAACAAAACGCCAAGAAATTCAAAAGAGTTTTTTGTCGCTATAGCCTTTTTTACGTGTTTTTTGAAGACATGGATATGTTTTCTTGACTTCTTTTCAAAATTAGAACCAATTTTAGCTAATGTTTTATAGACATTAACATCAATTTATACATCAAAATCAAAACAACATTTCTTACACAAAATTTTCCAATAATTTTCTGTAAGATATTCTGTCTATTTCCTAATGATGAAAACCTTCGTTAATCTCTATTCACCATCCAACGTTGTGACTTATAATATCCGTTTACATTTTGTGGAAAATAAGAGCGTTAAGAAAAAAGCAAATTTATTCGTAACATGTAACAACAGAAGAAGAGGAGCACTTTAAAGGCAGAATTTAGTCAAATAAGATGAATCCGATGTCCTCTTCCTCACTTGTTTCCTTGGGCGCTTGTTTCTTCTTCTCTTCCTTGGCAGGAGCGGCAGCGACTTCAGGCTTGGAACCATCACCGGCGAAAGCAGCACTAGGCGCAGTTGCAACACCATATCCAATGTTAGAGACCAAATCCTGAAAATTTGGAACATAATTTAACTGCAAAGATATCGGAGAGCCACCTTGACATCAACTCCATTGAGAGTTTTGCACATAGACCAGGCCAAAACGGCTCGACAGTGACATCAGCAGCCGTGAGAATCATCTGAATCTTGCCTCCGGTAATGGCGACACAATCATCTTGAAGAGCGAGAGCTGCAGTCGTCCTATTCCACAGCTAAAAATGTTTGAACTTTTTTAACAGACCGAAATTGTCCTTTTGAAATTCTTCAGGTTTTGTGGTACGTGATGGCTTATTCGAAAGCCCTGAGTATGAGGAATTTTTGGTCAACAGCATTTCACAAAAAATGTTTTAAAAAATCATATCTGACATACAAAACAATTAGGGTCCAAAATTGACCATTTTTCGAATTTTTATGTTTGGCGCGAAATTTCGAAAGTGATTATGATTTTGAATTTTGGGGGGGGGGGGGGTGTGCATATTCTCTACAAAGTGGTGTCGGATGCTGGTGTTCCTCATATTCTACATGTGAATCAGCTGCTGCCTCGCTTCTCTCTCGATGATCCGATGTTCGGCGATGGTGGTGGTGCTCAAATGCTAAATGCTCCTCCAGAAGTCCAAGAAGCGCCTCAAAGAAATAATTCTCCGGTAGTTAATCTTTCTCCATTAGCCCAACCAAACCCACTTAGAGCCTCTAATAGAAATCGCCAGCCTCTTCAAAGGTATATTTTTGACGCTACGAAAAAGCAGTACGCTATTCGTAGGCAGGCGCTCCAATAAGGGAGGGTGTGAGAGTTAGCGGTCTTTCAAATCATTTTATTCATTCATGGCCCTGTCTGTGTACACTTCTTACAAGAGGTTTGATAGGGAGACTCATCTTAGCGGGATGTTTCCTCCGGATTTCTAGTAGCCCTGCGAACGGTTTCCACAGTCCATTGAATTGAATATGTGTTTTGTACTTTGGCTTCTCTCTCCGCGCTCGTCTCTATTTCTCTGAAATCTAAATTCTTTATGTGTCTCTTATCTATGTGGGGGGTGTTGTGGCGATGTGATCTTTGAATGGTTATTTGTCCTGCCACGATATATGGTGCAGCTGACTCGTCTGTTCTGTTGAGTGAGTTATTGTATAGTTATTGTCGTGTGTATTTTTTGCTGGTTATAAAGTTTCACTGTTTACTTCGTGTTCCGTGTCTACATTATCATACAGCGATACAACATCAAAGGGCCGGCTAAAACTGAGTCTTTGTAAAGGTCGTTTTGAGTTCAAGATCAAATAATTCTTTTTCCTGAGTCGTTATGAAAAGCGTCGTTATAGAGAGATTTGACTGTAAAACTTTCTCAATAGGAGGTATTACTGATGCAAAAACGGATCTGATTTAAAGGGGGGGGTGACAACAGGGGGGGGTTGAGGAATGAATTTGAAAACTTTGTGTGAAAAATCCTGACGGGTTCCATAATTATTCATTAAATAGTACTTGTGGTCCTTGGTTTCATTAGATAATTCTAAATGATTGAGTGAAACCCATTATAATACAATTGTCAAATTCTTCATAAAAAATATTTTTGTTGGCATTTGTCAACAAAAGTCATTTGTCAACTTACGATCATCACATAATTGACCATCTATTGCCGAAGTCAACTGGATGAGGGTGGTGCAAAGAAGTAACAGGGTAAACAGCCCAATAGCACAGTTGGATTTGAAAAGCATGACTTTGTTTGACAATGTGAGACAATAAACTCAATAGTTAACCACAAAAGCATTTTATATTGGGGCAATGGGAAAAAGATTGACTGGAATACTAATTTTTACTCGGCTATTTTTGCTTTTATTTTCACAAAAGCATATTTCATGATGGCAAAAAGACGAAGATGTGTTGACAGGAATACTAATTTTACGGCTTCCCAACAAAGGAAAAAACTAATTTTTAGCGTTTTTTTGAAATTCCAATCATTTTGTCTCCACACGATAATTTACTAATATGGGACCCACCCAAGCTGCTTAAGATCTATGTAAAAAACGTTCGCCATAGTCGGTTCAGTGTCTAAAATTTCAATATTGTCGGTGACAGCGAGAAAAATAATGAGGACAGGCAGCTAGGAATTGTGAAAAAGCGCTTATTCTTACCTGTGGTTTTTGAAGGACCATATTTGTTGATGACAATAGTAATTTGGCAAATATAAATATGCGCGCGGGACACTTTTTTCATTCCGCAATGATTTTTCAAATTATTTTTTAGTTATCAACATGAATGATCAAAATAAAAAACGTGGAAATCGAACCTGAGATCGACAATCACCACACAGCCCTACTATACCACTGAGCCATACGTGGGCCAAGAGCCACACTACCACCCCTCCCCCCCCCCCCCTTCTCACTCGCTTAAACCTGAGCCCCACCCCCCCCCCCCCCAAGGCAAAAAGTCCAAAAATATAATGGAGGAGATCGAGACAGGAGTATATATTTATTGCTGCATTTTATTACCTTTAATTCAGAATACAGACATCATATAATCATAAATAACCAAGCATTTACTTTCGACGAATGGATACATAACCATCTTCAATTGCTTTGTCCAGATCTTGGATCCTAGAAAATAAGAGATCTTTTCCTCATCCTCGTCAGAAGTGTAATTTTCGTCCTCTTCGTCGCTCAAGAAAGTATAGTACAAGTCATCTCCACTTGGATAAGCATCTCGGCAGTCCATAATCATCTGAGTGAATGGATCGCTGTAATGAACAGTGATGAAAAGCAATCACACAAAACATTGTAAACTGAACATACATATCCGACAGCCTGCAGTGTTTGATGAATAGATATTTGGCCGAATCTCCAGGCAAAATGAGTTCTATTGTGACTGCCAGGAGAACGGAATTGCATTCTTTTTACTGCTTCCCAAGTAGCTTCGATGGAGTTTGACGGCCTAATTTTTTCAAACTAAAATTCAGACTCCGAAAATTTCAAGGTGCTCAGGTTCAGATGAGTGGGGGGGGGGGCTCAGGTTCAAGTGACTGGGGCTCAGGTTCAAGTGCTCCGAATTAACTTATTTTCGACCCATCAGAACTTGCAGGACACATCAAAGTCATCACCGAAATAACCCATTAACCAGATACAAATGGCATTTTTTGATTCTCAATCTTTCCATGCTATAGAAAGGTTAACTGTATCAATAAGTATTGATGGTCCGAAAAAAATCTGTGGTTTTCAAATTTAGACATTTTTGAGATATTTATGTAAGAACACTTTTACCTGTTGCAGCACGAAGGGGGGGGGACTTTTACGGCTACTTTTTGACATCTACTACTGCTTCACTTCACATACATGTTTGCATACCGTATTTTCTCTATTAATGAACCCTCTAGCAAGAGGTTGAAAAATAATGAACCCCTCTCTAATAATGATTTTAATAATGAATTTTTATTTATTCACTATCAAAGATCTCAAACACCAACAAGGAATTCTACATCATCTTGAAAATTATCCAGATTAACTTCGTTCTCATCATCAGACATGCCGGCTCCTTCCTTATCGTTGCAACCATCTTGCACCAATTGCTCCGAGCAAATGCTCTTGAGTAGCTCTAGACCTCTAACTGGTGTCAGAAAAGTTCAGAAACTTTTTTTGACCTCATTTTTATAATTGAATATCAATATAAAATAATTCTGTAAAATGGGTTTTGTAGCCCTGTTCCTCCTCTTCAAAACTGTATATCCACTTTTTATTTTACTCATTAAAATAGCCGCCATTGGCAGCAATACATTTGCGCAATCGTTTAGGAGAGTTCGTTTTTTCCCGAGAATGATTCCTGCATGGCCTTCCTCTGCGCTTGCTGATCTCGTTTAAGCTCATCTAAAAGGAGCTAGATGATCATGGAATGACAACAAAGTACACAACAACTATGAACAACAGACACAACCGTACTGGTGAAAATGATTAGACAGTCTGCACAACACTTCCGCGGCTCAAAATTTTTCGGTGACTTTGCGGTCAGTTGTTTGTAAAATAATGAACCCCTCTCTAATAATGAACCCCACTCCGAGAGGGGTTGAAAAATAATGAACCGGGTTCATTAATAAAGAAAATACGGTATATTCTGTTCTCTTATATCAGATGTTTCTACACCGTTTTGTAGCTGAGATTTTTCTCTATCGATTATGTGGTCAAACAGCCTGATTAAAAATAATTTTTGAGAAAATCACAACAAACTCACACTAAAAACCGTGATTTTTTACCTAGGTTTTTTTAGTGGAGTGTTACTTTATATTCGGTGTAATTTTCTCAAAACCTTTTTAATCAGGGTGTTTGACCACCCAATCGAAAGGGAAAAATTTCAGCTACAAAACGGTATAAAAACATCTGAGATAAGAACACAAAATATGCGAAAAAGTATATGTGAAGTGAAGTAGTAGTCGACGTCAAAAAGTAGCCGTAAAAGTCTCCTCACCTCTTTTTAAAAGTTAAAAAAACGCGCTGTGGCGTTTATTGTTCAACCCTAATAAATTATATAATTGTTAATCAAAAAATGGCCATGACTATGAAACCCTAGTCAAAAAGGTGGCGTTTAATAGAAAAAATACGGCATCTCCTGCCGAATATAAACATTTATATGTAAAAGTTTATTAGTGAGTTTCTCTTATTTTTTTCAATTTTAGGTTTGAATTATTGCAAAAATATATTTTTCACTTTTAGTCCAGCTTTATTTTTTGACCCTAGGACGACCACGTTGACCACAAAATGATCATGTCATATTTTTGAACCTTTGTTGACTTTCTTAAAGCACGTTCAGAAAAAGGTAAGAAAATCTAGGCAGATATTGATCTCATCTTCAAAATGAGATATTTTGTGGTTATAGAACAATCCCCAGCAGAATTTTAATCCAATTCACAGTGAATAAAAAACATTCTAAGACAAAACAGTCTATTTTTGAAGTAAAATTTTTGATTTCTTTTGTCATTTTTCTAAATAGTGAATTTCGCGCAAACTTTCTGATTGCACCTTCGAAAAGCCCTACAAATACTGCTGAGATAGATAAAAAAATAAAAGGAAAAAGGGTGGACACTGGGAAGTTACATACAATTTAATAAACATAAGGGTTGCAGTTTCGCATCTCTAATCTCAAGCCCCCTCCTCCCCCTTCGAGGGCTTGGGGTTGAGATGCGCACACCTACATACCTTAGACCCAAATCCCTCGAAAGTGACTCTGGATGCATGAAAAAGCATGCATACCAGAGTTTATTTATGCGGTAGGCCCCAGTATTCAAAACTATGTTCAACATCTTCTTGTTAGTTGGCCCTATGTAATTAGTCGCCCCCTTTTATTCCCTTCCCCGCCCTATACAGCCCTTAATCCCTTTAAAATTCAAAAGGCACCAATTCAAATTTTTCAAATTTTGACTAAAAAACATAAAAACCCATGATATCCTCCCCCCCCAAAACTTTTTTTCTCAGAATTAAAAAAACATCCGGCTTTCTCAGGTAATCGGGGTCGAGAAACACGAATATGATGTTATCTTCTCGATCTAATCACTCCCTGTAGGAGGGATTCTATACTCAAGCCAATATAACATTTGAAAGTTTAAAAATTTTTAGCGTGAAAATTTGCTTTTGCTTGTGAAATTGCAGCATCTGACACCGGATGCGGGATCAGCATACCCATTTGCTGTTAAAAATACTCTCTGAAAAAAAATCACCGCCATATTCAAATTCCGTTCGAGACAATTAACATTCAAATTAAAACAGTATTGATTTATTCGAATGTTCATTGTATCGAACGGAATTCGAATATGACGGTGAATTTTTTTGAGCCATCTGGTAGAGGAATCACAGGGCTTTCAGAATATGCAAACCAAAAGTTTGTGCTGAAACTAAAAATTTGACCCTACTTGAATATACCCCCCCCCCAAATCAACTTTTTTAAAAGTGTTTCCAAAGTTTGGAATCCAAACACACTATATCGACCTAAAATGGCCTCAGAAGTTCAAAAAAAGACATTATTTTTAAGTTCTGGTCAATAAAAAATCGAGTTTTGGACACTTTTTAATTTTGAGTTTTTACCTATTTTATCATGTTTTGGTCACTGGAGCTGGGCAAAAATAGTCTCTAAATGCATTTTTATTCAAGAGTCTTACCAATCAAGCCCTTGCGCCCCCTTCGGGGCGCAGGGGGCTTGGTTGCTTGGGTTGAGATGCGCACACCCACATACCTTAGACGCAAATCACTCGAAAGTGGCTCTGGATGCATCAAAAAGCATTCATACGAGAGTTTATTTATGCGGTAAGCCCCAGTTAACAAAACTATGTTCGACGTCTTTCTTTTTGTTAGAAATCGGCACCTTTTTGGTCCATTTCCACCCAAATACAGACTTAAATCCCTTTAAAAATGGTCAAAATGAGAGATTTTGGGTGGTCCAAAACTCAGTTTTTTATTTACCAGAACTCAAAGATAATGCCTTTTTGAGCTTCTGAGGCGATTTTATGTATTTTATTTTATGAGATAGGGTGTTTGGGAACATTTTCACAGTGTTTCCAAACACCCTATATCGACCTAAAATGGCCTCAGGAGTTCAAAAAAAACATTATTTTTGAGTTCTGGTCAATAAAAAACTGAGTTTTGGGACCACCCAAAATCTCTCATTTTGACCATTTTTAAAGGGATTTAAGTCTGTATTTGGGTGGAAATGGACCAAAAAGGTGCCGATTTCTAACAAAAAGGAAGATGTTGAACATAGTTTTGTTGACTGGGGCCTACCGCATAAATAAACTCTGGTATGCATACATGTTCATGCATCCAGAGTCACTTTCGAGTGATTTGCGTCTAAGGTATGTGTGTGTGCGCATCTCAACCCCAAGCCTTCAAGCAAGAATATGACTAGGGTCGTCGAGCCGAATCTCAACTCCAAGCAACCAAGCCCCCTGCGCCCCCGCAGGGGCCGCAGGGGGCTTGGTTGGTTAGAGATGCGAGCACTCACTTACCTTAGACATAATTCCGAGCCAGACTTTTGAATAAAAATGCATTTAGAGACTATTTTTGCCCAGCTCCAGTGACCAAAACATGATAAAATAGGTAAAAAGTCAAAATTTAAAAGTGTCCAAAACTCGATTTTTTATTGACCAGAACTTAAAAATAATGTCTTTTTTGAACTTCTGAGGCCATTTTAGGTCGATATAAGGTGTTTGGAAACACTTTTAAAAAAAGTTGATTTGGGGGGGGGTATATTCAAGTATGGTCAAACTGTCTTATTTTTCGCGGCTCGACACTTCCTCTTTTTTAAAAAACGTGTAATCTTCCGTGTGAGACCGACTTTTAAATATGACTATCATTCTTAAAATTGCTCAGTATGACTTTCTTTACACGATAGGCTAAAAAAATTTAAGGTCAAAATTATGAGGTAGTTGTGCAGTTTCATTCCCAACTCTCAGAACAAGATCAGGCCGGATTGCACTAGAATATTGAGCAGTGAAGGTAGTGGGTGTTTGCTAATTAGGTCGGGAGGTTAAAAGGCCTTGAAAGTGGTGCATGAAATACTTTCTTAGTTTATAGTTCCTTTCACATCCCAATTATTACACCCAATTAGAGCCTCTTTTATTGGCAACAATCACATGGACTTGTTTTGCAGGTGAAATGGAAGTATGCACTTGCGATGGCAATCTTTGCAATTCCTCAACAAACAAATATTTTGAGCTTTTCAATGTGTGGTTTGCATTGACTATTGTGTATTTGACTCGAAAAATACAGTGTGAAATATTTTGGTAATAAATATTTGGTTTTATTATTAAAAATGTTGAAAACATAACTGGATTTTACATCTTTTTATTTTTTCGTTGTCAGGCATTAAACTGTTGGTTTGATTAACCGCGCTCGGAGCGACACATCGCAAGTTCTTCTTGAAGAGTAGCAAGTTCTAAAAATATATTTCAGAAGTGCTAATACATAGGTATTCAGAAAGGTCTAAAAGATTATCAAAAAACTCACTCGGCAATAGTACACGACCTGTGACCAAAATATGCAAATGGGAATGGGTGGTATTTTTTCCACCCGACCAAATGAAGAAAAAATGATAGATTTTGAACAGGTTTTTACTTTCTGGGGCCTATCGCATATAGAAACTATGGTATGCATATGTTTTTATGCAACTAGAGTGATTTTCGAGTGATTTGTGTCTTAGGTATGTGTGTGTGCGGCCCCTTCGGGCCGCAGGGGGCTTGGTTGCTTAGAGATGCGCGCACAGACTTCTCTTAGACATAATTCCGAGCAAGGATCTTGACCAAAAAAGAGTTTAGAGAGTCTTGTTGCCCAGCTCCAGCAAGAAAAATGTGATGAATCAGCCCAAAATTAGGGGGGGGGGGGGGTTTGACTATAAAAGTACCCATTTTTCTATTCCCACATTACGAGTAGCATACCATATTGTATTTTGTAGAAGCTAAAACTGTAATTTTTAACATAGATAAGACATAATGATGAAAAGAGAAATTCGCGGGTAGAAAAGAATATTTGGCGTGTAGAAAAAAATATTATCCAATGGGAATAATAAGAACTGTTAAAAACAAGACCCAGACATTCTTTTTATAAAAAAACAAAAGGAGGGTCATGGCATATTTTGGACACAGAAATTCTGATTCTTACACATGTTTAAAGATGTTTTCTAAGCAAAATAATTACCTTCTGCCATCTTAGCATTTTCATCAGCTCGTACTGAATAACAAAATATTATTACAAATTTATAATCATGTATGGTGCTTGCAAACACTTTAACTTTTTTCTGACTTTCGGCTAGTATCAAAGGCCAGAGGCTACTCCCGGGTACTGTGACTTTAATAAGGTGTCTCTGATTAACGTCGCTCTCTCTAAATAACGTTCATCGAATAAGAAGATTACGAAAAAATTAAGCTTAAGTTTTTTTTCTGAAAATTGAAAAACCATATTAGTAGTCTTGTACCACATTTTCGGATATTGTATGGAAAATGACATACCTTATTTGGCGCTAGGGGAAGGTCAGAGATAATGGTTACCGGAGGGGCGAATCCCCACCCACCAATCAGCAGATGCCATCAATTGACCGGGGTGAAAATTTGAGTGTAAAAATTTGTGGACCCTCGCCGACCAATTAGCATATGCCCATCGGCTTACCTTGACCAGCTGCTCTTATTTGGCGCCAGGTCAAAGACAAAGAAGAGAGGGGGGAGGGGACAATGGGGGTGTCTTTTCACACATCGAAGTGATTCGGCATTTTAAAGCGTTTTGGACATTAATCCTGACGATGGGGGTTCGATCCCGTGTGGGGGCATTACATATATTTGCTAAATTCGAACTGCGTTTTTTAGGTACAATAAATTTACAAATGTCAGCTGGTCGTGGTAAGCCAATTAGCATATGCTAATTGATTGGCGGGGGTCCGACAAATTTTCACACTCAAATTTTCCCCCCGGTCAAATGATGGGCATCTGCTGATTGGTTGGCTAGGGATCCCCCCCCCTCCGGTAACCATTTACTATGACCTTCCTCTGGTGACAAATAAGGTATGTCATTTTCCCCTACAATGTCTGAAAATGTGGTACGAGACCACTCATATTCGAGTGGATTAAAACAATTAACTATAAAAAAAATTACATCAATCAAGTATAAAATCGACATATCTGTAAATTGGCGCACACACCTACTCTGTTGGTACCCCAGCACTCTGTCCAAAGAACATGTAAAGTTATATTATCTCCTGGTGTCCTTGCATGGTACCCTTACCCACTTTTACATTTTTACAAAAATGTAGACAAATTGACCTGTCGACCAATTGACCTAGAGCAACATATGGCTGCAATCTTCGAATTACGTCTAGTGAAAAAGCACTAGGCAAAAAGACTTTCTCAATAACGTCTCTTCACCGTCTATGCCTTCAGAGATGTTATTGAGAGAGTCCACTGCACCAAAAATTTAGTAGTTTCTGTCCCATGGTTTTTTTTCTGACTTACCGAAAACACCCGCCCTTCCTGAGTCAGATTTCGCGCCACCTTCAACTGTAGAATTTCTCGTATATTATACGAAAAATTGTACAGTTATTAACCTTTGATTATCGATGGGCGAAATCTGATGCAAGGGGAGTAGAATGTTCATTTTAAGTCAATAATTAAAAAAAAATTATTTGGGTCCTTTATATAACTTATCAAATCGGCCCATTTTTTTTAAACTTTTCCAAAAAAAACAATTCGGAAAATCTTGCTTATTATATACTTCAAAATGTAGATATTGCTTTTCCATAATTTACACTAGCCTATCTTCTATCCTAGATGTATTTTTTGGAAAAGTGTAAAATGACTTTTTATGTCAAAAAGCTGACTTTGGGCTCAAAAATAATTTGCAACTTGAGAACATTAATGACCGACTGTTTATACGATTGCTCGATCATCATCAGTGCTAGTTGTGAGTATCTGTTAAGAAAAATAATACGCATGAAATATTACATGTCTTCTATGTCCCAGATATTCTCTTTTAAGTCACCTAGTAAAAAATCCAACCTTTTTGGTCAAGTACACTCTGTCGTCTTAGACTGTCCACTTCTCGATTGCACCATTTGAGCTCTTGAATAAGTAAAATTATAATTCACTAAAAAATATTATGCAGCTAAGAAAGTTAATAATACCTTTCAAAATTCTGCTTGGTTTAAAAATTGTTTTACGCTTTGTGAGTTTTTGCGAAAATGTCAGAAACGATGAGTAGAAAGCTGATTTTCTGATTGCTAATCAATGACGCAAATTTTTCGTAGTCTCAGATTGATAGCATAGAACAGGATTTTCGGTCAATGCAATTGCAAAAAATAAATTTCATGTTGCAAAAAATTTGGATTTGAGGTAGTGAAAAATAAATTTGAGGGGGAATTTACAGGGTGATCCAAATTTTTCCGACTATATCTTTTGGCTATAAATTTTCAAATTTGGTGTTTTCTGCCAAGAATTTTTCATCCGATAGAAGTGAGGCGGATAATTTGTTCAGCAAATAATTGGACTCTTTCTTTTGTACAAAATCCGATTTTTGGTGAATTTTTAAACATTCGCTTTATCTTTTAGAAATCCCGGACTTTGGCCAATTTATCATCATTTTATTAGGATCCAGCAAGGTTTTGAATAAACCGTGGGTTATGGTTCACCATTAGGGTTGTCGAGTACTAGGGAATTTTGAGTACTCGACTCGAAATGATACTCGAAATTCGAAACTTTCGAGTACTTGATACTCGGAATTTTGGAATTTTGAATAAATTTGAAATTTTCGAGAACGTTTTGAGTTCTTGACACGAAAACTTGATGAAATTGCCGCTTTTACATTGTACTATTAAGTTGGTGCATAGTTAACGTCGTTTTTTTTAAACTAATGTTTAAGCATCAAAATTATTTCGAAAAATTGTTCTCAATACAACATTGTGTAGCTCTGTTATTCCTCTTCAAAATGTGTTATCGGTATTTTTGGATTATTTGAAAAAAGTCGACATTTGGGTCAAACATTAGTGAAGACATCATGGATAGTTGAATCGTATTTCATCACTTTAACTGTCAAATTTACATTATACCGAAAATCCGAAAAACTTGGATTTGGTCATTTTTAAAAGAAATTGACTTTTGAAAATTGCATATCTCCACAACCAAAATTTTAAAAATTATTCTGTAAAATATTTATTGTAGCTCTTGAACTGAGCTACAAGACAGCACTAAGAGGTTTATAACATCTACGCATATTAGGCTTGCCTAATATGCTTTAAATAAACAATTAAAACTTTAATTATTTATTCAATCAATATCTCTGGGTGAGTCACGGGTCCCTGCTAATCTCTTAGTCATGTTTTCCAGCCACCAGCTTCCAGTAGCAAGGCAGGGCGGGGCTAGAACCTGTACAGGCCACCCGGCTAGACGGTCGACTAGATAGTGTGGTGGATCGTGCTAATGTGGGCGGCCCCAGAAGCTAAGTCAGAGAATCGGTAGAGAGCACCTAGATCGAGGAGAGCCATCATCCTGCGAGCAGTAAAAAGCCGTGGATTCCCCCCTCAAAATTCATTCTGGCCAGCCGGCATGGGGAGTAGAGCTGCTAGCTCTCTAGATTTTTATTTATTTATTTATATTTTCGTGTGAAGTTTTCTAAGTCCAATTGACTGAAGAATATCTCAGCTTACTAGACCCTTGCTAGTTGTTCCGTTTTCTGGACATAGCCATTTTTTCTAGATTTATGACTAGATTTTATTTCTTTTTTATTAAATTTTAGCTTAGAAACTCGAAAACTTGTTAACCTTATCTAGTTACTTGTCCTCCCATTCCAGTACTAGTTCTCGTGAAATTTGGTTGTTAATCTGCTTTTTGCAATAATGTACTCGTGCTTGTATTTATTTTTTGATTGTATTGCTGTTATACAGCGGTTTAATTACCCAAGTTTGAGGCTCTTGTCAATAAAATTTGGACGTTTTCACCTACTCCCCACCCCCAGTAATAATCCAGTGTCCTATACACTGAGGCCCCGTTGAAACAAACGGATCAAGGCTCGTCGTCGTCGTCGGTACAATAGTATATTAGGATTTGGATATTATCCACCTTATTGTGGATCAAGTAACTAGTTCTTCCTGTGCAAGAACTTGGGCCCAGCACACTACAATCCACTGCGCACGTGTGCAATTACAATTAGTAGGTGGAGAAAAACCTCTATTGTTTACTGGTTGCTCAAACGCTGAATCCTCAATTGAAAATTGGACAGTTAAAGTGATGAGAATACGTATCAACAATCATGATGTCATCACTAATGTTTGGACCCAAATGTCGACTTTTTTCAAATAAACCAAACAATACCGATAACACACTTTGAAGAGGAATAACAGAGCTACACAATTGTGCATTGAGAACAATTTTTCGAAATAATTTTGATGCTTAAACATTAGTTAAAAAAACGACGTTAATTATGCACCAACCTAATACTTATTCAAATTCATTCAAAGAAACTTCGTTTTATAAAAATCTACGTGTCTTATTTTTATCTTAGCAAAATGCAAGCGATGTCTGGAAGCACTTCAACAAGTCTTGCATCAAGCAGTATGGGAATGTGGAGATGAAGTCAGCCTCGGAAAAGGCGGAACAACAACTTGCGCTAATCACTTGAAGTCGGTCAAGCATATAGAAGCAATGAAAGACAAAAATTGTGATCCGAGTGGGCTGAAGAAGGCCAGAACGGAATCAGAGCTACTCTCTTCAGGTAAGTGCTAATGTCTGTGTGTGATTTTTTATTTTTTATCTTTCTTAGTCCTGGATATTCGAACCAGCGCAGCAAAGATCTCGTGAGCGATGTGACCGACTTTATCGTGGAATCGAATCTTCCCTTCTCAATCGCAGAGTCCCCTTTTCTTCATCGCCTTATTAACAACAACTATGGACTGGCAAAAGTGCTGCTCTGCTGTTAAACTGATTACACATGTTTTATATGATGAGGACCATTCACTTCTATGGTTATATGAATTTGTCAAATTACTAAATGCTTTCTTTTGGCGCATACACTTCGCATAACTGGCGCTTACCTCACTGAAACATTCAAATTCCGGTCGAAAGTTCTTGCAGTCGAATCTTTTCAAGAGAAACCGACTGGGGAGAATATTGCTAACAAGATAAATTCCATAGTGACAGCCCTAAAGATAGATAAAGTCAACATAGCGGCAGCAACTCGTGATGGAGCTCCAAACCTGGCTGGTTCCAAAGATACCGTATTTCCTGTAATAAGGCGGCACCCTCTAATAAGGCGGCACCCCAACTTCGAGGGTCTATATCTCGAAGCAGAGTAAATATTTTGGTTATCTCTTTGATGCGTTTTCTTAACTCTCACGAGCTCTACCGATCCTAATTTTTAGATTTTGGTTGAGCACCCAAAAATCTCGAGATTGAATTCGAATTTTTCGGATTTTCAGGGGTTTGAAAAATAAGGCGGCATGCCGCCTTATTACAGGAAATACGGTAGTGGTTGTTCTAAAGCAAACATTCAGCGGCAAAACATTTGAACATTGTTCATTTACTTTAGTTTCCATTGTTTCTGTCATGTGCTACATCTGGTCGTTTGGGATGGAATCGACAAGACATCGATTGTTGCAGCGGTGGTGGACAAAGCCAAAAAGAATGGAATTGGCTTTCACCACACGCCATCATCATTGGCAGCATTCCGTGAGTTGCAAGGCTCTAAATCAACCACGCTTAAGCTGGTATTTACATGGATCATTATTGGCTCGCAGCGTTTATGCGCATATTTTAGGAAAATAAGACAAGGTGGAATTCAACTTTGGAAATGTTTGGTTCTGTCCTTCACCATAGTGACCGCGCGGTCTCCGGCCCGGACCGTCTTGCGTCCCGTCCGGCCAGGGCTACCGAAGAGACGGCGAACTGATGAGTAAAATTTATTGAGTATTGTATTATTCATGACAACCAAATTTATTTTTTAAAAATTAGTTATTTACATAAATGAGGTATAATTGTTGGTTTGAGGTATAAATTGAAGTATGAAATTATATAACTAAGCAACTAAAATAATAAAAACCTACAAAGTGCTTAGTTTTCAAATTTTTGTTGGTGTTGGAATAAAAGAGGACCTTCTCGAAGCTCGCTCACTTTTATCTTACAATTCTAGCTATATAGATTGGGTTATTTTCAAAAATTGAACAGTTGCAGATTTTTTAAATCAAAATCATTAATCAAAAAACTAATAAATAACATTCTTTGTGTCAAGTCCGTTCTATCATATGCAGGCCGTCTTCTACCCGTTTTGGACGGCCGTCAGACGGCCGGTGGTCCGAAAAAAAATCTGGACGGACGGCCAAAGGCCAGCCGAATTTTTTTTATAGGAAGGTATGGTGGACGGCCGGCAAAAAAAAACAGGGCGGGATGGCAGACAAACAGTGAAAAGTATGAAAAATTAGGACGGCCGGCGCCTTGGTGAAAAAATAAGCCGGCCGGTCGGACGGCCGGCCGAAAACACACGGACGGCGGACGGGACGCCATCCACTTTTGAAAAAATGTGGTCACTATGTCCTTACCACAAGCTGAACCTTCTTAAACAGGCTGAACAGTATCCTGCATGCAAAATATCTAAGCACATAAAGAGTCTGTCAGCAGCTGACTTTGATGAAATCGGGATTTAATTCAAGTTCTTCAACCATTTAATGATTGCACAAAAACGGTTCGTTAATATTTTATGGATGATTGTGAAAATTTAAGAGCAATAATTAATTTAGGCGTCTTATCATAATGCTCCACTGTCCTGCTATCCGTTTTTCGTACGAAAGCTATCCGAGCACTTGGAGAATTATCACAGTGAATTCGCGGTCAATTTAAATGACAGTTTTGGTGTTCGAACTGGGGAGATGCTCAATCAATCTGAAGTCGGTTATGCCGCCTTCTTTGATCCGAGATTTCGCTACAAGTAAATTTTTGGTTTCATTTTTCTTTTGTTTTGCTTTTTTTTTTATTTTCATTACAGAACATATGTCACGACAAAGCCCACGTGGGAGTTTGGCAAAAAAGAACTGATCAAAAACCTCGCAAAATACCAGCCTCATCATGCAGCAATGAATCATCAAGTCAATATTACTCAGTCAAGTGGTGGATTGTGGTAGGAAAAAGACGAAGAATATGTGCAGACCGTCTCGGAAGAAGATTGTCTTTTGAAGGTACGCATAGTATTTATGACTTGTGTAAATGATTATTATAGGAAAAAATTGACCGATATTTGAGTGAAAAAAGGCTGTCGTTGTCAAAAAACTAATAGAGTTTTTACGGCAAATTTACATTTACACCTTCACGATACGAATGTAAATGTAAATGAAAATTTTGAACTTTTTGCTGTAATTATGAAATCTTCGAATTTTTCGACAAATATTTATTACTAGTTATTAGTATTGAAGAAAGTCAATATTTGTTGAAAAAAGCATACAAATAGTAATAAGAGTGAATCAGTAGAAAAAATTCGGCGCTACTGTAATATACACCCCCCCCCTCAAAAAAACGCAACTGTAATATACCATACCCCCCCCCCCCAAATCGACTTTTTAGGAATGGTCAAAAACTATTTGTATACAATAATTTCGCCATAAAAGGGCCAAATAAGCAATTTAAATAAGATCACGGGCTGTATTAGGAGGGGAAGGGAATAATACAGGGGCCACTTCTCGAGATGGTTGGTATCCTAAGAGTATTAATTTTCTGAGCGTTTAAGGGCGCTTACAAACCCGGGAACTTGTGGTGCAGGCAAAAGTATAAACACTTTCTATGGAGCAAACCGATCAAAAAAAAGGGTGGACAACGCGGGTTTGAACCTACGTCTAGCACTTTTTGAGTGCTAGGCTAAATTTATGGCCAGCCTTGTAGAGCGAGGGAAAAGGCTCTTTGGTGAAAAAATAAAGATGTTGAACATAGTTAAGAATACTGGCTCCTAGCATATAAATAACTCTGGTATGCATGTTTTTTCATGCATCCAGAGTCGCTTTCGAGGGATTTGTGTCTACGGTATGTGGATGTGCGCATCTCAACACCAAGCCACCAAGCAAGAATATGACTAGGGTTGTCGAGCCGAAGGCTTGTAATCGAACTTTCGGGTCGAAAGTTCGATTTTTTTTGAGCTTCGAACTTCGAGCCGAGCCGAAGGCTCGAAACTTTCGAGCTTCTAACTTCGAGCCGAAGGCTCGAAAAAATTCGACGGCTCAGAGACACTTATTACGCGGTAGCTTCGCTTCCGCGTATAATTTTTTTTCGAGCTTTCGGATCGAAAGTTCGATTTTTTTCGAACTTCGAGCTTCGAACTTCCGAGCCGAGCCGAAGACTCGAAAATTTCGAAGGCTCGACAACCCTATATATGACAGTAGGTCCGATTTTAAGGGGGGGGGGCGGTGGGAGATGATATGACAGTAGCGTCAAAAATTCATTAAGATTTACATTCGTATCGTGAAGGGGTGAGTGTAAATGTTAATGTAAGTGTAAATGCAAGGACGTCTTCACGTTGCAAATATCATTTACATTTACACTCACGTCTTGAATGAGCCATAATTCCTTGAGGTCGCGCTCAAGAAAGACGACAGCTGCTAACCTTTTAACAATCAGAGCGGATTTGGCTGATCGAATCCTGAAAAAAGCGAGCCAAGAGAATGCCTTTGAGCCGGAAGAAATAGTCGAAATTTTATTGGAAGAAGATTGTTGAATGGTTTTGTTCAAAGTGTTAAATAGTTGTCCAAAATTGTTTTCGATAAAGATATTTGTGTGTACTGATGTTTTCTAATACTCGACTCGATACTCGAAACTTGAAAAAAGTCGAATATTACTCGAAATTACTCGATTTCGAGCACTCGACTCGTCAACCCTATTCACCATGTTTAAATTGAATAAGCAATACAAGCTTTTGTACTTACTTTCATCACAAAATCGGCCACCTATTGCCGAAGTGAACTGGATGATGGTGGTGCAGAAAAGTACTAGAGCAAACAGCCCAAAAGCACACTTAGATTTAAAAAACATCACTTTTGTTTGACAATGTGATACAATAAACACAATAGTTAACCACAAAAGCATTTTATATTGGGGCAATGGGAAAAAAGATTGACTAGAATACTAATTTTTACTCGGCTATTTTTGCTTTGATTTTCACAAAAGCATATTTCATGATGGCAAAAAGACGAAAATACGTTGACAGGAATACTAATTTTTCGGCTTCTCAAAAAAGAAAAAAACGAATTTTTAGCGTTTTTTTGAAATTCCAATCATTTTGTCTGCACACGTAATTTCGAATAATTTTTACGAAATCGTCGAAAAACATGTGGAAGAAAAATCAGGTTGTCGGAAAGCTCCAGCAGAAACTCTGCTGGGGCAGGGCCAATTCGTATTCGCAAAAGTCGTATTTGACAAAACTCGTATTCGCATAATTCAAAGTTGTGCTTTTGGCGTTGTTTTTTGGCCTACTTTTGCAGTTCACTCTTTGGTAAGTTACCACTCATTTTGCAGCTTAGGCTTACTGGCTACAAAATAAGTGGTAAAATACCAAAGAGTGAACTGCAAAAGTGGGCCAAAAAAACAACGCCAAAAACACAACTTTGAATTCTACGAATACGAGTTTTGCGAATACGAATTGGCCCTGCCACAGCAGAGTATTCAAAGGGTGGCATTATATAACGGTGTCCAAAATAATTTTTTCTTAAAAAACCACTGCAATTTTTTGTTTTTTAGGTTTCTTAGTGAAATTTAATTAAAAAATTAGAATGAAATTTTATTTCTAAAGACCAACAAAAATTCTGTTATAGTTTTTATAAGAATAAATATCTTGGAACCCGTGAGATAGTGCCAGCCACTTTGGTGTCTTTCAAGACTTTTCCGGCAACTTGATACTGCTCCTGAATGTTTGCGATAATCCTAATTGCTTTAAAGTTGCATTTAAATAATTATAATAAGTAATAATTTTATTTCTTTTTTCAAAAGCTAAAATGTAGGGCAGCCAAAGATTGCGCAATGTTGAAATTGCGCAAATGCAGATGGCGCAAACGCAAATTGCGCCGAAATCAAATTGCGCAGATGCAAATACCGCTATTTTTCAGTGTTATTGAAGGTGTCTTATGCACTCTTTCGTGGTTTCAATTTTTGGTTTCAATTGGAGCCCATGTTGAGAAGTATCACAGTCATTAAATTGTAATTAAATTTCTTGTTGCCGGTTTCATTGTTATTTGTTTTTCGAATAAAAAATAGTATAGATAGTTGCATACGAAATTTGTCGTTTATGTGTACGAAGAAAAATGAAAGAGTATTTTAAGAACAGAATGAATCGATACCTATAACACCTACGCCGTTTCGCCATAAACTATGGCCTGGATTTTGATAGCTTTCACAAGAAATGGTAATGTTGACCTCATAATGTTGACCTAGTGCTGATCATCACAGTATTTTGAGTAAAATATAATAAATAATGATTTAATAAAATTCGACCAAAAAAATTTCGGACTTAAAAAAAGTTCACCGAAAAATGTCCTATGCTCTGAGAATCGCGCTGCTTTGCATTTGCGCAATTTGAAATTGGCGCAATTTACAACTGCGCAATATCGTTTTGGCGCAATTTGCATTTGCCCAATTTGAACATTGCGCAATGTGAATTTTCGCAATTTGAAATTACGCAATCTTTGGCTGGCCAAAATGTATCTAAATAATCAAATTCATGGAGATTGAGATACTCTGGAGTTCACTTCTGATTTTATGCTTTGAACACTTCTTCTATTTCTGGAGCTTGTTACACTCTAAATGAAAATATTTATTATGAATCCAAAATATTTAATCAGACCTACCCTAACAAATATTTTGTAAAATAGACTCTTTGCGCCAACAGCCCAGAAGTAAGAAATAAACTGGCACCGGACGGGGTTGACGCAACAGTCGACTCTTTATTCGACAACACACCATAAACAGTACGAGACACACAATGAGATACTAACAAGAGACTCTTGGCTTCTTCCACTTCACTTCGGCCCATGGCCAGAGACTTCTTCGCTGAGTCCAGGTAGATTCCAGCCCCATTCAGAGTCCACTTGCTTCGGTTCATCGCTGCTCGGCTGCGGGTGATCATGTTTCGGGTGGTCATGCTGCTGTTCGTCTTCCCTCCATCCAGAGCCAGTCCGTGCGCAGTTTGTTTTGGGAGCGTGCTGCCAGGCCATCCTTCTTGCTGAGCCGGTGTCTCTACTCCATGAGGTGCAGGGATCCAGCCGATATCCGCCACTTCGTCGCTGCAGGTACCCAAGACGCGAAGACCAGAAGTCGGAACGGTAGTTGATTTAGAACCCGGGTCACATGCGCTAAACTTATAATCGCCTTCAGTATCGGTCTGCCACACATGCTTCATGCTTCCACTATCAACGGTACGGGTGACACTGTCCCAACCCTTATCCACAAACTCATTATCAACGGTACGGGACTCGGCCCTTTTTGACGGTTCAACTCGATCGGTCACAAATATGGCGGGTGCGCCTTGCTCGAGTACCTCACGGATTTCACGCAGTCGGTCGGCTACCTCCTCTATAGCGGTCGCTCCCATCAAGGGTAGCTGCTTGAGTAACTCACCCACTTTGACTACGGTACCTCCTTCGAGGGTTTTCCCAAAAATAGCTTCTAACATTTTAAATTGAAAGCGCGAAAGATTTAATCACAATTTATATTCACCGAGGAACGGAGAAATAATGATTTCAAACCCTAGGGCCGACAATTTATTCGGTACGAGACAAAACGGGTTCAAACTAGATTAATTTCTAGAGTTTCCTTTTGATGGTAATATCGTCTTTCAAACAGGTACTTTTGGCGCCAACGGTACATGTGGGATTTCGCAAATCCCCCTCACCTTACACAAAACACAATGGCAAACGAGACAGATATGGTGAGTATGCCCGCTGGAATAAACGTGAAAGACTGGAGAATGGAGTAGATGGCTGGTGACCGACGTTTCATACTATGATGGTGACATTTCCAGTTTGTAGAGCTATACGTGGTTGACCCCCTAATATCTCTATAGCTTGTCGAGCTGAGGTTAGTCTGGCCTAAAATGGGAAGAAGTTCTGAGAATTCGTAATAACTTATTTTGAGTTTATAGGTTGCCATTGAAGCAGCTGAATGTATTGAAAAGCCTTGTCGCATTTTTTCAAACAAGAAATCGACTTTAGTTGCAAAACGCTTTCTGCCATCCCTATCAATTTTTCCGTACAAAACAGAATTAAAAAGAACTCAAATATCTTTCCCAAACTACGAAAAAAGTGTGAAAACTATTTTTTGGTTCGTCCTATCAATACGGTGCCCTACACTGTTCCTTTGTCAAACGATTATTTGAAAAAGTGGATATACGCTCAGAAGGAGGAAATCTTTCTTGTGTGATTCGTCAGAGTATGACGCAGTTGTGGGATAAGTTTGACAAGACCCAAGCAGGTAACAAGTTCCTGATGGGTTCCAGGATATTTTTATTCATAAGTCAAGAAGTCTTCTGTGTAATTTTTTTTATCATTCCTATTGTAAATGAGCTGATTTTTGTAGCCACAATTTCATCAATAAACAATTGGGATGCTAGAGAAAGAATGTCAATGCTCTCCACCGCCAGATCTTCAGATACACCTGTGTTTTGTACACGTAGCACACCTCCAGTCTCACTCAAATTAGTGGAAATTCTATATGAAATAATTGCTGTCAATTTAGCTTTATAAAATTGTTAAAATCACCTGGAAAATTGGCCAACCTTCACATTAATAGCAGGTGAGTTAGCGAGTACTCTTACATTGGTCTTCTCCTCAAAGCAATCAATGGTCAGCTCAGAGTCAATAACCATAACCTGCAATTTAGCGAAATTTGCAATAATGTATTGGATTGATCCATAAGTTCGGGGTGTTTATAAACCGCTCGCAAAGTTTCTGTATGGGTTTCGTAAGCTTTTACTAATACTAGCCATTAGAGTTCGATAGATGGCTTCCACATTTATAAAAGCAGAAGAAATTTTTCTGATGGGTTTTTTAATTTAAATTTCGTGTTTCGAAATTCGAATTTCAATCCTCAAATGCAAAAAAATCTATTATTAAAATACCTCAGCACCTTCTAGCCTTAATTGCATTTGGTATGTGGGCGACACAACTGAAACCCAAGCTGGTAGTTCATGGCCAAAATATAAAGAGGTCGAAGTAATAACTACCTGCAACACTCAGTTGACGTGTATTTGATGGCTGGTCAGGCACAGATGCGATGCTGAACTTGGTGTTTTCCAACTGGTGTACTGAATTTTTTTTAATAGAATTAATCTTTAAATAGATTTGGAGGATACGTGAAAAGACATCTTTTTCTCGAAATGTATCTCTTTTTGTGAAAAATGCTCCATACTTGCAGAAATGTACCCGGGTACTTCGAGCTAGCAACCTCGATTATGAGTAAATGAAGCACTACACCGACGCCTCCCGTTTTGACAATTGCTCAGAAACCACTGACCAAAACCAAAAATAGCCCATTTTCGGGGTCTAATTAAAAGGGGTCAACTTCTTGCAGAAAATCAATTGAGAGGATTGGAATCCCAGTCCGATGGGCTTACCGTATAACCTCTATTAAACGGGCATGCCCGTTTAATTTTCAACCCCTAAAAAATCGAAAAAAAATATTTTGATTTTGAGATTTTTAAGTACTCAAAAAAATCTAAAAAGCGGAATCAACTAAGATCGAGGTGATCAAGAACACGCGAAAAACAGATTTGCAAAAAAAAATTTTTGCGCTGAGATATAAGTCCTTGAGGGTGCGCGTTTATTAGAGGGTGTCCGTTTATTGGAAGGTGTCCGTTTAATAGAGGTTTTACGGTAATCACTAAGAATCGTATGGTTTGGTGTACAGAGCCAGCCAAGGGTATTCCCATCTTAGACAACGGAGGGGCGAAAATTGCGCGCCGAAATATTGCACGGCGGGAAATCATTAGGGGGGGGGGGGGAATCCCCCCCCCCCACAGGAAATTATTAAAAAACACAAAATTGCTTTTAAAAATAAATTTTTATTTTTTTTTCAAAATTGGACTGTTTTTTTAACTATGTAGTTTGAGACGGTTTAGAACAGAATTGTGTAAAATTCTGAGCAATTAAGCCCATTGACTGGAATTCTGATCCGCTTAATCGATGTTTCGCAAAAAGTTTACCGACTTTATAAATCCCAAAAAATCAGTGATTTTTGAGGTTGCTGGTTCAAATCCGCTGGCACTAAAGCGTATTTATACGAAAAAGAGCACTTATTCACTAAAAAGGAGGCAATTTTTCCGTTTTGCCCAATAAATTTATAATTATATGAATAATCACAAAAGCCCGAATTTTTTCTAAGTTCTCCAGACGCGCTACTGATGTCGTCACTACAATTTAGCCAATCTTATCCGGCGGGAGCCGATGCTGCGTGCAAACATGGCAGTGAATATGTGTTAATTAAAAAAACACACACGCCACCTTATTTAGCCTCTACTATACAACCATGATACCCATTTGTCAAAGTCACCTTGTAAAAAATCTAACCTCTTTCATCAACCATACTCTGTTGTCTTTGAGTCTCCAATTTCGATTTGCACAATTTAATGCCTAAAATTGGCAACAATTATAATTCAAAAAATATTCAAAAAAAATTCAAAAATAATTAAACAGGTATGAAAATTAAAAAATTGCTTTCAACACTCAGATTGATTTTGAAATTGCTCTAGGCTTTGTGATTTTTTGTGAGAATATCAGAAATGGCTAGGGGAATATTGCGACAAACGAAAATTGCCGTTAACGAAAATTGCGCTTTCGAATCTTGCCATAACGAATTTTGCGCCATTGAAATTTAAGAAATCGAGTTTCATCATATTTGAGACAGCTTTCTAATTCGATTTCATATACTCTCATATCATATTTTTCAAACTGTGAATACATCAGTTCAAGCGATTGTAAAATTGCAAAATTGATTAGGAAATCGATTGTGAAACTGTGGCTTAATTTTCGATGGCGCGAAATTTGTTTTGGCAATGTTTCTTGTGGGAAAACATACATTTGGCAATTTTAGTTTGGCGCAAACTTCCCCTAGCCTCAGAAATGATTAGCTGGGAGCTGTTTTTCGGGATACCAAAAAATGACGCAAATATTTCGTAGGCTCAAATTTACTGCGTTGAATGTAAAACTTATTCAGTAGGAGGTATTTCTGATGCAAAAACGGATCTGATGCAACAATACTTTGATCAAAGAAAAGGATTTCAGGACAATGCAGTCGCAAAAAATAAATTTGAGGAGAATTTACATATTTGAGGGGTATTCCCATCTACAGCCGTTTTCTCAATGCTTTTTTAAATTGAAATAATAATACAAGCTTTTGTGCTTATGATTATCACACAATAGACCATCTAGTGCCGAAGTCGACTGGATGATAGTGGTGCAGAGAAGTAACAGGGCAAACAGTCCATGAGCACACTTAGATTTGAAAAACATCACTTTGTTGATAATGTCAGACAGTGAACACAATGGTCGAAAACAAAAGATTTCATAAAGAAGCAATAGTAGCATGAAAAGATTGACTGGAATACTAATTTTTACTCGGCTATTTTTGCTTTGTTTTTCACAAAAGCATATTTTATGATGGCAAAAAGAAGAAGATACGTTGACAGAAATACTAATTTTTCGACTCCTCTGAAAAGGCAAAAACTGATTTTTAGTATTTTTTGAGACTCGAATTTTTTGTCTCCACACGAATAATAATACAAACAATAATTTTTCCACAGGAGTATTTCGCTAATACGGGAAAGGCACGACCACTCCGTCACATACCAAGGAAGCTTATATACCAAAAGATAGCCCTAACCGAGTTTCTTAATGAACCGCGATCCGAATTTCCTATAGAGCAGTTATTGATAGAAGCCGGGGTGGTCAAGCCTTTCCCGTGTAAGCTGGCACAATTTTGAACAATTTTTGGTCCGAATATTTACGAAGTGATTGTGTAAAAAACACGGGCACGGGAGAGGCGAGAAACATTCTAGAGGCTAAAAAACGACTTCTGGGTGATGACCGTCTGCTCCACCATCCATCTGGTTCACTACTAGGGGTTTTTGTCCTTGGTCAACTCCATAGGCGTACCCAGGATTTTCTGATGGGGGGGGAGGGGCCGACTAAATAGACTAAAAATGTTGACGGGGGGGGGGGGCTAAAAAATCAAAAACATCGAAATAAAAACTGAAAAAAAAACTAAAAAAAGGCTAAAAAATCCTGACGGGCGGGGGGGGGGGGGGGGGGGTGGACTATAGCCCTCTTGAACCCCCCCCCCTCCTGGGCACGTTATGGTCACCCTTGTTTTTTTCAATCTTTTTGGTTTTTATGAGTGACATTTAAAAAAAATCTACAGCTCTGAGCTCGTGTTAACAACCGCTAGCCTACCCCCGACTTTGCAAAAATTGAAAAAGGGTTAAAAATATACAGTGATTACCAAAGCTAAAAATCTCCTAGTAGTGTGATAAGGCCAAAAAATATTATAAACTCCAAAATGGTAATCATTTTGAGTTTGTATTCGTGTAATAAAACGAAATTTCATAAAAAAATTAATAATTTATTTTATTTTTGAAACGCTAAAATGTATCTAGATAATCAAAATTCACGGAGATTGAGATACTCTGGAGTCCACTTCTGATCTAATACTTTGAACTCTTCTTCTATTTCTGTAGCTTCTAATGCTCTAAATGAAAATATTTATTATGCGAATCTTAAACATTTTTATAAAGCCTACCCTAACAAAAATCTTGTAAAATAAACTTTTCGCGCCAACAGCCCAAAACACAATGGCAAACGAGACAGATATGATGAGTATGCCCGCTGGAATAAACGCGAAAGACTGGAGAATGGAGTAGATGGCTGGTGACCGACGTTTTAC
Organism: Ditylenchus dipsaci; assembly: GCA_004194705.1. Taxonomy (NCBI): domain Eukaryota; kingdom Metazoa; phylum Nematoda; class Chromadorea; order Rhabditida; family Anguinidae; genus Ditylenchus; species Ditylenchus dipsaci. Next base: position 363,547 of record SADC01001299.1, read on the forward strand.
CCGCATGTCTGAGAATATCTGCAAAACAACTAGGAGCAAAGTTTTAAGGATCCATTTTATTCAAGCCAAGAAAAAATTTCAAGTTTTTATAACACTGCGTAGAAGAATTCTGGTGTCAGAAGGCGACGTTTCTATTGTTTTAAAGTGTAAAAGTTACATAGGAGACGTTCAAACATGATTACCGAAAAGTTATGAAATGGGCCCGGACTAAATAAACGCCTTAATTTCTTACCCTGTTTCCCAATTCTTCGTCCAAAACTAACTCATCGAGCTGGTTTAATTGCTCAACAATGGCTGGGAAATTTTGCATTGATCCAGTCTGGACCATTAGATGAATTATTAGGGTAGGATAGGTTGAGGAATTGGAAAAATCGGAAGCAAGATGTGCATCCATTACTTCGATAATAGTCATTGGATGGTTGTCGATCCCTGGAGAATTTAAGGCGCTGTTGGCAACTGTATTCAAGTGTCTCTCCAACTTTAGTTTCAAGTCTTCTGGAGACAAGTTAATTGGCTGGGTCACTTTTACTTTCAGCTCGACTAGAAGCTTAGAATTAGAGGATTGCTGATTGTTGTGTGGAGGTGAGCCGACTGTTAAGTGACGAAGTCGTCGTAACTTTCCAGGTGGTTGTTGTTCTGCACTGAAATCGTTTACATTTATTAGATGTTAATGGATTGGAATTATGGATAAGAAACATTGATCAACTCTCTGCCTTGGGGGACCAAGGTGAACTACCTATGGAGGGTACCTGGATGTCCTCCATATTAACTGTTTACTTTATTTTTCTTACTGGACTAGGCAAAAAGTACCTAAATGCATTTTTGTTAAGAGTGTTCTCGGACTCATCTCTAAGGTAAGTGAATGCGCTCTAACCAACCAAACCCCTGCGCCCCCAAAGGGACGCAGGTGGCTTGGCTGCTTGGGGTTTAGATGCGCACACCCACATACATTAGACACAAATCACTCGTAAGTGACTCAGGATTCTCCTGCCCGCCCTGTCCCCCGTGTTGCTTACGAAAAAATTGAAAACCAATAAGGGTTTAACAGACTCAAGCAACCTCTACCCACAAACGCCAAAGAAGTGGAAGGTGGCTCATTTCGGGATTCGGCGTTGACCCCCACATTGATACATTTTTGAAATTTTTTTGAATACTTACCTGTCTTGTATGGTGCCTTCCTCTTCACCAGTATCATTTATCACAGCCTGCACATCAATCGCCGAAATAGTTGCGAAAATAGGGAAGAAAGTGGAATCACTAGTTGCCATACTTTCGCTACTGCCAGTCGTAGTCGGTGTTGATCCATGCTCATTGATGTTGTTGCCATTCTCGTACTGGCCAATCACAAAGTTGTCTGCTTTGGTGGTTCTGGTCCATCCATTCTCCACATGAATCACCTCTCCATCTTCTTGCACATTGGAGTGAAGTAGAGAAGGGTCGGGAAGAGGGAAAGTGGTGCTAGAGATGCCACCCGCAGAATCTACAGCTGTTACCCGCTCCATTGCATTCGGATCAACTGTTACATGAAAGAAATTGGTGGAATTAATAGTAAAGGTGGTTGGTGTTGGCAGGGGCAAGGAAGGAGAGGCACCGGTTAGCACATCAGGCAGCTGGTTTACAGGTATTTCTGCTTTCGAATCGAAACTTTGGGAATTATTAGTAGTCTGACCAGGAGATTGTGTGGCATATGGACCTGCAAATAATGAAATGTTTAGTTTGTTGCGAAATATGAAAAGGATGTTTATAACCCTACCAATATTGGAAAAAGCCCTGTCCATCTCCTCAGAAGGGGCCAGTTGACTGGGTTGAAATAGTGGTGCAGGGATGGACTGATTGACAGAAGAAGACAATATGATGGTCACATTTCCAGTTTGTAGAGCTATACGTGGTTGACCCCTAATATCTCTATGGCTTGACGAGCGGAAGTTAGCTTGGCCTAAAATGAAGAGAAGTTGTAAAAATGAAAGAATCTCTGATAATTGAGATGACATTTTTACTAATTTTGAGTTTATATCTTGCTGTGGAAACTTTTTATACCCATAAAACAAGTTTCACGTCCAGAAACAAGTTCCTTGAATTTGGTCTAAAAATTGGTCAAAAACACTTTTGGACGTACTTTTGTCTACAACTTGAGCCTATAACTTATACCCATGATTTTTCTGTTTTTCTGTTTTTTTTTCGAAAAAAACAGAAGCTGAAAAACAGAAGCGAAAAAACACAGAAAAACAGAACCCCGCTGCAGCCCTGGTATACACCCCCAAAAAATGGTCAATTTCAAGGATGACCAGTATTTACATGACTGATGGTTAAATGATGACTACCATTAAATTTTACGCCACGGAAAACAACTTTGGACAGCACAAGGGTAAGAACAGGCTTCTCATTTGTACTTTATTTAAAGATTTGTACTTTATTTGGCACCCTGAATCATCAGAATTTTTGAGACATCACGTCAAAATCTTTATTTTTAGTGCTCAAATCTCAACAAGCACTGGATAAAATGGCACTTTTTGACGAAAAATGCCCAAATTGTACTTTATTTTGCCAAACGTACTTGATTTCAAAAATTTTGAGATGAGAACCCTGTGTAAGAACCTTTTAAAAAACCCCAAGTTGTTGCCGAAAACACGTTTTGCTGTTTACCCTCCACAGAAACAGGGTATAAACAGCAAAACGTATTTTCGGCAATATTTCGAGTTTTTTTAAAAGCTTTCACCCGACAGCCGTGCAAATATTGGTCATCCTCGAAATAGACCATTTTCGGGGTGTATAACACCAAAACCTCATTTTTTTCATTTGCTTCTGAAGTTGACCTGCTTTATAAGCTATGTGTTCCTCTTTGTATGATAGTATGAGGAGTGGGCTTTCATTCACGATAACAGCTGCTCAAATTATTTTTTAAAGTCTGGATAAAAAGACCGAGAAAAATAAAGGAGTACATACCCTTACCCGCAATCATTTACCACCAGCCATTGTGATCTCTGTATGAAGGTTCTACTTTGCAAACTTATATTGTTTGAATATTTTTTAATTTTTTTGATGGTTTGCAATGAAAGTCACATGAACCCATACTGTAACCCATTAAAAAAGATAAAAATGCAAAGATAAACAAACCGTCTGAATCTGTAAGCCATAATTTTTGCAATTGAATTGGTTCATATATGACCACAATGTGGGTCACATGGAAAACATATGATTTCAATCATTTTAAATTAGGTTGTATCTCTGCGGGTGTTGTCTTATCAGTCTTCAAAACATGCCATTTTGAAGCTGAGATTATCATCTTCCTATATTGTTTTATCGTGTTTTTTAAATGTGGGTTTTGATAGTCAAACCGAGGCCACAAATTTGACATGACCACATTCTGGTCAACGTGCCTCTTCCATGGTTAAAAACGACACAAGATGGGCTGCGAGAAACATTAATTTCTATTTTCGTCAATTTGTTGTCAATTGCGATGAAAAAAATATGTATTATAGTTTAGAAAACAAACCTGAGAAGCGTTAGTTTTAAGAGCAAGCTGTGATTGCAATGCTTGGATTAACACCGATGAGCTGCTGTTTGTAGCTACAACTTCATCAATAAACAATTGAGATGCTAGAGAAAGAATGTCAATGCTCTCCACCGCCAGATCTTCAGATACACTTGTGTTTTGTACACGTAGCACACCTCCAGTCTCACTCAAATTGGTGGAAATTCTATATAAAATAAATGCTGTCAATTTAGCTTTATAAAATCGTTAAATCACCTGGAAAATTGGCCAACCTTCACATTAATAGCAGGTGAGTTAGCGAGTACTCTTACATTGGTCTTCTCCTCGAAGCAGTCGATAGTCAGCTCAGAGTCAGTGACCATAATCTGCAACCCAGCAAAATTTCAAACCATTTTTATGATTTTTATTAAAGCGTATGCCATGAGTGAACAACGATGTGAATCGCCTTATTTTTAAAAGAAAGGGCTCTGGCTGTGATCTGAGGGATCTTCGATGAAATTTTCCCGCGTATTGTTGTAGGTGGCATTCATAGTTTTTCATAGCTGGTCCAATGAACCATTGACCTACGACTTCTCTTTAGCTAGCTGTAAGTAAAACGGCTCACAGTGTATCTTCGATACATCAAAACCCTCGATGGCTAGGGGAAACTTGCCAAAACGAAATTTGCCAAACGTATGTTTTGCCAGAACGAAATTTGCCGAAACGAAATTTGCCAAAACGAAATTTGCCAAAACGAAATTTGCCAAATCGAAATGCGCCAAAACGAAATATGCCGAAACGAAATTTGGCCAACGAACCAACAGGGGGACCAAGGCAGTTTTTACGTTTTTTTTCAAAATTTTCGAAATTGTGTCCTAACCACCCCAAACCAGCGAAAATCATCCAAAATCACCCAAAACCACCCAGAACACCAAAAACCACCAGAAATCATTCGAAACTTCACCAAACAAAAATTTAAATTTAAAAATTTAATTTAAATTTTTAGTCTGAACCAACCAAACCAAGTGGTCGTCGACTTGGATCAAAATTTTTTTTACGTTTTTGGTTCCAAAACCTATTTTCTGGACTAATTCGTGCACGGTTGTTCAGTGTGATTTTGGGTGGTTTTTGCTGTTTTAGTTGGTTTTTGGTTGTTTGGGGTGGTTTTAGGCAGTTAGGACACAGTTTCGAAAATTTCGAAAAAAACGTAAAAACTGCCTTGGTCCCCCTGTTGATTCGCTGGCCAAATTTCGTTTTGGCAAATTTCGTTTTGGCAAATTTCGTTTTGGCAAATTTCGTATTTGGCAAATTTCGTTTTTGGCAAGTTTCCCCTAGCCCCCTCGATGATTTTTTCTGCTTTTAAGTGGTTCATAAGATGTGGCAGAACAGGGTTCACAGCTCAAAATGATGAAATAAACGAGATTTTACAAACCAAAAGAAATTTGGTCGTTTAATCCTGCTCGTATTCAATTTGGAGCAAAAGTTAAGATTTTGAAGACTTGAAGCCTCAAACGGAGGACAAATTTTTTTTAATAACGCATGTTTGAGAAATCTGATGTAGGTCAAATTAAAATGCAGCGCCGAATATGGGACTGCTAGCACCTAATTTACAGTTCATTCATTATTAGAGTCACCTTTTCCGAAGTTAGTGAGCGATCATTCTAAAGTGACAAAAAAAAATTTACATGATTTTCTAAGTGAGGGTGAATTATTTTGGGGTAAGAGGAATAGGGAGTGTGCAGAATATGTATTTTTAAAAGACCATGAAACATAAAAAGCTCAGCAATCTGCGAATTCAAATTCGCGCGCGACAAGTCTAATTCAGTAAATTAAACCGAGGGCTGAAAAAAGGGACAAAATTTCAGAGACTTAGTCTGTAGCTAAAAAGTTTATAATGCTCGGTAAGCTAACATGTGTTGTCAGACTGGGCGAGTTAGGCGATTTCTGTTGCTTTACAGTTTTCTATTGTTTGACTGGTTTGATGAAACATGATTCATCAATTTTGAATGGTTCTATTTCAGAAAAAAAATGTCAAATATACACAAAATTTCGAAAACTGTATTCACAAAATTAGTCTGGTCCAGCGCAAATTCAAATTTCGCAAATTGACGGGCTTACCGAGTTTCGAAGTCCTTTATTTATGTCGTTTATCATTTTTGTTTATCATCATTTTTATTGTTCAGAATATAAATTCAAATAAATAGTTTGATGGCTTTCAAAAGTGAGGCTTTGGGCCTAATTATTTTTTTGGCTGAAACTTGAGTTGAAACAGATGTTGAAAGTATTGAATTAGCCGTTTAATGAAACTCTCCCGGCTAGTGTCATACAACTCCCCCGAATAATTGAGCCTAGTGTAAAGTACACCAATCTCACATATTTTGCTTATACCATCATCCAAAGCTGATTTCGTAAGCATTTAGTCCAAAAGAGCATTTCTCATGAGAACAAAATATAGATAGATGTTCGAGAAAAGGTTGCCTGACCTTGGTCTTGACCCAAACATACTGGTGGTTAGGTCTACCGGGAGATCAATTTACGCAGTGATTTCGGATGTATGCAAGTACATTTATAAGGGTTTGGTTACACAGGCCAAAGCAAAAAAACATTGTGTAAAAGTAAGGCGGACTTGTCTTTGTGGCATATTGTGATTGTGAATTTCTTCTTTAGCCGTAATTCAAAAACACGATTCATCAATAAGTTCAGTCAAATTAATCCTGTTTATTTGAATCAAAATCTACCTCAAATGGACTTGAAATACTGTGCAGCTGGATGAGCCGCTGGTCCGACTGTAGCACCAGGGTCCGGTAATCAGCAGCAATGTTGAGACGAAATTTGCCGTACAATAAAGCTACCTTAAAGGGGCATACCAGCGCGTTACACGGTCAATTTCAAATTTTCAAAAGGCGGGGACCAGCCATATTCAAACCAGAATTATTTTTATATGCAAATTTTTATTCTGTAAAGAGCAATAAGTTATGAAAAGCACCATGTTAGCCCAATGACATGGTGGCTCAGTGGTAATGTATGGATGTTGTCCAAACGTGGATGGGTTCGTTTCCAACATGATGCATAGCTTTTTATATGAAATGACAATTTTGTATTTAAAAATAATTCTTGTTTAAATATGCCTGGTCCCCCCGCCTTTTGAAAATTGAAATTGCCCGTGTAACGCGCTGGTATGCCTCTTTAACATGTAGCCTTTGAACAGAAATGTGCAAATTATATATTTAATCACCTCAGCACCCTCCAGCCGTAATTGCATTTGGTATGTGGTGAGACAACTAAATGATCCAAATATTCATTTCATGATCAAAATATAGAGAAAAAAACATAATAACTACCTGCAACACTCAGCTGACGTGTATTTGATGTCTGGTCAGGCACAGATGCTATGCTCAATTTAGTGCTGGTTACATTGCTGTTCTCCCTGCAAACATGCCGTTAAAAAATAAATTTGAAGGGCCCTTTAATCCGAGCAAGACTCTTTATAAAAATTGTGTCTTGAGACTTATGTTTATTGTCTACCAGGCCTTCTGTTTTGGATGTTATATATGATAGAATTTTTTAACATACAAACAACTCAGGCCGGTGTGTTCTCCTAAAACATAAGTCCAAACTTTAAACGCGATGAATCCGAGCGCCGAATAATGCAAGAATTTAAAAAAAGAGGAAGACAAGCAAAAAACCAGCGTCCTTACTCTCCCTCAGTTTTGAGGAGAAATTCTGTAATTCATTCTGACTCATAAAAAATTTTATCCTCACTAAATTTTCGTTGAGAATCCGATTTTTTAAAAAATTTGTGTGTCATTGTTGGAGTAACAATGCTTTCGTGAAAAATTTACTCAAACGAAGATATGATTAATTGAAAAAAGCATATTTTCTGATATTTATATTCTTCTTTTTTGGTTTCCAAAGCATCTTTGACCTATCTTAGCTGGCCATCCTATCGTATCTTGCTGTATTGTGTGTAGTGGTTATTTATAAATAGAGAACTGTGAAACTCATCAAAAAGATAAACTAAAAAGAGAATTATCGCATGAATTACTATTCGACCCAATGAATCCATGGGGGGGGGTGGACTAATGCCAAGCAAAAATATTTTATATGAAGAATTTAACAATTATATTATAATGGGATTCACTGAATCATTCAGAATTATCTAATGAAACCCATTTTTAAATAATAAACAAGTACTATTTAGCTTGTCAGGATTTTTCACACGAACTTTTCAAATTCATTTCTCAACCCCCCCCCCTTTAAACATAAATTCTTTTTGTAGGGTGTGCAGATTTTTTGGCATTATACAGCAGAGTCAAACTTCGATGTAACGTACACCCGATATACCTACACCCCTAATATAAAGTACGCCTGCCCGGTCTCTTTAATAATTAACTCTGTTAAAATTAGCGGCGCTAGTAGCGAATACCCCCCCCAACAAATTTTTTTTCAAAATCAGGTTTTAACCATTTCTAAGTAATTCAAATGCGCTGAAAACGATAAAAAACGTGTTTTCGGGCATTTTCTGGCCTAAAAAGTTGATTTTTGGAAAAAAAATTTTTTGACCAAAATTCGACTTTTTGCCTTGGGGACCAAGGTTAACCACCTAAAAAATGGTACCTAGAGTCCTAAAAAGATGGAATTTGAACATAGTTTTGTTAGCTGGGGCCTACCGCATAAAGAAACTCTGGTATGCATGCTTTTTTCATGCATCCAGAGTCACTTTCGAGTGATTTGTGTCTAAGGTATGTGGGTGTGCGCATCTCAACTCCAAGCCCCCAAGCCCCCTGCGCCCCCGAAGGGGGCGCAGGGGCTTGAGAGTTAGAGATGCGCGCACTCACTTACCTTAGAAATAATTCCGAGCAAGACTCTTGATCATAAAATGCATAAAGAGACTCTTTTTGCCTAGCTCCAGTGACAAAACGAGGTAGAATACCTTGGTCCCCAAGGCAAAAAGTCGAATTTTGGTCAAAAATTTTTTTTCCAAAATCAACTTTTTAGGCCAGAAAATGCCCGAAAACACGTTTTTTATCGTTTTCAGCGCATTTGAATTACTTAGAAATGGTTAAAACCTGATTTTGAAAAAAAATTTGTTGGGGGGGGTATTCGCTACTAGGGTCAAATTAGCCCATATATAACGTACACCTAACCTGGTCCTCAGAGTGTAGGTAATGTCGAAGTTTGACTGTACTTTTGACCATATCAACTTCATATACGTGCGAATGTTTAAATAGCTATAGCTCGAAGACTCTTTGAAATCTCATCACAGAAAGAAATGTATTTTCATTGAAGCACTGAATCCCAATTTTTCTTTATATCCTTAACTAGCCTGAGTAATTAAATTTTAATGAAACCCAAAATGCTTATTTAAAGAGTCTGTACTGTAGCATATGTTTTCACGGGTTTTATCAGCGCCCAAAATGTTGTTACCATGTTTGTGCAAATCCGCCAACCATTGTGCCTTGAGATGCTTCGAGCACTACCGGATTAGCCAAGGAGTCATCAGTCATGCTAACATTTACATTGCCGACAAGTGCAAGGTTAAGTCTGGACTGACCACTCCCATCCCTTTCTGTGGTCGTATTCAGCTAAAACTTGAAATTTTGTTAAGAACTGCTAATCAGGCCCTACCTCCAATCCATTGGCTACAGCTTGGAGGTGAGCAGTATTCAGCCGGAGCTCAGTAATGGTGGTGTTGGTAGTCCTGAGGGCGACACTCTCTTGACTGGTTCCATCGAAGGCAAGCAAGGATGTGTTGGACCAGACTGTGCTGTTAAGATGTGTCTCCCTGAGCTCTATTCTGGACTGAGAGGATAAAACCATCAGCTGTTTAGAGATGGAGATGTTGGAGTCCATTGAGTGCACCTAAACAATTTACTACTTTTCATTACATTAACATGAGTTATTTGTACACGTTTGTAAAGAGGTATGTTAAAGGGGCATACCAGCGCGTTACACGGTCAATTTCTTTAAAGGGCGGGAACCAGCCATATTCAAACGAAAATTTTTTGTTGTTGTTATTTGTTATTCTGTATAGAGCAATAAGTTATGAATAGCATATTGTCAGTCTAATAACACTGGTAGCTGAGTGGTAATCTGCTGATGTAGTCCGAACGAGGTCTACTTCGATTCCAACACGGTGTGTAGCTTTTAGCTAAAATTACGAATCCGTATCTAAAAATAATTCTCGTTTGAACATACCTAGTCCTCGCCTTTACGAATGCAGACTTGACTGCATATAGAGCACTTGAAAGTGCAAAAACGCGGAAAAACCGCGATTCAAAAAAGTATTACTTTAATTACGGGCTAGGATCCCTTACTGTGACCTGTGGGAATTCAACGATTTTTTTTTCGCGTATCCTTGTAGCCAAGTCTTTTGCGAAGCTGATCGCCCATCTCTAAAAGCCTAAAAAGTAGGGCAACTAGCCTCCCAAGTTAAAAAACACCTTAATATTAATATCATGCGGCGGGTTGTTACATGACACTGGAGCCGTCATTTTTCTAATTTTCGTAGAGATTCAGAGCTAAACAAGCCAAGTGAGGGCCAGGATGGTACTTCTTCCGTTGGGGGACAAAACTCAATTTTATTAAACACTCAAATTTTATACAATTCAGCAATCTGGGACCATAAATGGAACATAATATCTGGTCCATTAAATTTTTTACGCCAAACAAAGTCAGAAATATACGATTGGAATAATGCTCTTGATGTGCCGAATTCTTTCTTATGACGCATTTTGTACTTCTGCCACATGGATTCCACAGCTTGAGTGTGCGCACCAGTCTCGGGATCCACAAAGTTGATTGAGTGGTTGACGGAAGAAAAAGTGAGAAAAGAAAGAAAAAGAAAAGTGAATAACAGAAAAAATAACTTAAAAGAAACGAACGAAAAATGAAAAAAAAAATTGAGTTTTGTCCCCCCAACGGAAGAAGTACCCCAGGATTTCGAGTATGTTTACACGTTTACGAGAATAACACAAAAAAATTAGTAGTTCTCCTAGCATATACAGAGTCAAATGTTAGCATGTAGAGAGTCCTTCCTTTGTCACTTTAGATTCGGATTTTACAAAATTTCTCGGATTTTACAATATTTGCTATCAGTAATGTGTCCCCAATAAAATAGAGTCTGTTAAGATTAGAATAAAAATATAAAAATTCACGGTGGGTTTCACTAACTCGATCAAACTCTTTTTTTTTTGGCAAAAATGAAACTCAGTGAAATGTTTTTGTATCTTAATCATTTACATTACAAGGGTTAACAGGTGCCTATCGGCACCTCCATGGTGTTTTCACTTATTAATAATTGTGAATTAAAATGAAGATTGAACACGAAAATCCACCAAACTCCAGACTAAACTCCCCCACTTCCAATTTGGAAGGTAAGGAAGATTTTTTAACGTAAATTCAATCATACATGTTTTTGCTTAGAAAAACGCTAAAATTCTGTATTTGAGTGTTTTGAAAAGACTTCGGACATATGTTTGCAAAACACATCAGAAAATTAGGTTTGAACACCAAAATGCACCCTAAATCCAGGCTAAAATCCACCACCTCCGATTTGGAGGGCAAGGAAAATTTTTTTTAAAAGCAACTTCAATTATACGCATTTGTGCTTAAAAGAAAGATACGATGTTTTACTTGAACGTTCCGGAAAAAAATCAGATATAAGTTTGCGAAAAAAGGCTGAAAAAAGGCTGGGTTGGAAACCAATAGCTTCGGAAATAGCGTGAACTCTGAAATCTGCAACAAAAAATTATTTTCATTTTGACCTCATTTTTTAGCCTTTAAAGTCAAAAAAGTCTTGAAAAAAACAAAAATTTGGGGAAAAACTCAATTTTTTTGTCAATGCCCAATTCTGACAGCGGATTCGTGTTCAGGCACCCCGAGTTACCTTAGAAACTGTTTTCAGAAAAAGATTTGGACCACTCCCAATGTCTGTAAAAAGGTGTGACCCACCCACCCACACATGCCAAATACTATGTAGAGATTTTACTTTTTTGCTAATAAGTTTGTTTTTTTGCGATACATGTTCAGGCTCAGTCATATTCCTTCGTATTTCAACTGATTGTTAGCTGTGTTAGTATGTAGCAGGGCTGCAATGGATATGAAAAAATATCGGACTGAATATCGGATGTCGAAAAATTCCCGATATCGGATACAGTCGACTCTTTTACTTAGGACACCCAAGGGACCGGCCAACTTACCGGTTTGACACTTTTCTTACCTTAACTTTTTAATACCTTTGCTATTTATCTTTTGACAGTCTGGTCCCAAATATAAGATTCTGATTTTGTAAATCGTTTTTTAAAATCCCAATGTTTTTGCTCTAAAAAGCCAAAACTCTTTTTTAAAAAACAGGTATTTTCGATAGAGCCTGTCCTAACTAAGAGCTTTTGCTTTTACAGAGCAAAAAATGTAGGGTTTTTAAAAAACGATCTGGAAAATCGGAATCCTTGCGATATTTGGGACCAGACTGTCAAAACAGAACTAAAAAAAGTTTTAAAAATAGAGCTAAAAAAGTGTCGGACTCGAGGTGGGAACGAACTTCTGTCCTAAGTGGGGGTGTCCTAAGTAAGAGCGTCGACTGTATCGGATTTTCGACAAATTTATTTAAAAAAATTGATGATTTTTTTTTAAATCAGCTATTTTCTCGGATATCGGGTGTAAAACAGTGCCAGATGTCGGATATCCGATGCAGCAAAGATATTAGAACTAACAAACTGCACTTACAACCACGTGTTCATTGAATAAAGCTTGTCTTCGCCACCTTCCAACATTGCGCCAAGATAATTCCCAGCCAGCTGCTGCCCTCTTCCTTCACTCAATAAACCACCCATTTCCTGGTATGTGGACAATTCATGTGTGGACATGAGCATTCCACCAATCAGGACCAAATTAAGCCAGATGATGACCAGGAAAAGAAGTGTGCTCCACCTGCTGTTGAAGTCAATTACACTAATTGACATGCTCCTCTACATCCACTAAACCATCGATTGGCGAAATGTGTCAAACATTACATTGCATAGATTTGTGACTGGTCAAGAATGTATATGAAAGACTGCTAGCAATGATGATGAAGTGTTTGTTGCCTTTGTCTCCTTGGCCAGAGTAGCCACTGGCCAGTATTTATGTTGTGTGTTAGGTGGAGTATCCATGGAGATGTAGCAAGAAGTATAGTCAAGAAAGTGGTAATAATAGTAGTAAAACAAACATTTTAGTGAATAAGAAAATGTTTAGCTAAAACAATAGTTTTTTATTATTGTTTGTCCAGAGGTCGAATATAGATGTAAAAAAAGATATAGCGCTCTCTCAGGTTAAAGTAAGTGGTAAAATGTTCGGTCCTGTCTAGGGTTCGCACATTTTATACTCCGTTTTCATTTTTTGTTTATTTTCTTCAATAGTTTTAGTTCGAACAGTTTCAAAGATTTTGATTTCACCGATTTTTTTAGCAAACAAAATTTATTTTGGTCTGTAAAAGGCATAAACTAGCTTTATGTAACCATATTATTGAAAAAGCCTTACGTTAAAGCGGGAATTGTCTTTTAAAACCCAATTATTATTATTATTATCTTTTGCTGAAAGCATCAGTAAAATCGGAATCCTTCCGATTTTCAAAAAATTACGAGTATAAAAACAGCTTATATAATTAGAAGACAGTATATATTTCTATTTTTTCTATGAATTTCAGACAAAAAATTGCATCGCATTAATTTCCGAAGGGTAAATGAACAGCTATATAGAAAATAAACACATAAATCCCTTAGCAAAGTTGAATGCAAACCCCATAAGCCATTACCAGTCACTATGTTTTTACTCTAGCAACTCAATGAGTTGATGCCCGGAAAAGATTGGAAAGACACAGTTTTGATCGATTCCGTGCTAACATACACTGGCCTGCCCTAAGCCTAAGGCTTCATGTAAGCGAAAAAGTTGAGTTTACAAATTTTGGTTTTAATTATTCTTAAAAAATGTTGTCCTGACCCTCGAAACATATTTTCAGCATTCTTCAGGCCTAAAACATCTGAAAAAGTGGTTGAAACATGATTTTCAGCGATTTTAGCTTAAATCAGCAAAACTAAGGCCGAAATTGATAATTCTACAACAAAAATTAAATAACTGCATCTTTTAAAATCGTTTTTGAGCTTTCAATATGTTGAAGTAGACGAAGTGGAAAAATCGGGGTATAAAAAAATTTCAGAACTTAGGCGGTAACGAAATTTCGGGGATACGTAATTTCGGGAGTCAACTGTAAGTACCATTTTAGATGTCAACCAGAGCTAAATAGATGCTTACCTCATTTTCTTTATAGAATAGAATAGAATTCATCATTCTGATCAATAATACAAATACCTTTGAGCTGTAAATCAAGACAAGTAATCAATGTCAAGTTTAAAAGAGGTCTGTTTACTTTATACCATAGTGTAATTACAAAAGATATCAAATCAATTGAACTTGCATGTGACAAACCTGATTATTTCTTTTTCGAATTTTTATTTGTAATTTAATTTATTTAATTTTCTATTTTTTGAAAAACTTTTGAAAGGCTTTATATGTTCACTCCTGCAAACCAAAAAAATAAATAAAAAATCACGATAATTTACCTAAACTAAAATAATATTGGAGCATCAAAAGACTAACTAAAATTTTTTATTGCTAATGTAATTTACTAAAAATAAAGCTAATTGATAGCGGAAGTTCTGGCAATGTAGTGATTCGAAAATTTCTTATATATGATACCAATCAGCAAAAATTACAAATAAGAATACGAAGTTAAGAAATTATAGTTGGAAAACCGAAAATTACATCACTTTCAAATGTTTTGTCTCGACAGGAAAGTGCCGATTTTGCCTTCTTATGAGTTTGACACTTAACATTCTCAGGGTGGGGAATGAAACTTTACATCTTAAGCTGTACACACGGAACTGGATGTGATTTACCGTATTTTCTCTATTAAATCACCATGGGGGATTTTTTTTCAACCCCTCTCTAGGCTGGGAGATTATTAGAGAGTGGGGGATTATTTTTCAACGAAAAATTCATTTGAATTATTTGTGACCATATCAATTTGTGACTTGGTTCGTTGGTTCGTGATCACTTGAAAGGCGCTGGTCCATAATATTTGTTAGTTGCTCTCCCATCATAAAGTAATGAAGAAGAAAGTAGTTATTAGATGTTTAAGTAGCTCAATAATTAATTAGTGGAAGCCGGTGGAAGTTGATCGGATGTATGATTCCCACTCGAAACACGTAATTTATTCGACTTTTATTGTCAAAACCGAGTGGTTTCTATCCACCATGGGTATAGCACGCTTCTACTGCAAAAAGTAATTTGTCAGCATTGGAAAATCTCTATATGAAAAATGCCTTGTCTCTTTACGTTTATTTTTGTCATATTTTTTATGACTCAGGCGGAACCTCAAGCCGCAGCAATGAGTGAGGAATTTTTCATGCCTTTAAAGCGAGAAGAGCACCAACTTTTTTTTGTTGGTACCATGTTGTAGCTTAGATCCAGAGCTACCAGATACGCTTCTGATTCAATAGATACTGTTAGGAAAATGTAAATAAAATCAAATGAACCTTCTCTCGGATCCTTTCTTGTTTTGAGCGCAAATTCGAGTGAGGATTCGAGTGAGAATTCATTCCATTTTATCCACATTTTCCCGACAGTATCTATTTAATCAATGGCGCATTCGGTAGTTCTTGTTCGAAGCCACAATATGGTACCAACAGAAAAAAATCTAATTAAGAAAAAAAAGTTAGGGCTCCTCGCGCATCAAAAAACATGAAAAATACCTCACTTATTGGAGATGTATCTTCAGACCATGGGTAGATCAGTGCACGTTAGGACAGGCTCAGACGTGTGAATATTTTGAATAGAAAATTAAGTTCATGTTTTAATGAATTCAAAAAAAATATATTTATAAATTGACATGATCACGAATTGGTGTAGTCACAAATCGATGGTCACAAACCAATATAGTCACGAATTAGAATTGTCACGAACTGATACTCGCTCTACCTTATATGTTTGGGGGTGGGTGATTATTAGATAGGGCGGAGATTAATAGAGAAAATACGGTACCTTTTTGGATATGAATTTACGAGTGTCAGACTGATTTAGTGGTGACGTGAAATATTGGCGTTTTTCTCTCAGATTGGCTCTGCCAACTGGATCTCAAGTGCTGAACCTCTCTTGGCTGCTTCTTCGATGGATTGCTCTAGCTCTCTTCTTGGTTGAGCTTGGTAGTGGATGCTCTCGAATTCCGGTTTCGTGTGTGACTCAGCGCTATTCAATCCTTCTGATCGTCGGTGTCTGAAGAATTGAAATTTAGACCAGCAGAATTCCTTCTAAGAAGGCAAAAGTTTTTATTTTACACTTGATTCTAAGTTTAACCTCTTTAACGGCGTAGGAGGCTTTCATATCAAGGATTTTATACTTTCAGGACTAAATTTTGAGGCAGAATCCGAATTCTAAGTAATTGTGTAGGCTTTTCACTATTTTTCGACCTTATTTTTATCTGATTATGCTCACAAAACTATTATTAAAAATTTAAATTATCAATTTATAAACGCTATCTGATTGGCGCCAAAAAAATTCTTTATTTTTCGTTTAAATATCTATAACTTTTTCATACAAATTATGTTGCCTTAAATCAAAAGCAAAGTAAGCTAATTTTTATGTTCTTTATTTTTCTTTTAGCGTTTTTTGGGCTAACCTGCCTTACGTAGGTTTCACTCAGAAATTCTGAGTCAGAATAGGATCAAATAAGATTTTGAGGATATTAGCAGATTTTTGGCAGAAACCTGAATAACAAGTGGCTCAGTAGGTGACTGAGTGAGCAAATCATTTACGTCAATTTTTAATTTTAGCAAGCTCTAGTGCAGAGAAGACCAGAGGTACTTATTTTAAATTTTGTTAATTAATAGATTCAAAATAATAAAAAAGTCCAATAAGTGACCATGAGTCAAGACATCATATTTATGTATAGAAATTTTCCGTAGGCCGATTTTTTTAAATCTGTAAATGGCAACCGACTCCAAATTAGAAAGCAATTTTCTTTGGTGTATAATGTCAATAACACGATTTTTGCTTGGTCCCACAGGTTGTTCAGGTCCTGATGCGTGGGTAGCCTCTGGATGGGCGATACCCAAACCACAGGGGGTCAAGCCTATTACAGCCTATGACATTATATACTGAAAAATCGCTTCCGGTTTCAAATCGGTTGGTGCTTACCGGTTTTAAAAATTTGGACCACAAAAATTTGTGATCAAAACAAAACTTCCAAAAACTTAGCCCAAGCTATTTTTAGTCATTTGCAACTTCTATTTATTACAGGTTTGGTGCCCAGGAGAGACGCAGACATTGTTTTGGAAGATTTCGTCAACAATTCTAAAGGTCATGTTTCGGCTGATTTACATACAGTCAAACCTCGTTATAGTGCGACCCCTAAAAGTTCGTTCCAGCCTCGGGTCCGACACTTTTTTTACCTCGATTTTTGAAGATTTTTGTAAGTTCTGTTTTTACAATCTGGTCCCAAATATTGTCAGGATTCCGATTTTGCCGATCGTTTTTCTGAAAACTAAAATTTTTTCTTCTAAAAAAGCAAAACCTCGATATAGTGCGACCACATTTTGAAAAAGGGTCACACCATATCGAGGTTTTGCTTTTTTTAAAGAAAAAATTTTAGGTTTTAGAAAAACGATCGGCAAAATCGGAATCCTGACAATATTTAGGACCAGATTGTGAAAGCAGAACTTACAAAAATCTTCAAAAATCGAGGTAAAAAAAGTGTCGGACCCGAGGCTGGAACGAACTTTTAGGGGTCGCACTATAACGAGGTTTGACTGTAGTAGCGATTACAAGGAACTGTGTTTTGATGCCTTGGTTGTGCGCTCTAACCACCCCCTCTTATTCAACCTGGAGTGGATCCGATCCTGCCGCCTTACCACACCAGAGTTGATGCAGGTCTGCTTGAGAATGAGCTCTTTAGGGACCTTGTCCGCCCACAATTGGTCAATGCAGAGTTCCAGCAAGGTGAAGGAGAAGACGATGATGAAGCTGATAAAAGAGAAGATGCAGAAGAGAAGCTGTACCACGACGCAATTGTAAAGTCTCGGGTCGGCCGCATTTACGGTCAAGAAGCCAAGTTGTTTATCAACACTTTGGTGCCAGATATGAAGGTCGTGAGTTATTATAAAATCTCAAATCCAAAAATATTGATAAAATAAAAAGCGAGTTTTTTTTTCATAAAAAAGAGGACTAAAATGTGTTAGGACAAGCATTTTTCGGAATTGGGCAAGTATTCTACATGCAAAACTTACTTTTAGATTGTAAATTCCTCATTGGCCATATTTCTTATTTCTTACTAAATGTTCTTACTGGACCCAGGACTCAAAAAATCGTAGAAGTTTTTGGAACACCCTCTTATATTGGATTTCAACTGATACTTTTCATTTGCCGTTTCCTTTCTTTGTAAAAAATCAATTTTTTTTATTAATATTGTTTGCAGTATCCTCATGATGGAATTTCGGTTCCGTTCTTGGTTGACTCTCTTGCTAAGCCCACTTATTTTGCTCCAGCAGCTTTGAGAATGCTGAGAGCACGTGCTAACTTCCAATTCACTTTGTATAATAGTGGGAAATCCATCCCTCTGAACTGCCAGCGATCTGCGTACAGATTCAAGAAACTAAGCATTTTGGGTGTTGAATTTTTGCAAGCAGCTGAGCTGTCCATGTTCATCGATTGGCAAAAGAGGGAGTTCATGTTGACTCATTTGCCTGGTAAATTTTCAAATGTTTTTATTTTACATGTTTTAACTAATGTTGTTATGAAAAAAATTAAAAAAAAAATTACGACAGTTCAAATTTAGTTATACATATACTCAAGACCAGGGGCCTATTCCAAGAGTTGAAAGTAGAAAGTGAAAGTTGAAAGTTGAAAGTGAAAGTTGAAAGTTGATGGTGTTCCAACAATTGAAAGTGACTCACTTTCAACTTTCACTTTCAACTGTCAACTTTCACTTCCTCCTATATATTTCTAAATTTTTAAATTCGTACATTTTGCGGGAATTCAAATTTTACAGTTTGAACCAACCAAACCAAGTGGTCGTCCACTTGGTGCGAAATTTTTTTTTACGTTTTTCATGTTCCAAACCTGTTTTCTGGATTGATTCGAACATGCTGAAGATGGTTTGATAATAGTAAAATGGCGTCTTCTTGGGTATTTTTTGAGTTTTGGTAAAGTCGAGTTTTGGTAAAATCAATTATACGTCAAAACTCAAAAAATACCCGAGAAAACGGAATTTTACCACTATCAAACCATCTTCAGCACCCCCGAATTAGTCCAGAAAACAGGTTTTGGAAAATTAAAAACGTGAAAAAAAATTTGATCCAAGTGGACGACCACTTGGTTTGGTTGGTTCAAACTAAGAAATTTAAATTCCGCAATTCCGCCTAAATGGGACCCCATGGTTACTGATAATGGATTAAGACAAGGGTACTGTGGGTAAATTGATAACAATAATGATGTGTGGGTACCACTTTATAGGTATTCCCTGTTACTACTCGAGGTTGAAAAATAATGAAAAGATCCGAATTACATATCGAAATCGTAAAAAATACCCACAAATTTGGATTCTACGCAAAAAATTGCATCTAGAAATGACCAAAACCGAAAAAAAATTTTACTTTCAACTTTCACAAAAAATCGGACCACCTATTTCAACCACCGATTTTACCATCTACTTTCAACTTTCAACTTTACACTTTCAAGTGTTGGAACACTTTCACTTTCAACTTTCAACTTTCTACTTTCAACTTTCAACTGTTGGAATAGGCCCCAGGGCTCCCAGATGTACTTTTTAAAAAAATTTGTATTTTTTGGGGGAGCACACATCTTTTTCATTTTGGAATGTTTACGTCAAAATAATTTTTTTCGCTTCAAAATGGCAATAAGCACTAGATGAAATCACCTTTTTCCTTCAAAATGGTCAAAGTACAGGGTGTTTCAAGAATTTCGCCCACTTTTAAATCGACATAATTTTTTTTATAAGTCTTTTTTTTTTGAATTTCTGCCAACGCAGATCGACTCAGAATCGAAAAGCAATTTTTTCGGTATATAAAGTCAAAAACACGATTTTCGCTTGGTCCCCCCTGTGTTTCGGGTCCTGGACTGTGGATGGTCTCTGGATGGGCAAGGCCTAAACCATAGGGGGGACCAAGCAAAAATCGTGTTTTTGACTTTATATACCAAAAAAATTGCTTTTCAATTCTGAGTCGATCTGCTTTTACAGAATTCGGCGTTCACAGAATTACAGAAAAAATTCGGTCTACAAAAAAGTTATGTCGATTTAAAAGTGGGCGAAATTCTTGAAACACCCTGTACTTTTTTAACTTGAGATCGCATCTTTGCTTTCTACCGTGTTTTCTCTATAAACGGGCCAGCCCGTTTATTTTTCAACTGCTCGGAAATCGGAAAATTTTGAGGTCAATCTCGAGATTTTTGGGTACTCAGCCGAAATTTAAAAAGTGGAATCGGTAGAGCTCGTGGCGGTTAAGAAAACGCAAAAAACAACTTTGCAAAATATTCAGACTGGTCTGAGATATAAGTTCTCAAAGTCGAGGGGGCCCGTTTATCAGTAAGGGCCCGTTTAATAGAGAAAATACGGTATTGTATTTCGCAGAATTACGCTTTTGATTTTTATAACAACGCTTATAAATCGGACCTTTTTCACAACACCTTTTTGCAGCTCTAAATGACATCCAAGGTGAGGGTTGGGAGAATAGCCAAGAGTTTAGCTCTCTGATTGCACAGCACGCAACCGAGCTTCATGATCAGCTGGAGGAACAACTAGTACTCTCTCAACACCAACCACCTGCTGCTCCTATAGATGGGATCATTGACAAATGCATGCAGGTGCTTTCTGCCCTAATATCACCGTAAAATTATGAAAATCGAACTGCACGCTACAGGTAGTCTTTTTTGATAGCTTTGACGTGGGTTTTTTTTGATCAAAAATGCTGCCTTTTGAAAATTTTCACCGAAATAGCATATACATAGGGGGTGAAAACCGTTGAAAAATGCGACTAACACGCAAAAGAGCGTCACAGAGCTTCACCTCCATATATTTAGATCATAATTAACGCTCGCGGCGTTTTCTTACTATTTCATAGAGAGGAGGGTGGGTGTTTCGCTTGTTTTTAAACCAGGCGCTGATGCAAATTTGACCAACCCCAGACTTCTGCTAAAAACAGAAGTGAAATGTGACCACGAATTTCGCTTCAAAAGTTTGAAGCGAACAATTGTAATTTTGACACTCCAGCCCGCAAACGGCGTAATTGAGATACCTGACTTAAAAAAGGCTCAGAAGTAACAGATTGTCATGGTGAAAATTAATGTAATTTTTTATTCATAAATTCATCTGCAGTTCAATTTATCTGAATTAGTTGTATTTGCATAGAATAGTTTTTCTTTAACAGTATTTGCATAGTCTATATAACATATTTTGAAGAAAAACATACAAAAACAGGAATTTAGAAAAAACACATAATTAGCTAAAATAATTTTTTATGTAATTTGATCTCTAGAACCGAAAATGACATTTTCTAACCTGAAATTTAACGTAAAATGCAAATCTGTTATAAAAAACGACAAATTACTAATGCAGAAAAAATTTATGTATGAAAATCGGTGAAAATACCTATTAAATACCTAAACCTGGAAATTTAAGTTTTTTCCAATATTTTTTTTGTTTTTTTTAAATAAATATGCAAATAACCACTCATTAAAAAGAATATTCCAATAGGTATCGGATAGAGCGAACCGAATGTCAAAATATGCTTTCTACAAAAGGTTATAAGCAAAAAAAGATAAACACTTATTTTAAAAATAGCGTTACTTTTGAAATAGTCATTTCTAAAAGCAAAACAAGATTTATGAAAAATGACCGGCAAATTCTGATTCTCCTTGAAATCCTAGGCGGAAATATGACAAAGCGACCGACGGGCACTTAAGTGTTAAACATGGCAAGTCATAGTAGAACATTTAGAAAATCCATACCCCAATAAAGAACTAGACATTCATCTCGACTTCGTAAATGAAAACAGGCTAACTAAATATTTTTAGATAGCTGATTTCCTGGGAGTCATTTTAGTGTATTAAAAGCCTAGGTGTAGCATGAAAATCATGGTGCGCCACCTGAAAACCTGTATGTAATTAGATAAATTTTTACCATGACAATCTGTTAGCTTCTGAGACCTTTTGAAACCACATTATCACGGTTCACAGCAAAAACGATTGGCATGAAATTCTGAGCCAGGAATTTCAATTACGCCGCTTGGGAGCTGGAGTGTTAAATAGATCTATATGCTACTATTCTGTTCTATATTTTTTTGCAGGAGAGAATAATAATGGGTCGCTACCTTCTCAACATCTGGGAATTTGTAGAAGAAAATGTCTCAGAAAGTGATGTGCAAAATGCACTGAGCAGCGACAGCAAAGGCATCTATGCTGGAGAGAATCTGTGGCCGCTTATTTGCTTGCCCTGCTATAATGCTTCATCCGGTGATGTGAGTAGTAGTAAATATTAGGGTTGTACAACGGGAATATTCCGGGAACATTGGGAATATTCCCGGGTTTCCCGGTATTATTCCCTATATTGGGAATATTCCCGGGAATATTCCCAATGTTCCCGGGAATATTCCCGGGTTTTCTATATGTCCGGGAATTTCTACAACTCTAGTAAATATCTTTTATTTCTAGCTACACTTCTTTTTATTTTGATGAAATTTTTTCTAGCAGAGCCTTGTGTGCCAACTAGTTTTCTTGGTGGACACTAGCTGGTCAACAACAGTTTTGACCAGGTCATCAGCTGAAGAACTGAAATTGAAGTTGGACCAGGCTGTTTGCATCAACAATGTCTATATGGATGTGTGTCCCATAAAAACAGGAAATCTCAACATCCTCGGCACCATCTTTTGGAGAAAGCCAACGTAACTAAGATCATCAACCACTGGAAGCATTCTAATTTGTGCTTCTTTGATAAGTCAATCAGGCTAAAGTTCTTTTTCTGTGTTTTTTGTTTCTAAAAGTTAAAAACTTGATTAAATAAATGTCAGTACCAGATTTTTAAATGATCACACATTTATGATAATAATAATCGACACGATGATATTCTTTCTTCAGCAAAAAACTGTAATTAACAACGCATTTTAGCTTGCAAGACTTGAGCAATAAAATTAGCCAAAATGGTTTACAAACAACCCCAAGATTATCAAACACAAAAATAGGCACGGAGTAAGGATTATTGAATTTTTTTCGATTTTTTATCAATACGAACTTGAGCAAAAGCCTATTTGGTAGCCCTGAATCTGAGCTACAAAATGGCATAAGCAGAATTATTTTTAAAAAATTTAAAAAAAAGTTATGGCTATTTCCGAGTGAGAATTGTTGAATTCACAGTCCGCCATATGGTACTAGGCCTAAGACAGTTTGGTCCCAAGAATCGCAAACATTCTTTCGATATTGCCGGTGGTTTTTAAAAAACGTTGCGCTTTTGCGATTTGAAATTTTTTTGTCATTTTATGACACATTTTTGCCATTTCTGTCATTTATCAGATTCCCAAAGAAAAAGACGATAAAACGTCTGAAAGATTTTATGTTTTTATTCATTCATTCTAAGTTTTTAGATTTTTTCAAAACTGCATCTTTCAAAGTGGGAATCTGATGAAAAACCGGTATAAATGTCTAAGAAGTATTAGTGCGCGCATGCATTAACCTGAGACATGGTATTGAATAATGCATTTTTATTTATTTTAGAAGTTGTGGTTGAGAAACTTGAGAAATAATAATTCAGCCGTACCTTACAATTACTAAATATTATTTATTTGCTACTATGGCATTTACAACAAAAACTACGCTTTTATCAAATATAAAAAAGTCTCAAATCAAATGAGCTTGCATGAGACACACCTGATTATTCCTTTTGCGAGGTACATATGTAATTTTTTTGAAAAGTTCCGAAAGGCTTTGTTGTGTTCACTGCTGCAAAAAACGCATTGAGAAAATGAGAAAACGAGAACAATAAATTACCTAAACCAAAATAATATTGGAGCATCAGCCACTGAAGCGAAAATAACCCCGTGGTTGAACACTACCCTGATATGCCATTGGTCAATAAGACTGAGTGCCATGGATCCTGTGATGTGAAGAGCGATTGCAGTGGAAAACCAGGGGATAAAACAAGCAATAAAAATGGCTAGAAGTGACTTGAAAATGCGTTTGGTAGTTTTATCAGCTTTATTGGCCGAAGTCTTGAGGATAAATGAGATTATGGCGTACAGAACACAGGTGCTCAACAACCACATGAGGGTGAATACAGGCGCTTCTGGTGCTAAACAGTCTACTAGACTGCACAGTACTTGCCTGGAAATGATTTTTTTAGTTAGAAAGTTATGTTCGATCTTAAAAATCTTAAGTTAATCTAAAGACAGTCTTAAGTTCGATTCCATCAAAGACCCAACCGTGTGTTTTAGACGGACCGAAAGAAGTATTAAACTCTCAAGTTTGGTTTCATTAGATAGCCAACATGCGACTTTCAATCATATGCGTTGTAATCTTGGGCCAATAGACAAAAAATAGCCCAAAGTAAAAAAGCTGGCAAGGAACTAAAAACCACAAGGGCTGGTTTCGAAGCATTTTTATTGTGATTTCACTAGCCTTTTTACCACAATTTTTAGATTTAGGTCTAATACCACAACAAATTTAATTGAAATTCGCATATTGGCTATTTGATGAGATAAGAGCTTTTTAAGATCTCCTTGTTAGAGGGTTACCGTATTTCCTCTAATTTAGCCCCGAGGGCTAAATTTTTTGGATGACTAAAAATCTTTAAATTGTAAATCAAAAATGGCCCTAACTCTGAAGTTCTAGTCACAAAAGAGGGGGGGGGGGCTGAATTAGAGGAAAGACGGTATGTTAAAAAAAAAGCTTAGTTCAGTTTGAAGATTCTCTTAAATCAGGTTTACCTTTCACTGACCTTCATAGCCATGATAAAACATAAGTGGAAATGTAAGCACCATATGCTGTGACCAGCAGAACAATACTGCTTAGATACAGCTTGGTGTTTAGTTTATAATACCTAAATTTGGGAGATGAAATACACATAAACATTAGAAATAAGTTTTTTTTTTGTTGTTTTTCAGTTTTTGTAGCATTTATGGCATTAGCAATAAGACCTTGATATAAGTTTTCAGTTTACAGCAGGAGCATTATGTGGTTCCATGGTGTAATGGTTAGCACTCAGGACTCTGAATCCTGCGATCCGAGTTCAAATCTCGGTGGAACCTGGTCACTTTTTTGTTTTTTTTACTTTTCAGGTTTTGAAAATTAGGTTTTGAAAAAATACTCATAATATACAGCAACTAGCCTTGTCCGTTTTTTTTAGAGTGAGCTTGATGGAAAAAATGTGGAATATGTCAATATTCCACACTTTCTCAAGTTACAAAAATAAATTTTGCTGTGAACTTTTTACTTCCTATTGAAAAAAGTTAGATTTCTAGGCAGTGTCGATTCGTCTTGGATAGGAAAGAACCTAGAGAAAAAGTTGAGAGAACGACAAGCATGGTTTGTAATCACCGACGAAAGCGGCTTATTGCCAAGAATGTTATAAATCTTTGTTATTTTGCTTATACAAAATAGGGTGTATGGAAAAATTAAAATTAAAAAATTTTCTGGAAAAAATATTGAAACAAAATTGCTTCTTCGACGGGAAAAAGTAACCAGGTTCCACCGAGATTTGAACTCGGATCGCAGGATTCAAAGTCCTGAGTGCTAACCATTACACCATGGAACCACATGCTGATCGTGGAGCAAATGAAAAGTAAATAAAAATATATTTAATATTTTTTGATAACTATTTTATACCTTGATATGCTCTATCTATCGATTTTTTTTCAATTTATAGTATGAAGTAATTTTAACCATTTCTAAAAAAATTTAAATTTTTAGTCTATAACGAACCTAATAGGCATGCAAACACACATCAGCCGGTCAAAAGCAATAAAAATAGAAAAGCAGCTACCATAGCTGCTCCGAATGCAGAAAATATCTGAAGGAGAACGCATTCTCTTGCAAGAATAAATCTTTTGCCGGATATTTGCAAATAAGGTGTGACCAAAAATCCGGAATTGTATAGGAAATTAGAAAGTGCGTTCATAGCAATTAATATGTTGCAAGTGCTATGTAAAGATCTGAAAAAATTGGATTTTTCAAAAAAGGTTTTATGTAGACATACTTGGTCTTGTATGTGACTAAAACTAGAATCCCACTGAAGATTATTCCAACAGATGCCAGAAAAGTCCTTATTGATATGAGAATAATCATAGAAGTTGGCAGGCCTGTTTGTTTATATAACATATAGAACTGAAAATAAAATAATTTTAATTCTTCAACAAAAAGTTTGCAGGATAATTTTTTAAATTGAGTAAAAAAAATTATCGAAAATCCTAATTATATTTTGTCCAAAAGTGCCATCCGCAATCTCAAAATATGTTTTCAGCATGTTTCAGGCAGAAAACATAATGTAATGTAAATTTAACTTTTTTGCTCAGGTGCAGGGTTGACCAGCGTATGTTACGACGGATTCGGACTTGCGTGTTAAAAATTA
Organism: Ditylenchus dipsaci; assembly: GCA_004194705.1. Classification (NCBI taxonomy): domain Eukaryota; kingdom Metazoa; phylum Nematoda; class Chromadorea; order Rhabditida; family Anguinidae; genus Ditylenchus; species Ditylenchus dipsaci. The sequence goes on from SADC01001299.1 coordinate 389,679, forward strand.
TTTCTTTGAAATCTTCTCCGGGCATCAACTCAGTGAGTTACGAAATAAAAACATGATTTTTTATTAGGATAATTTTCTATTAGGGGCCTCCTAAAATAAACAAGTTCGAAAATTTGACCAATGCTTGGAACCAATGCTTGAAATTGGACATTCTTTACTTCGGGGAGGAGGAGGTTAGGTGCCTCATAAAATCATGTTTTTACTCTAGCAACTCACTGAGTTGATGCCCGGAAATATTTAAAAGACACAATTTTGATCGATTTCTTGCTAACATACGCTGGCCTACCCTGCGCCTAGGTCTTCGCCTGCGCTTTAAATTATTCATAAAAAATGTTGTCCTGACCCTCGAAACATATTTTCAGCTTGCTTCATGCCTAAAACATCTGAAAAAGTGGTTGAAACATGATTTTCAGTGATTTTAGCATAAATCAGCAAAACTAAGGCCAAAATTAAAAATTCTACAACAAAAATTCAATAATTATATCTTTAAAATCGTTTTTGAGCTTTCGATCTGTTGAAGTAGACGAAGTGGAAAAATCGGGGTATGAAAAAATTTCAGAACTTAGACCGGAACGAAATTTTGGGGTACGTAATTTCGGAGTCAACTGTAAGTACCATTTTAGATTTTCACCAGAGCTAAAATAGATGCTTACCTCATTTTCTTCAATAGAATTCATCATTCTGATCAATCAAATACAAATACTTTTGAGCTGTAAGTCAAGACAAGTTATCAACGTCAACTTTAAAAGAGGTCTGTTTGCTTTATACTATAGTTGTGGTTAAAAGGGGACAGACAATAGAGGAGGATCTGTTCACACTAGAAACGGCGTAAGTTATCTTTGTTCATTCTATCACAGTTTTTTGTACTGATTCTCGTCATGCCATTCGTTGTTTAAAGTACATTTGTGAAAATCGAGAAAAAAGCAGTCATAATTTTTTCAAATCTCATGGCATGTACCGTATATCTTCTAGTGAGGCCCCATGGCTTCAGAGGTGTTGAAAGATAAGGCCTGACCTTGAATAAGGCCTAATAAGGCCTAAAAGCATATTCTAATAAGGCCCCACCTCCAAAGAGGTGTTGAAAAATAAGGCCCCATGGGTTCTTTTTAAAAGATATACGGTAATTCGAAAGTCTACAAAAATTGTCCAAGACATTTGAAATTTAAATTTCATTCCAAAATATCCTGATTTGTTTTATTTCTTGGCTTTTTTTGGTTTATTCCGCTGAATATTCTTTATTCATAGCTTTTGAAAGAAAAACTACAGTTGAACCTTGAAAAACCGCCACCGCTGGTGACGTCGATTTGGTGGCGGTCTATCGGTGGTGCCATTGTTGGGGTCCTACAGTCAATACACAACATAAAGACCTTTTGTTAAAACAAAAATAACATTCAAAACGATTTAACCGGCTGAAAATGAAAAAACGACAAAGAAAATGACGAACTAAAATGCAAACAAAAAATATTGACGAAAACTCAAAAACTCTTTGGTATTTAGTTAAAAATTTCAAAAAAATGTTGTAAAATATATTATGTGGCGGTTTATTGAGGGTAATTTCATTAGACAAGACCGGGTTGGAAGTGGCGGTTAATTGGGGAAACTTTTGTTTGTTTCTCTGCTGGGCAACCAACTTTAGCCCTAGGTGGCGGTTTGAACAAAGTGGCAGTTTATCCAGGTTTGAGTTTAAAGGGATACCAAGGCAATTTTTAGGGCTACCTCAACACATATATAGCCCAAAAACGGGTACATTGTAGACAAACCTTACAACATTTGAATATACTAGCACAGATATAAAAGTGCAACCTTAGAAAGCTATGTTTTGCCGAGATATAGTGTATTTTCAGTGGTTCTGAAAGGTGAAACTATTATTTGCTGTTTATTGACACAGTAAAACAATCTGCGATGAAATAAGTGTTATAGCAACCAATTATTTATACCCAATTTCTGCAAATACAATTTAACTTTAATAGAAAATAAGTAAATTTGGTACTTTAATGTTTTAATTTGATTTTACAAGTCAACTTAATTCAACTTCTGCAATTTCGTTGAACTTTTTGTTGCTAAATAAAACAATAAAAAATTGCAGAATTTTTTTACAAATAATGATGAGAAAGCACTTTTTTACTACGGGCAATCCCCTGTGTGAAGTTCACTATTTTACTTACTTCAAATATTAATAGGGTGATAATTTTAAATTTGTAAATAAAAAAAGGAAAATTAGGTCAAAACGAGTTTTTTATGATACCGTATTCACTCTTTTAATCGCCCATGGGCGATTATTTTTCAACCTTAAAAAGTCGGAAAAATTGGGTCGATTTTGAGATTTTTGCGTGTTCGACCGAAATTTGTAAAGCGGAATCAGGTAAACTCGTGGTAACTAAGACAACGCAAAAACATATTTGCAAAATAATTTTTTTAAACTGAGATATAGGTCCTTAAGAGTGGGCGTTTATTAGAGGGTGGGCGATAAATAGAGTGAATGGCTGTAACCATAGTCGGGGTCAACTTTTAGGGTCAAGTTTTTCTTAAATTCAAAAATGTCAATATTTTCCTTAATATTTTTATTTCGACATTTATGACCCTAGTGCAACTTTTTGTGCTCTACACGAAAATATAGGCAGTTTTTCCGAGTGACTTATAAAAATTCGACGCAGAAAAATCGGTGAGTAAAAAAAGTTGAGGGGTCGACTCGACTATGTTTACAGCCAATACAGCACTGATCTAATCTTTATAATGGCTTGTTCACGTTGTTAGAGTTCGGGTAGAGGTGTTCATGTACTCAAAACCCGAACTCAAACTCTAACTCTAACTCGATGGTGTTCACGTACATCGAGTTAGAGTTAGAGGTCGAGGTTGAAAATGTTCATGTATATAGCTTAGATAGCTCAGAATCTCACTCCAAAGCCGTCTAAAGCCACTAAAAGTAGTTTTTAGGAGGTTTACTAAAATAAAATCCAAGTTATATACATGAACACCTTCAAATCCAACCTCGAACTCTAACTCTAGGTACATGAACACCCTCGAGTTAGAGTTTGAGTTAGGATCAGAGGTGTTCACGTAACCAAAATCCCGAACTCTAACTCTAACTCGATGGTGTTTCACGTACATCGAGTTAGAGTTAGAGGTCGAGGTTGAAAATGTTCATGTATATAGCTTAGATAGCTCAGAATCTCACTCCAAAGCCGTCTAAAGCCACTAAAAGTTAGTTTTTAGGAGGTTTACTAAAATAAAATCCAAGTTATATACATGAACACCTTCAAATCCAACCTCGAACTCTAACTCTAGGTACATGAACACCCTCGAGTTAGAGTTAGAGTTAAGATCAGAGGTGTTCACGTAACCAAAATCCCGAACTCTAACTTTAGGTACATGACACCCTCGAGTTAGAGTTAGGATCAGAGGTGCTCACGTAACCAAAATCCCGAACTCTAACTTTAGGTACATGAACACCCTCGAGTTAGAGTTAGAGTTAGGATCAGAGGTGCTCACGTAACCAAAATCCCGAACTATAACTCTAACAACGTGAACAAGCCATAATACTGGGTCAATAAATTTATTTATAGAAACACGAGCACAACAATCGTATGAGTTTCAAACAACAAAAAATAAAGGGTCAAAAAAGTTTTTGACGCTGGAATCGGATTCAGCGTCAAATTTTGGGTCTAGGGGTGCATTGGACAGAAGAAAATGGTATGTTGCCGCATTGTTCGGCCCATTTGACGTTTAATGTGAAACTCATACGATTGTTTGCTCGTGTTTCTAAAATTTCGGAAGCCATACTTCCCGAATAAATGTAGTGACGCAATTTTCATAACAACTCGGTAAGTTCGCGGTTGTTTATATACGACTTGCAAAGTTTCTGCATGGGTTTCATAATTTTTCACTGAACGTAACACATGATAACCAACAGATGGGCTCAATAATCAAAGTTTACTACGTAAAATTAGAAGGAATTTTTTTGAGGGGTTTCCAAATTTCGATTCCGCGTTTTAAATTTTAATTTCAAACCCCATCAAAAAGTTTTTTTCGTATTTTTCAAAACCAATTTTTGATTTTGGAGCCTATATGTCAATTTTCATTGCCTTCTATTAACTCATGAGACCGATGTGTCGTTGCTGCGTTAGATCCAAATAATCGTTTGTTAAAATATGTGTAGCCGATTTTTAAAGATAGTGGCTATTGAGGATATATTATACGTGACTTCAAAAAGGTTCGACTTTATTAGGCGAAACACTGAGAACAAATAATAATTGCAATAAATTTTTAACGAATCATGAAACCGCCCTTTTCAGATATGGTATATTCGACCTAAAAAACTCCTTTTGACCTATCGTATTTCCTCTAATAAGCGCCCCGGCGCGATTATTTTTCAAACCTCCAAAAATCGGAAAATTTGGAATTAGATTTCGAGATTTTTGGTTGCTCAACCAAAATTAAAAGTAGAATCGGTAGAGCTCGTGGGAGTTAAGAAAACGTATCAAACAACTTTGCAAATATTGCTTATACACTGAGATCCAGACCCTCAAAGTCGGGGGGGGGGGGGGGGAGCGCTTATTAGAGTGGGGGCGCTTATTAGAGGAAATACGGTATTTTTCCTTTTTTATTAACAAGAATGCAAAATGATCATCCTACTAATGCTCAGACTAAGTAAAATAGTTAAAAAAGCACACGAATATAATGCAATCTCAGCCACCTGAGCACTGGCAGTGATTCTATAATGGAGCCAATAGAATGCCTAACTAGCTGTTTTTAAAAAGTATTAGAACTTTTGAACCACCGGTACTTTTTAAGTAGCTAGTTTGAGAAAACATTTAAACTTAGATTTTAAAAAATCGCTCGAAAGTTATTGTATGACGTATGGTCAATATTCTAGAGCAGTTGCCCTAAATGTCTAAGAGAAGGTAATATATAGTAAATGGAATTAAAGATATAGATGACTAAAAATTTTCCTTGTTATCATATCTGCAATAATACAGAACTAGCCTCCCAAGTTCCCGTTGTCAAACACGAGCATCAGAAGTGGTGCTTCCAAAGTGCGGCCACAAAATATCCACAACCAAAAATAACAAGAATTGTAAATAAGGCAGATCGCAAGGCTTAAGCCATATAAGGCTTGGTACCGCCAATCTTCTAATCAGCCAATCCTCCTTACTTCTAAGAAGTATGTCTCAGACCATGAAAATTATTTTGAAAAGCTGTGAATTAAATTCATTTTTATCCCCACTCATTTAACTTTTACTCGTAGCAGGTCGATGACATCAGGGGGGACTAAGCCAAATCTGTTGCCAATAAATATCCGTTTTTTGTACGGCTTTATATTTAAAAATAATAATTTGGGCGCTACTGCAATGTACCCTTCCCAAAAAGTGCTACCAGAATATACCCCACCCAAATATTTAGGATTAGGCTCAGGCCTAGCCATTACTATCATGGGCTTTTGCCCAACTTTTTTTTTCAAAAACGGTGGGTTTAGGTATATTCCAGTAGCTTTTGGGATGGGTATATTCCAGCTGCGTCAAAAATTGCTTAAAAGTTGACTTTTCTAATATGCTTCATCGAATAAGTTTGTCACCATTCAAACGTTCGCACATTCGGATTGCGTTTAGTGCCGAAAGCAAAAACAAGTGATGATAAACCATTAAAAACTGTTCAAAATAGGTATTTGCTGAATACTGCCTCTTGCACATCCAATGGTTGAAGCAGCTTGCATCAATCTGCAGTATGTGAAGTATTCCCGAATAATATGGCCTCCATCTTGTTTACTTCCAACTATAGAGTGATCAAGGACCAATATTTATTGTCACCGTGCCCTGAGTCACTGACTATTCTTTTCTCTGCCATAAATCCACCAATATTTGTTTTCAAAATACGATTAAAAATCCACTGCTTCTTTTGGTAAAAATTCTAGTTTATCAAAAGAGAGTATTTTTTTATATATAGTCGACCTTCGATACTTCGTGACCCCGGTAAGACGTACTCTCGGTAGTACATACTTCTTGGAAGAGGTCTGGTTGGTTGGATTTACCTTATTATAAGGCAATTGGTACCGCTGATAGTACGTATCTTGTCCTCTATAACCACTAGAGTCGACCTATTGGCTACCAATCATGACTACCGTAAATACTCTATTAAACGGCCCGGGCCGTTTATTTTTCAACCCTAAAAAAGTCGGAAAATTTTTTGGTCGATTGTGAGATTTTCGCGTGCTCAACCAAAATTTGTAAAGTGGAATCAGGTAAGCTCGTGCTAACTAAGAAAACGCAAAAACAGATTTGCAAAATTATTTTTTGAAACTGAGATATAGGTCTTTAAGGGTGGGCGTTTATTAGAGGGGGGGCCGTTTAATAGAGTATTTACGGTATCTAGCATTATGTATTGTTTTTGAGTTGGAATCAAATGAATGTTTTTCAAAATATGTGTACCCAATTTTTAAAGATTGTGACTATAGAGGATATGATAGTTGTCTTCGAAAATTATATTTTATTAGGGTAAACATTGAGAGCAAACAGTAATAGCAACAAATTTTTAACGAATCATAAAACTGCCCTTTTCATATTCCTAGTCCCGGTCTCCAGGGGGTACGTACTATCGAAGGTTGACTGTATTATATATTTTACAGCATAATTTGTGACTGTCGATGACCTAGTCCGATGTATTGATGCTGAACGATGGCGAAATTCAAAACGCTGCTTGATCCAAAGAAAATATAATTGCAAGTCAAAATTTTTATTCCCCAAAACAATTTAGGGAAAAGTAAAAAAAATGAAAACAATTTTTGTTTCCTTTGAAAGCAACTACTGAATAAAAATGTTCGGAGAATGGTTTGGTATCAACCAAAGCTAGTGTGTGTTTGTGATATGCATTTTTTGTGTGTATATTGAAAGCAAATATATATAAAAAACGGCTTTTTATTCGTTTTTTCGTAAAAAGGGAGGGACAGGGAGCAAGCTGTCTAAAACACCAGCACAGCAACTTCACACAAAAATTAAAACAATTTTAAGTTTCAAACAGCTTTGATAAGCCTCATTAAAAGTATGACAGTGAAGAAACTTATAATTTGCTTTACAAATATAAATTTTGATAGAATCATAAAAAAAAAAAAAAAGTAATTCGTCTTTAAATCTTTGTCTTTTGAGTCTTGAGAACATTTTTAAATTGCAACTGTAACGCACTGGTTAACCCCTTAAATGTTTTTGGAGACACCCGCTTCCGCGTATTTGAATACATAAAATGGAAAAACTACTTCGACAAATTTAGTAAATTAAAGTTGCCTTCTTTAGAATGGCTTGGATCAACATATTTTCGATTTTTATCGTATTTGCTCCACAATTAGCATGTGGTTCCATGGTGTAATGGTTAGCACTCAGGACTTTGAATCCTGCGATCCGAGTTCAAATCTCGGTGGAACCTGGTTACTTTTTTCCTTTTTTCCATCAGACAATAAAGAATACAGTAAAACCGGGGCTTCCATCTGTAATTGTTAATAAGATTTGTACTCATTTTGGGACTCCAAATCTTTTTATTATTATTTTACGTCGAAATCGTAATTTTTAGCACTAAGAGAGCAAAACGCACTCAATAGGATAGCATATTTCCGCTAATATTTTTCAAAATGTATTCTTATGTTTAGCAAATAAACTTATTTTCGAAAGGTTCGGAAAATCTCCATTAATAGACCTTTCCAAAATCCGGTATTTTTTTTACTAATTCTTTGCGTTTTTAACCCACTTTTTGTCGTCGGATACCAGGCATGTTTTAAATCAAAATTTTGAATAGATTCTATGCAACATTTTAGTATATTGGTTATTATACAGTCGAGTCTCTACATATAAGAACACAAAAATTTTGCCTGGTTGGCCTTGAGTAAGATTAAACCAAACTTAATGTCCTTATAAAGACACTTCACGTAAGGACAGTCTCTATATGAGGACAGCAAGTGGCGATCTCAGCACTATAACCAACCCTTTTCATTAAAACAGCGGCAAAAAATTTCTACGTAATTTCAAATTACTTTTCGTCTCAGCTGAAAAATGTTTTCTTTTCAAAAATTCAAACTTTTTTCTTTAGTTCTCTTTTCTTTGTGTTTTCAAGTTTAAGCTTCAATGTTTGATGAATGTGGCGAAATGGGTTATACAAAAACACAGACTCATGAGAAGTTTGGCTCTATATGTGTTCGTGGAACTCCCAAAAAAATTTGCCTTGGTCCCCCTGTTGTTTTTTTTTCGTAATTTTTTGAAATTTGTGCCTTGGTCCCCCTGTTGATTTGTTTTGATATTTTTTTTCAAAAGTCTTAAAAAGTAAAATTAGAGGAACGATTCAGAGGAACGTCGGAAGGCCATCTACAGGGATACATTTCTGAGGCAGTTTTTCGAATGAACACGAATGCAATGAAAATGAACGTGTTTGAGCATATAATTGATGTTATTCACAGCATGGTGTTCGAATAGTTGGCTGAAAATGTGTTTTTTCTCGAAATAAAGAACACTGTATGCAAGAACTCGTACTTTAAAAATTCTTGGCTGAGCCTTAAGTATGTGAGCCCTTGTCCATTTACTACGGTGGACAGAAAGGTGAACTTCCATTGAATTAAGGGTCGCCGAAGGCCGGCCAGGTGAAAAACCCTTTAAGGAATTTTTCTCTTTAATGATTTTTTTACCTGGCCGGCCTTCGGCCGACCCCTAATTCAATGGAAGTTCACCTTTCTGTCCACCGTAGTAAATGGACAAGGGCTCACATACTTTAAAAAAGGTTTTTGGCTGTTTGATACTTTTAAGACTTTTGAAAAAAAATATCAAAACAAATCAACAGGGGGACCAAGGCACAAATTTCAAAAAATTACGAAAAAAAAACAACAGGGGGACCAAGGCAAAATTTTTTTGGGAGTTCCACGAACACATATAGAGCCAGAAGTTTTCTACATGAGGACAGCAAACCAAGCGTAAATATAATGAGACTTTATATAAGGACACTCCTGATAAAGATACCCTCTATATAAGAACGGCATGAGGCTGTCCCTTATGTGACCTTATATAGAGACTCGACTGTATTGGGTTTATCATTAATTATTGTGATTTTTTCGCAAAGTTTTGCTCTAATTTTTTCAAAAAATTCAAATTTTTAAAAAATAAACCGTTAAAAAGTACTTAAAATAAATGAGTTATTAATATAAATTTTAATTGCATTTAAAAATTGGTTAAATGTTATGACAAACATAGACATATAAAATAGGACAAAAAGTGATGAAAATCAACAGAAGATTTTGAAATTGCAACTGATTTGGATACAAAAATGGTTAGATTTGAGTACCTTGTTTTAGCGCAGTTAAAAAGATATAAACCCATTTTACAGAATAGCTTTGGAAAATCTGAGTGTTGACCTATGACTTTTTAAAATCAATTTCTTTAAAAGATGACCAAAACCGGGCTTTTTACAATTTTTAGCTTAAGGTTGAAAAATAGACGGATCTAACAGTATATTAGAGAGAATACGGTAACTTCGTAAAAGCCCAAGTGCATCCCCTCTAAGTGCACCCCCCCCCCTCCCCTAGTGCACCCCCTAGTGCCTAGTGCTAGGGGAAGATTGCCAAAAACGAAAATTGCCAAACGTATGTTTTGCCAAAACGAAGATTGCCAAAACGAAGATTGCCAAAACGAAAATTGCCAAAACGAAAATTTTGGGACCGGCCTCGGAGTATCACTATACTATTAGGTTGTAACATAAGTTCCCAGCGTTTTATTTGACGGTATCTCCTGACACGAATGATTGCTGGCCTTATGCCATGTTATTTACCAAAATGAAGCCCTGTATTTGCTCTTTCATACGCGCTATAATTTACCCTTGTGTGCTTTAATTTTTAATCAGTTATAGGCAATTGAAATGGATTGTCAAGTTGACAAAAAATCACATTTTCGACACCTTCTTCTTTTTGCTTTCAATCGAGGCCAAAAAGCTGCACAAGCTGCTCGGACATTTGCGCTGTGTACGGAGAGGCTGCTATTGGCGAAAGCACTGCCCGTGAATGGTTTGCCAAATTCAAAAAGGGCATCTTTGACCTTGAAGACGCTTCCCGCTCCGGCCGTCCAGTCGAGTTTGATGAGGACCGTCTGGAGTCTCTTTTGAAGGAGGATGGCCGTCAAACAACTCGGGAATTGGCTGAGAAGATGGACAGCAATGCAATGACCATTTCCCGTCACCTTGCGGCTATGGGAAAAGTGCAAAGGCTTGGAGCTTGGGTCCCCCACGAGCTTACGGAAAAGCAAAAGGAAAAGAGACTTACTGCCGCTGCTCAGCACCTTGCTCGTCACCAAGGAACACATGGCCACAAGCAGCGATTTTTGTACCGAATTGTAACTGGAGACGAAAAATGGTGTCTTTATGTAAACATGAAGCAAAAAAAGAATGGGTCAGCCCTGGTGAGTGATTTGCCAATGATTTGCGCGGAGTTACGTTTGAAAATAATGAGGAACTCGAAGATTGGCTTCAAGATTGGTTCGACTCTCGACCTGGTGACTTTTGGCGGAAGGGAATCGACAAATTGCCGGAAAAATGGAAGGAAGTGGTAAATAACGATGGAGACTACATTACTGAATGATATGCAACTGTTGATGTATGTTTCTTTTATGAAACACCAATAAAATTTTGAAATTCAAAAAAAACGCTGGGAACTTATGTTACAACCTAATAGATATGTAGTATATGTTCGTATTCACTAAGCTTTCATTTGTTTTGGCAATTTTCGTTTTGGCAATTTTCGTTTTGGCAATCGTCGTTTTGGCAATTTTCGTTTATGGCAATTTTCGTTTTTGGCAATCTTCCCTTAGCCGGGGGGTGCACTTGGGTCATTTTTCACATATTTTTTTAATGTTTTTATGTTATTGTCTTGAAGGGAAAGTCATTATTTTGAACTTCTTACACCACCAAAACCACTTGGATAGTGCTCAAAGCATCTGGATAAATCTAAACCAGCTGGATAGCAGGGATGGACATCGCATGATTTTTGTCTCCATCCTCCGGCTCCGGTCTCCAGCCCAAAATTGCACTCGGGGGGACTTAGAGGGGGTGCACTTGGTATACTGTCGGTAACTTAAATAGCTGTAACGTAGAATTTCAAATAAATCAAGTGAAAAAGACAGAAAAAAGTGACCAGGTTCCACCGAGATTTGAACTCGGATCGCAGGATTCAGAGTCCTGAGTGCTAACCATTACACCATGGAACCACATGTCGTCTAATTAATGAAGAGATTACATGATTTAAAGACGAAAAAGCAATTTTCTTCAAAAAGCAAACATTTTAATAAAGTTTAAAATTTGAATAACGGGAGAACTTGTTAGAAATAGCAAGACTGCAATATTTTCACAGTTATTTTTTGTCAAACAGTGGCTGCATACACAAAGTCTGGCTTTATTTAAATTGAGCTGAATAAGTTGGTATTAGGTGACTAAAACTAGGTGACAAAATTCTACTCCATCCACAGCTACGCAACTGCTTTTTCTTAACAAAGCAGTTTATGAAGCAAGTATACGAACAAAAAAGGGCAAAGCAAATAAAAATAGTGCAAAGACCGTGATTTGAATTCTGGTTTGAACTTTTATGAAGCATCTGTCAATTTCAATGTCACTTTTTTGGTGTGGCTATTTATGTTGCTATTGGCTGTAATTATAGTCGTGTTGAGGGTCAACATTTTAGGGGTCAATATTTTCTAAAAATCAAAATATCGATTTTTTCATGAAAAGTACCAAATCTGATATTTTCAACCCCCCATCAACTTTTTGAGCTCTGCAAGATGGCTTTAACAGAAATTTGAAATTTTTTTTCTACAAAATTTTGGCAAATGTTGACCCCTATGTTGACCCTCAACATTTTTTACCCACCGATTTTTATACGTCAAATTTTCATAAATAACTCGGAAAAGCTGCTTATATTTTGTGTAGAGCTCAGAAAGTTGCCTTAGGGTCATAAATATCAAAATAAAAAAATATAAAGAAAAATATAAATATTTTTTGAATTTAAAAAAATGTTGACTCTAAATGTTGACCCCGACTAGTCGACTATGATTACGGCCATTCTGTAAAATGCTATAAAAACAGTGACACGTACAAACTGTATGTGTTCAAGTAATCCTTTATTAAACAAACATATTTAGACATCTTACTTTTTGATAAATTATCATGAGTAGGCTATTTTTCATTTAACGTTCTTTGCATTACTCCTGCCCGCCTTTGGTTTCCTTAGCTTAGAGATAATCGTTGAAGTCTTGTTGTGAACAACCACATTCTCTTGTTTGCCATACATTTTGGACTTAAGCTGGCTTTCCGCGGTGTTGGGCAAGTGTGATTCCTGTTTGACCCTCTCAAACTCAACTAAAAACAATTTTCGAGTTCAGAAAGGAGTGATCTTTACTGACATGACACTCTAGAACTATTTATGCCTAACTTTTTTATAATTTGCTTATTGGTTCACGTGTAGGGTTGTCACACAGTTAACTCGGTTTTTTGAAAATTTTTGACCTTATTTCATGTTTTTATACACTTTTTTGTCTAAAATTTTGAGCATGTCAGCCTGCGATCGAAAGCTTGGAATGTCAGCTACACGATGGTGTAAAAATTTCTTAGATTAATTCATAAAAATGTATTTATTTCAATGAAAACATTTTCGGTTTTTTTCGGGTAATTTTACCCGAAATTACCCGAAAAAACCGAAAATGTTTTCATTGAAATAAATACATTTTTATGAATTAATCTAAGAAATTTTTACACCATCGTGTAGCTGACATTCCAAGCTTTCGATCGCAGGCTGACATGCTCAAATTTTAGACAAAAAAGTGTATAAAAACATGAAATAAGGTCAAAAATTTTCAAAAACCGAGTTGACTGTGTGACAACCCTATTCACGTGCAAAACCTGAAAAATAATGGCAAAACAAATGTTTCGGGTTGGTTTGAAAACCTAGAACCTTCGAAGCAATTTGGGACATTTTTTTAGATGTTCGAACTTATTTGAGCACGCGCTAACACAAAATGACCTAATCTGCAAACTTTTTGCGAAAATTCGATTGAGTGGATCATAATTCCAGTCAGATAGGCTGAATCGCTCAGATTTCCACCCTGAAACATTCTCAACCATTTGAAACCATCCTAAACTGCTCCAAATCAGTATGTAAATACTCTAAATCTGTGTTCAGGGTGGTTTTAGATGGTTGAGAATGCTTCAGGGTGGAATTCTGAGCGATTCAGCCCATTTGACTGGAATTCTGATCCACCCAATCGCTTTTTCGCAAAAAGTTTACCCGCTTTAGTAAACCGCCAAAAAACCAACTTTCAGGGTCTTCTGGCCACTCTGGGGTGGTATTTTTTCTGCCTATAAAATTCAAATGACTGCAAAATCTAATGCAGCATTTGACTAAAAATTCAAATTTGATGGTCTAAATCAATAATTTGGTGGGTTAAACGAGTATTCAAATTTGGAGGGGTAAAAAAATTAATTTGGACAAGTTAATCAATAATTTGGCGGGGTAAAACAATTTGAGCCATTATTTCCTATGTCTTTGTTTCGGAGCTAGTCTTGGGCTGACTCCCTGGGAAACCGATTAGGTAAATTCTTATTCTTTGATTTTATCGAAAGTTGCCTTTTGGTGTAAAGTAAACATTCTAATTTTAAAAAAATCCCACCTATTTTGCTGCGGCTATCAAATTCCGGCTCAAAAGTTTCTTCGGCTGGGAGATTTTCTCGTTGGAGTTGTTGTCTTTGATCTTCTTTTATTTGATTTTGAAACTGCTTGTAGCTATTGTCTTGGATCATCTGGTTGTAGTTTGTGGGCACCCTTAACTGCAACCCATCAGCTGTAGCCACCAGGGTCAGCACGTTGTCTGGGTTGACCATGGATGAGCCTCAAATTATACAGTTTATTACACTTTCCAGGTGAATTAAGTTACCTTTGTGACCAGCCAGTTGACCCCAAGCGCCGAACATGTGGTTGGTATTCCTGCGACAGCAAATCAGGTTCATGAATTTTGTCCAAATGTCATGGCAATTGCCGAGAATCTAAATATGGTAGGTACATAGATAAAAGTTATTATTTTTTTTCGATAAAAGTTATTTTCTTGTAATTTGTGTTTTTACTGTCCCAAACAAAAAACACTAATTCCGATATTTGAAAATGCTTTTTGATTAGCTTAGGTCGAACTTCTTCCTGAAGAGCAGCATACTGATTTAGCTGTGAGTCCTCTAGAAAAATCCAAGTCGAGAGATTATCTTGATATGCGAGCAGGAACGCCAATGTCTGGCGTTGGCAGAGGAAGTGATGTTTCGTCTGGTCGAAAATTTGATGGGTTTCAGCTTCTGAAATCTAAATTTCTGGCCTTTCAGACATCAGAACTTTTGGCAGAAAAGAAATTGGTTCACTAAATAATCAAAGATCAAGAAATGCCGGGAAGGTCGAAAACAGGGATTTTAGAAGCTATTCATAAAATGCTGTAGGCTCCAGCAATTTTCTCGGTCAGTTAAAGCCATCCCATCACCAGTTCCACCATCTACTTCAACAGCTCTATATAAAAAAAATTTTTGCGCCAATGATACTTAGCTGCTGTTCAGCGGCCCATCTGAGCGCTTTTTTGACATTTTTATTTATTATTACTTTATATCTAAAGCGGCAAACCTAAGGCACTTGCGAAAATATTGGGTCCCAAAAATTTACTTGAGAGTGCATCGTGTTCATGGAGTCATTTAAAAATGGAGACTCACCAACAGTGGAGTTATGAGCGGGAAGAAAAATCTTAATAATAATTCTTATAGTTTCCGAATAGTGCTACTCGAAACCGACTTAAATCTCACTTACCTCAAATAGGTGATGGTAGTGTCTAACTCTTGAGGAAATTCGAACTCTACGCCATCATATTGGGCCAACAATTCGCCGCTGTTTCGAATCTGAGTAATGTGTATAAAATAAGGTGAATGTAAAATTGGGATTGTACTTGGACAAAGAAGCTCATGCAAATATAAGGTCCCTCAATGAAAAGGTAGGCCTGAAAAAATTATTATTGAGAAAATTTTCAACAAGACTGAAACCAACCAAAGTCATAAACAGTACTAATCTTCCCAAAACTAAATGGTCTTGTAGAGCTCTGGACTCCATTATGAAGGAACCTGAAAAACTCAAATTTAGCATTCCAATCTCTAAAATATAAAAGCTGACTATAGTCCTGTGGTTTATTAGGTAGGGAGCGAGTGTCGATCCTGTAGGTCAGCAAAGATCCAAAACAAACCAGCAACACAAACAAACAGCCTCCGTAAATGAGTATTTGGATGAGGGAGTAGATTATGGGCGACTTGCTGCCAATGGCACATAGGTACCGGAACCGGTAGACATGTGTGTAGAAGTTGGGCAGGAATGCTGGCGAAGCTGAAAAATACGTGAAATGACAGACGTTTGTTCAAACTTCAAAAAAAATTGGTTGGTTGGTTAAAATTTAAGTAGCCGAATTTTTTCAACAAATGACTTGAAAAAAATACGATGCGTATTGTAGTTGAAAATTTTCTACTCTATAAAGCTATTTTCGTCGTTTTTTTAAATTCTATTGTTTATTAAAAATTTCAGTCGAAAAGGTGTATTGCCACATTAACCAAAATGTGCCACCATTCCCGAAATCATCAAACGATAAGCAGTACAACCCAGGTTTATTTTCTTCATTAAAATATGTCCAAACAAAGCTTGTCGACCAATTGGTTTGGAAAAATGCACTCGTTTCGCAATCAACGCGATGTTTTAACGTTTTAAAAACGCATTTCTCATTCAATACCCACACTGGCTAGGGGAAACTTGCCAAAAACGAAATTTGCCAAACGTTAAATGGCTACAATATTGTTGACAAATATTATTTCTTGCATCAAATTTCGTTTTCGGCAAAACCTGCGTTTGGCAGATTTCGATTTGGCAAATTTCGTTTTTGGCATGTTTCCCGTAGCCCCCACACTTGCCAGAAAGTTTACGATGAAAAAAAAATCATATTGACTTGTTGATAGGTTACAAAAAAATCTTTTTTTTTCTGTCACGTTTTGAGTTTTTTTCTGCCACGAATTTGCTTTTTTTGCCACTTTTTGCTTCTTGCTGCCACGTTTTGGCTTTTGTCATGTTTTAGTTTAGCCAAATCGTGGCAGAAATAAGCAAAATGTGGCAGAAAAAAGCTTTGTTCTTTTATATGTGACGCATCATGCGTCAGAAACTTTCTGATTCTGACTCTGACTTTGAAAATGTTTGATTGTCATTCTGCCTCTGATTCTGATTTAAAATTTTCTGACTATCATTTCTGATTTCTGACTCTGACTTTGAAATTCTGACTCTCACTTTCAATTCTGACTCTGTCTCTGACTATTGAGAACACTGGACGCATGGTGATGTCAAAATGTCAATTTTGATAGACTGTCCACTATAAAATTGACGGTCAATTTCATCCAGTCATACAAAACTATTGCAATTTTTTAAATTAATCGTCAATTTTCACAGTTGATGGTCAAGTTACAATTGACAGTAACTTTTGACTGTCAATTTCATTGACTTTTTGCCATCAATATTTGCATGTTACAATAAGTAAGACTTTGAGAGTCTGTTTAAGAGTACGTAACCAAGGCTTTTGGCAGGCGCTGCTTCCTACTGGCTATGTCGGTAAGAGTGTGCCATAATTTTTATGAGGAAATTTTATTTGGTATCGATGAGTTTTTTCTACTTTTTAATTCTGAGCCTGCAATGTCTATTTACCAAAACACATGGAAGCAATGGTGAAGATCAGGGAGAGAATGGTGAAGTGTTTTGAGGTGACCAGATGTCTGCCAATCAATCCAATTGCCCTTTCCATAGCCATCAACATCAATGTCAACAGTGTTTCAGCAGGATGAACTAGTAATAATACTAACACAGTCAAGCAACTAATAGTGAAAATGATTATTCTCCTACATTTTGTGTCCACGCATTGACTTTGCAGAAAGTTTCCCCAAAGCACCATCGACCATTGGAGGTGTAGAGCAGCGAGAAAAACATCACCTAGATCATAACAAGAGTTTTTTCTGAATTTTTTTATTTAAAGCTGCAGCCATACCAATATAACGTCGGCTAAATTAATTTTACATCATTGACAAATCGAAAATTGGCTTTTGTATATAACATACCCAAATTCAGCAAGGCTGAAAATCAAATAATTTGACCGAATTTTTCGAAAAAAGCTCCTCATGGCGAAAGTAACTTCTTTTATATAATTTTCACGGCCTAAAACACTGGTGAAAATGTTTTCTCATCCGTACATTCAGGGTGTACCAAAATTACGCGGATGCTCAAAAAAATTGGTTACGTAGACCCTTGCCCCATCTGTTTCCGAATTTTCGGCCCTAACCCTTGGAAAGTAGCTAATTACCTTGCAGACAAAACATCAGATAAAGTATGGTGTTTCTCAGTTTGTAGCTGAAAATATGTTATGATTTTGCAAAAAATGTGATGGTTAAAACCTTGAAAGAATTGTGGCCACCAGCATTATGTTGAAAACAAAGCACAAGATTACTAGAACTGCGAGTAGAATAGAAGAGGTAGCTAAACCACATTATTTTAATTTTCTTTTGTTTGAACAACAAAGACATTCAGCTACCTGTAATACTAGCTGATACTTTTTCCCTCAAAGCAATATCAGCAATGGTTTCGCCTATGGTGACGTACTGGACAGGCAAGGAGTCCATATGGCTTAATTTCTACAATAAGGTTTTTTCTAGCGTAAAATCAATATTTGAGCTGGTAAAATACAGGAGGTCAACACGAATCTGACATGAATTCTCGCAAAAAAAAGAATTTTACTAGAGGTACCTGTTTTTTACCTGCAGTATTTATTCTATTAAAACACCATGGTACTCTATTTTTTAATCCCGTTCAAGGATGGTCTTCAAACAAAGAATGGTACTGTATCAGAACAAATAAGGTGAAATTATTGAATTCTAAAGTTATCAACAAAATTTCAAGTGCTACAGAATGTACGAAACCCATAGATTTTTGAATTTGTTTAAACATTGTAAAGGTGGGAGCAGAGGGCCGTGAACTGAGTGCACAGCAGCCAAATCAACAGATGTAAAGGGGTTTCAGACGGATCCCAGAACGCAATGTCAGTTCACTGGTCTTTGAGTTAAATTTGTAAGGCTGTAGGTGAAAACACGCACCAAAATACTGATTTCCCGCAGTAAATACATGAAAAAGAGTATTATTCGGTGTTTTTACAATCGTAATTTTTTTCAGATTAACATGTAGCCCTGAATCTCTAGTTTCTGATGAGCTATCAACTGTCTCAGTGTGTTTGGAAAAATTTTGAGGAAAACGTGTTTTTATGAAACTACTTCACGTTTTTTAGGGCCATTTATTCTCTCACTTTTCTATATCAGATAAAGCTAACTAATAGCTCATCAGAAACTAGAGATTCAGGGCAACAGGTTGAGCCGAAAAAATAAATTTTACGATTTTAAAACCACCGAGAAATATTCCTGTTTATGTGTTTACTGCGGGAAATCAGTAATTTACTGCGGGAAGTCAGTATTTTGGTGCGTGTTTTCACCTATAGATAGACATAGACTTAGCGTATTTATTCTAAAAGAACGACATGTCGTTCTATCTTTCAACCTCTTATTTTTTTGGCTTTGTGTTAAAAATGCAATAAAATGCAGTTTACCCTTCTAGTTTTGCCTCTAACCATGTCGTTCAAATACGGACTGTCGTTCTACTAGAATAAATACGGTATATAGTCGACTCTCGGGTTAACGACCCTCCGAAAAGTTCGTTCTCGCTATTTATATTTTAAAAAAAATCAACGTAAAAAAAAGTGTCGGACCCTAGGCGGGAAAGAACTTTTTGGATGATGGTTAATCCGAGAGTCGACTCTATACGGGTTTCGATCTGTTTTTAAATATTTTTCTTTTATATTGACCATAATTTTTTTTCCAATTTTCCAGATAACCACTTGATAAAATGACCCTTTTTCCGAAAATGATTGAAATATTGTTTTTCACCCAAATGTCATTCTTTAAATTTCTTGAGATCGATACCCCCGACTTGTATGCGTAGAAGTTTAACACAACATATTCAATCGAAACTTTTTGTAAATAAGCTTAATTAACCAACAAATGGTGTTCAATTGGATGCGCGCAAAGTTTAATAAGAAAGGAAAGGAAAAAGTTGAGAAAAGCACAAGAGGCTCAATAGTAATAAGCAGTCAGGCGTTGTCCTAGCAACTTTTGAAATATTTGTTACCAAGGCAATTATTATATTTGTTGTCTTTACCATCTTGTACAAATGCCAGATGTATTCGTGCTAATCAAACAAAATCTTTATTGTAATCCAAAATTACAGCTGTTGATACATACTAAAATTTCTGAAAATGAAAACTTTTCTAGCCAATATTTGCTCTATCTTTATGGGGTGGTAGTTTTCTGGTGAAATTTTTCGGGCAGTATTTAATTATGCCCGCCAATCTGTGAAAAATTCTTGCTAATTTGTGTTGCTGATCTTTGTTTGGCGACGTAGGTTGGAAAAAAAGAAGCAAATAACAATAGAACTTGAAATACAATCTTTCGTTGTTTTCACAAATTTAAAATTTCATTTATGAAGTCAAAACACTAACACTAAGAGATTTTAGCGCTACTCTGTTTTAGCACAACCCCCCTCCCCCGCCAATATTTTTTTGTACCCCTAAAACCATATATTTTTTTTGAAAAAAGCTGAAATTAGTATGGGTTGTCTCTAAGCCAAAAGGCTATGGCCCAAAGCCTAAGTCTCTTAAGTTAAGTACCGTATTCTCTCTAATTGAGGGGTCGACCCGTCTATTTTTCAACATCCAAAAATATTTTTGACTTCATATTAAAAATGCAATAAAACATGGTTTACCCCCTAGTTTTGGTCTCGTAGGGGACCCGTCTATTAGAGAGGACCCTTCAAATAGAGAGGACCCGTCTATTAGAGAGAATACGGTATATCTTAACTCTTAAGTTAAGTATAAAATTATTGGGGATGGGAGGGCGCTAGTATATTTCCGAGTAGCTGTTTGGGGGGAAGGGGGGGGATAGGCGATGGATAAAACCGAGTATCACCGAGATTTATTTGTGTCACAAATTACAGCGCAGATATTCTAACACTATCCATATGAATATAGTAAGTTTGCCTCATGTTGCCCATTGTTCATAGGCAGAATTGACGGGCTGGCTATTCTCCACTAGACCAACCGATGAAGGCTTCTTGAAAGCTCCAGCCAGAGTTTGGGTCTGAAAATATTACAGCTAAACTATAATAGTGGATTCACTGGAGCAAATACATTGGAGCAAGCCTTCTATTCAGACATCTTACATAAATCTCATATTGACTAAACAAATCAGGAATACTACATACAGCGCATAGTTGCGCTAGCATCAGGCGCCAGTCGCACTATTTTTAAAATGCACTGCAGCACTACCTGCGGTTATATTTTTGGAGCCTGGAGCTTTTTAGCGGGTATTTTTGGCTGGGGTGAAACTATGCAGCAACTATCCACCAAAGGTCATACAGAAATTTTTGAAAATACACAGCTCAAAATCAACACAGCTCATACCCGCTCAAAACCAACTTTTAACTACTTTTACAATATAAAAAACATTGTCGTGAAATAATTTCATAACCCGTCATGTTAATATTTACAAATAGGTATTAGTACACAACACGCGACTACGCTGTCAGTTGCATTGACCACTGCAAGTCACTTCCGTGAGAGTTCATACCAATGCCCGTAATATTCGCACTTGAGCATTTGTCGCGTAGGTGATTCGTAACCAGTCCACTTTATCAGGTTGGCGGAAAAACCTAGCGTTGACTCTAAAGTGGCCAGCACTCTTTAGTAAAATCTATAGCAAGCATCTTTGTTGAGTTTCACAATCAACATTTAAATTCATGAGTATTTGATTGAAATTCTTTAAGCCTAGAAAGAGCACGTTGACCACAATGTGGTCAGGTCACATTTGTGAGCCTTGGTCTGACTACCAAAAGCACTTTTGAGGAAAGCCTTTGTATAATCTATGAAGATGATAATCTCAGCTTCAAAATGGAATATTTCGAGGGCTGATGAGACAATACCCAGCAGAATTTCAACCTAATTTAAGGTGATAACGTTCTGAGCCACGTGATCACATTGTGTTCATATATGTACGAGCTGAATTTTTGAATAACGATGGGTTTAAAGGGCATGCTCGCCATCGATGGGAATATTTAAAAGGCGAGTACCAGGTCAATTCAAAAAAGAATTATTTTCGAATAAAAATTTTCTTGAGTACTCTTCTGGCAATATATGATGAAGAATGATTCGACTATCTAACAGTACACTGCAGTGTAGGTGAATCATTGGTAAAGCGTTGGAAGTCGATCGTCGGTTCGATTCCGGTTGGAAGCAATATTTTTTCTTTACTTTTGCTGAAATACGATATTTTAATTCTCGTTTAAATTGCATTGGTACCCGCCTTTCAAAATATTCCCATCGGCGACGAGCATGCATCTTTAACGATGGGTTGTTCGAAGTGCCCTTTCCAGAGTCAGTAGTTTTCAAATTATAATTGTGAAACCCAACAAGAAATCGGTTAAGTTAATAATAGATCAAAGTAACCCATTTGAACCCATCAGACAGTGTCAATTACTTTAGAGTCAAGGCAAGACTTCTCTGCTATTGCTGAACCTGATACAAGCTTTTGGTAGAAATACCGTATTTCCTATAATAGCAGCCCATGGGCTACTATTTTTCAACCCCCTTCTAGGGGGGGGGCTACTATTAGAGGGTGGGCTACTAGTAGAGGGAGGGCTACTATTGGAGAAAATACGGTAGCTGCTCATAATATCCACTTTCTTGACCAAAATGTCATGCTCTTTTGAGTGACTGATAGAAATCTTGTTAGATGTTGCAAAATAGTCCGAGATATTCATTTTCCGACAAAAACGCGTAATTTCAAAAAAATAGTTTAAAAAACTTCATTGTTAGACTTTTAAAATCTCGCCTTTGCATCAGAAAGTCAAAATTTGTGCTTTTTGCAACGTCACACAAGATTGTTGTCTTGGTACAAATTATCCAGGTACAGTTTTTTCGTAGAGCCGCACCAGCTGAGCAATGACAATGAAAATCAAACCTGTTCTCTCTCGAACTGCCAGGACTCTAGGTCGCGCATTGTGAGCTGTACATAGCTGGTCACCTTAATAAAAAGTTTTCGCATCATGTGAAGTTAGAAAAAATCTCGTTACTTACATAATGCTGAAAAATTACTAGTTATTTTTCAAAAAATTCACTTATGATTTTACACATACCTGCTCCTCAGTTCTCTGGTATTTTTGTAGCATTTCAAGTGCTAACTCTTTCAACTCCTAAACATAGCTTCAGATTTTTCAAAGAGTATGCCAGGAGAAAGTCACCACTAAGTTCAAAGCTTCACATTCGCCTACCAGTCTAAAATTGTAATAAATTGGCCAAAAAGGACATTTGCAAGTCTAACAGCGTAAAAGTATTGGTACTCACTTTGCTAAATCGTCAGGTTTAGAAGGTAGAGCCAAAGAAGGAACAAAACGTTCTTTTTTCAATCGCAAATAGCTTAGAATGTGTCGAAACACCTTGGCGTCCCGATCCAAATAGATATTGCCACCTGAACTGCAGAAATTTATCAATGTATTGAATGATTGAGCACCTACTTCATTGCATTGGAAAAATATTTCTATTAGATTTTGATTAACTTGTTGTTGGTTTGCAACAACTGCAAGGACAAAGTTTTTTCTCGACTTTGAATACACATTTTTTAGTTCCCGGCAACTTATCTACTGCCATCGATTTTCCGGGGAAGTCGACGGGACAAGGAGCAACATATGTAAAATTTTCAATGGCCCGCTCATACCTTTTGAAACTTAAATGCGCTATTTTTTCGGCTATTTTTGGCAGAATTTTGATTACAGCTCCTGTGATTCTAAATTTACCCCAATAGTTTTTGGTGTTAAAAAAGCCCTGTTTTCGGTGAATATAACGCATATTCAAAATTTGTTTTATAGTAGGAAAATGTGTTACATTTTAGCACATTTCAGATATCAAGATGAGTTTAGTTAAAACTAAATATGAAATGCAAAGGTCACTTTTTGAATATGCTAAATCTCAAACATTTTTCAATCATAGTACAAAGTTTGAGTATTTTTCGGATCCTTCTATCCCTGAGCTTCATTTTGAGAGCAATAATTCTTTAGCGGACTTGAAGAAACGCCAAGATATAACCAAAAGTATGCAAAAAAACTGGGGTTGTACAATTCTCCGGAATTTTCAGTTCTTATTTACAAAATTCTAACTTTACTCTAGAAAATTCTCCGGAGAATTCCCCGATTTTCATTTTTCTGGCGAATTCTACAACCCTTAAAAACACATTTTAATTTCAAGAATTATGAGCGGGCAATGATTCCGAATTATTTTTGAGACAATCTGTAGACTCCTCTTTCTATAATGCACTTTTGTTGCCTATAATATGAGATCATGCAAAAGTAAATTTGTTTCCGTATGTGAAGTAGCAGAATGCTCGCTTGCTACAGGCTATTATTTTGCCCGAATGAATTAAATTTTCTTGACTAAAACATTCTTGCCAAAAATTTCATAGTAATGAAATAATAATAAAAAGCTTGCTTTAAAGGAACATACCAGCGCGTTACACCGCAAATTAAGGCGAGGACCAGAAAGTTTTCAAAAATCTTTATTGTTTTCACTCTTCTCATGTCAATTCTGATATTTATGACCTTATCCTACTTTTAAAACTAGGCGAAAACTTTCGTCGGATCAGGTAGAACGCTTGTAGAAGACAGTCATGAGAAATATAAATTGCTGGTCCCCGCCTTAATTGCAGTGTAACGCGCTGGTATGCTCCTTTAAGCCTATATATAGGTATATCCACTCGGAGACCCGAGTTCGATTCTCGTCCAGTGCAATTTTTTGATTTTTTTTATTCTTCAATATTCAGAGCAATTTTTCTATTATATAAAAGTTTAAGATAAAATAATTAGACGGGGGTTACTTTCGAGTGTACTTTGTGACTAAGTTCGAAAAAAACTTACAATCGATAAGACTGATTTTTAAATTGTGATACCTACACTAAAATTTTAGGAACAAAAAACTATTTACTTTTAAACCCTAGTTACTGATCGACATTGTATCCTAAATCTTAATATTCTCACCCTTGTCAGTTCCAATAGCTTTTGCAGTGCCAGGCTTGAACCAATCAGCTAGCCGACTTCTAGGATCAGCCAATAAATCTGTTCTACGAACCTACAAACGACATTTTGTTCATTAATTTCTTCCTAACACCTATTACAGCAAATCCAAACGCTTGAGGTCAATAATTTTATCGAAATCATACCGTGAACTTTTTCCCACCCACCTAAAGTTAACTAACTATTTTGAAATCATTAAATAGAAATCAAACATTGATGTTGAGGATGTCGTCTGCATGCCTTCCTCGAGACATGTAGTGGTTGGAGTTCCTTTGTAACAAACTGCTAGCTCCACTGCTGGCTGAGGAAATCGGTGCTTGCCTCACTACTACGTCCTAAAATTATGATGTTGGATTGCAAAAAATATGGCTACCCTTTTTAGTAGGGCTAAGATTGGTCGCCAGACGTTAATACACATGTAAAAATAACTTAAAATGATCAAAATAACTTAAAATGATATTTTTTTTCGAAACCAACATGTTCTGTTACCCACTTGCCGTGACAAAGTACGCCATGCATGCTTAAAGAGGGAAAATCACGTCTGTGGTGGCGAGATAAGTTTATCATAAAATGAGTTACAGAGATGATTACGAGAAAAGTATCAGAGCCTTTCGGTAAATCCTAGTCAAAAATAGGGGAATGTCGCTCTACTAGACGAAATACGGTAATTATCAGGTTGTCCGAAAACACCTGCGTTGACCATTAAGTGACTAGCAATTTGTGACTAGTTGGGGAAAAATATTACAGTTTTTTAATATATTAAATTTAAAGTTTCGAAAAAATTTGTTGGGTCAACATATCGACGCTACTGTCATATACCCCGCCCCAAAAAGCTACTGTAATATACCCCCCCCAAAAAAACGACTTTTTTGGGAGTGTCTAAAACCATTTTATGCAATAATTTGCCATAAAAGGACCAGAAAGCAGTTAAAGGGATTATGGGCTGTATTGGGAGGGGAAGGGAATAATACAGGGCCACTTTTTTTGGCTGCTTTACCATGTTTTTCAACTCGGGCCGTGGCAAAAATAGACTTTATATGCATTTTATGATCAAGTGTACTTTCGGAATCATGTCTAAGGTAAGTGCATGCGCGCATCTCTAACTCTCAAGCCCCCTGCGCCCCGAAGGGGGCGCAGGGGCTTGGAGTTGAGATGCGCACACCCACATACCACATACACATACACCCACATGGGTGCTATATTACAGTAGCGCTTTTTTGGGGGGGGGGTATATTCAGGGTGGACACGGGCCGGGCCGTACCTGCTGCGGGCCGGGCCGGGTCGGGCCGAAAAACTTCCGGGCCGGGCCCGGCCCTGAAGCCCGGTTTAATTTCGTATTGAATTTCCGCCAAAACCACCCAACTAGAGATTCATTATAGGATTGCCGAAATTACTGATTTTCGAAATCCCGAGATTGTTACCGGCGTTTTTTGGTATCTTTTCTAATGAAAAGCGCTTAAAAGCGTACTTTCTACAAAAATCGCGAAAAAATACCGGTATTTTTGCGGTATTATCTTTTTTCGGCAGCTCTACTTCACCGTCACCCATCGAATCGCTACTTTTCTTCATCCAGGCAAACGCAATTTCTCGGGTCTCAACTTGGAAGAGCAGGAGAAGAATAAGGTATGATACCATAAATTTTGACTTCTAATATAAATTTATCTATTTGCAGGTGCTTCAAAATCTTCGCGACATTATGGATGATGTTCAAGACCCACCTTCGAACGCGACAAGCTCTAGCATTTATAATCCAACCTCATCTATTGATGCGCTGTTTTGCAAGAAGAGGAGGAGACTACGCCCGAGGATGAGGTCGACCGTTACATGATGAAGAAGTTCTCCAGCATTCCCAAGGATCTCGGCGAGTTCTGGAGATGCAACACTGAAGAGTTTCCCCGTTTGGCAAAAGTGGCGCGAAGAATCTCTCCATACCTGCTTCTTCGGCCGAAAATGAAAGGTGGTTCAGCAAGTTGCGTCAACTGGTGGTGGAGTCTCGCGAGAATTGTCGGCAGCGTCCATTTCCTCCATATGTATTGGCCGATCATTGTTAAAAAATAAGATTACATTTGATTGATTTGATTTGTTTGATTTTGGGATATCAATAAAGACTCTTTGTTTTTTCTCAAGAAATGTCGATAATTTTTTGACTATATTTGAAGTAGGGCTTCCGGGCCCGGCCCGGCCGGGCCGGGCCGGGCTGAAGACTGAAAAGAAGCGGGCCGGGCCGGGCCGAACTATCACGGCCCTGGGCCGGGCCGGGCTGCCAAAATTCGGCCCGTGTCCATGCCTGGGTATATTACAGTAACGCCAACATATCAAATTTTTCCTTTGAAAAAGTTAATTTTAAACCCCATTAAAGGAGCATGCCCGTGCCCGACACGGTGAAATTTGAATTTCCAAAGGCGGGACCACTTTAATGTGTGAGACCAAAAAAATTCAAATTCAAATATTCATGGGTTAATATTCTTTGGTTAATATTCAGGTACAGTCGACGCTCGATATAACGACCCCCCGATATAACGTCCGAAAAAATCACGAATTTGGTCAGCTTTGACTAAAATTTAGTCAAATGAACGCTCGATATAACGTCCCATTTGGCCGGTCCCTTGAGGGACGTTATATCGAGCGTCGACTGTAGCTACCTACTGAGAGGAGAACGGATGCCTGGGTAAAGAGGTCGGAGCAATAAAATTTCTCCATAATAGCTACAACAGACGGACTCACTCCGTATCCGCGACGTTTAGCGCTCTGTCCATTTGGCCCCGCCGTCTTGTAATTGTTTTCTTCGTTGTCATATCTAAAAAGGCCAGTTTTTAATGAAATAACAAGCCCAAATACTGTTATAACTATTATCCGAGCTCCGCTCAGACATCTACCATAGGCCCGTGAAACCGTCTTCTTTCGCTTAGTAAGCTGGGACATCTCTCGTGGACGCGATGGCTGGATCTGTAATGGAAAAACTGATAGATGAAACTCCAATCGATATAAAGTGTCACTAACCCCATGAAGCGAACTCCGGTATCTCCGCACTTGGGCACCTTGCCGATCTTCTTGCGATAGAGCACCATTTTTTCCTCGGGAGTCTTCGAAATCTTGGTTTGTTCGACTTCGTGTTGTAGCAGAGTCGGCGGCGATAAGTCACGCGTTGCACCATTTCTAAAGCTAAAACAATCATTGTAAAATGAACCACGTTGGCACTGAAGTAGCTATAAGCTAGGCAATGTCTTCTTGGACTGTAGGCAATTCGTAAAATACTAAATCAGTCTGTTTCGGCTGTAAAAGAAGTTTCATAATAATTTACAAGGAAAAAAGCTTGAGATATACGAAACCTTACTAAACACCGTTTGCCATAAACAGCTCCAAGTTGCTTTATTGGGAGCAAGGAGCAAAACACAGACTTGACACACAGTGGACTTTCTAGCAGGATAATAGAAATAGCGTGAGAATCACGCAGCATACGTCTATTCTACAACAGCAGTTACATCAGGAATGAATATTTGAATTTGAATTTTTTGGTCTCACACATTAAAGTGGTCCCGCCTTTTGGAAATTCAAATTTCACCGTGTCGGGCACGGCATGCTCCTTTAAAGAATAACATTTTGCAACCCACGAAATAGCGTTGGCCATATACTCAAATTAGCAGGTTTCGCACAATTTGGAACTCATCTTCACAATGCGATAAAATATCCGGAGGGGCGAAAGTTGCGCGCCGAAAGATAGCGCGCCTGAAAAATAGGTGATCCTTATTAATTGGGGCAAACTTATTATTATGGGGCAGATTTTTGACGCTGATCGCTGATAACTACCCCCCCCCTCACCCAAAATGAAAGCTACTCGGGAATACCCCTGCCCAATAATTTTTCAGGGGCCCCAAAAACCATACTTTTTTTGATTCTCCCTGAGTTGTCTCTGAGCCTAATGACTAGCGGCCGGAGCCTAAGGCTGAGCCTAATTCCTAAGCCTAAAAATGATTGCGGGAGGGGGGGGGGGTGTTATAGACGAGTAGCGCCAAATTTTTCCCTTTGTTGGGACAAATTTTTTTTCAGAAAAATCTGTTGAAACAGGTAAATTTTTTACAAAAGAAAAATTTTTCCCGTAAAAAATAAATTTACTCCGAAAAACGTATATTTGCCCTTAAAAAATAAATTTATCTATAAAGTACAGTCGAGTCTCTATATAGCATCCACCCAAAAGTTCGTTCCCACCTCGGGTCCGACACTTTTTTTAGCTCAACTTCTAAAGTATTTTGCCAAAACTGATTCGTCAGTCTAGTCGGAAATATCGCAGGGATTCCGATTTTGCCGATCGTTTCTCAGAAACATGGTAATTTTGCCATTTAGACCGCAAACCTCTACATAGCATCGCCTTTTTGAGATTTAAGGCGATGCTATATAGAGGTTTGCGGGTCTAAATGGCAAAATTACCATGTTTCTGAGAAACGATCGGCAAAATCGGAATTCCTGCGATATTTCCGACTTGACTGACGAATCAGTTTTGGCAAAATACTTCAGAAATTGAGCTAAAAAAAGTGTCGGACCCGAGGTGGGAACGAACTTTTTGGGGTGGATGCTATATAGAGACTCGACTGTAAAATTTTCCCCCAACAAAAAAGTAGAGATGGGCATTTGCGTTGCCCAATACCAATACCAATATTTTTTGGCCCTCTCTAGACCCAATACCAATACCAATATTTCAAAGATGTGGACCACAATATATTGCCCAATACCAATATTTTCAAAAGTCTATTTTTTCACCAAAATATTGAAAAAAGTCCCTAATTCAGTCTTATCTCGATTTAGTACACACTGGAACTGAATTTTTGGCCTAAAAAAACGAAAATTGATTTATTTCGGTTTTTATTAGGTTATTAGTTGAAATGTGCTCGAAATCGAATAATCGAGCAATTTTTAAACTCAAGTTTTTACGAATTAAATTTCGGACGATCTGAATTTCGGACCAATTAACATTGGGGGATCGGATTTTGGACGAAAAATTAATGTCATTGCACCAGCTGTCGAATGTGGGAGAAATCATTTGAAATAAATCATGTCATGGTGTTGCACAATTGTGGAAAAGAAAACTCTATTTGGTCGAAAAAAAATCACTTCTGGGTCACTTTCTGGGTCAGAACTTCTGACATTAGTTTTTATAATCACCAAAAATTTTGAGTATAGGAAAGTATTTTCGTTAAAGGGGGGTGTACTTTAGGTCCGGAATATTCGAAATTTGTCTTGAGCGGAAATCCGGTAAAAAACATATTTTTCATGGTTGCAGTTTCGAATCCCCCCACGGGGACTGATCAGATCGAGGAGATAACATCATATTCGTGTTTCTCGACCCGATTTCATGAGAAAGCCGGCTGTTTTTTTTCTGAGAAAAAAAATTTTTCGAACCACAGGGGGGTATCATGGTTTTTTAGTCAAAATTTGAAAAATTTAAATTGCCGCCTTTGAATTTTAAAGGGAATCAGGGCTGTATTGGGAGGGAAGGGAATAAAAGGGGCCACTTTTATGGCAGAACATTTTTAAATTTGAATATCTATATTCTTCGACTGCCTCACCATGTTTTTCACTGGGCCGTGGCAAAAAGAGACTCTATATGCATTTTATGGTCAAGAGTACTTCTCGGAATCATGTCTAAGGTAAGTGTGTGCGCGCATCTCTAACTCTCAAGCCCCCTGCGCCCCTTCGGGGGCGCAGGGGGCTTGGGGCTTGGAGTTGAGATGCGCACACCCACATACCTTAGACACAAATCACTCAAAGTGACTCTGATGCATGAAAAAGCATGCATACCAGAGTTTATTTATGCGGTAGGCCCCAGTATTCAAAACTATGTTCAACATCTTCTTGTTAGTGGGCCTGATCATTAGTGGCCCTTTTATTCCCTTCCCCTCCCATACAGCCCTTATTCCCTTTTAAATTCAGAAGGCGCCAATTTAAATTTTTCAAATTTGACTAAAAAAACCATGATACCCCCCCTGTGGTTCGAAAAAAATTTTTTTCTCAGAACCAAAAAAACAGCCGGCTTTCTCATGAAATCGGGGTCGAGAAACACGAATATGATGTTATCTCCTCGATCTGATCAGTCCCCGTGGGGGGGGGGGGGATTCTGAACTCAAGCCTTTTTTCATGAAATTTATCTCTCTACGAGAGTACTGCCCAGCGTTGATCCTTCCAGGCAGAGCTGCGTGCTCCTCTTTCTCTCAATCTTGGTAGAATAATGCTTTAGTAAAAACTGGCCCTAGAGTTGAGAGTGCAATTCTCAAATCATCAACGTCCATCTTTATCTACCTGGATTATGTTCTTGATTCGAGCGTGGTTTCCACACTGGATATCATATAATGCGTGGTTCGCAGGCAAAGACTTCTCCGCAGCGACAAGATCTGACTGTTTACCAGTCTAGCTGAAGACTAACACATCACTCACATAAAAAATGTCGCTTGTGGTTGTAAGAAGTTCCGAAATTAAAAAAATGAGTTTCCTCTGAAGCTATGCGGCAGTTGTTTTATTTGCCTTTCCAATTTTAAAATAATTGATGTTAGTGATCCAGAAAATTGTGAGACTGTTGATATTTGCTGATAAAGATGGTGTTAAGACAAAAACAAATTTGTTTGCATTTTGTTTTTCCGCTCGAGATAAGTTTTTAAATATTCCGAACCTAAAGTACTCACCCCTTCAAGTTTTTCTTTGAAAAAAGACAATTTAACTGAATCAATGAAATAATAATAAATAAAATTGTTTAATGTCATCCATTAGGCAAAAAATTGAGAAAATATGAGTGAAAATTTGAAATTTCCATTAAAAAAATTTCATTATTAGCACCCAATATCTTTGTCAAACCAATACCCAATACCAATACCAATATTTTCGAAAGTCACCAACCAATATCCCAATACCAATATTAACGCCTTTATCTGACCCAATACCCCAATATCCCAATGACCAATATATTGTTTGTTCCCATCTCTACAAAAAGTATATTTGCCAGAAAAGAAGATTACCCTGAAAATATGCGTCGAAATCCGCGTCCGCCTTGTACGCAGTCAACTTTTTAATTAGGCAAAGCCTTAGCCGCAGGGTAGGCAGCGTATATATTAGGACAAGGATATCTAGATAGTGAGTTTTATTATTAAATACGTTTTTGACGAGTTTCGGAGGGGTTTCTGTCTTATTTATCTAGGCACAGGCATTGTCAGACAATGGTTACTTATGAATCAAAGCTTAAATTTTTAAAGAACACGCGAAAAAAAACTTTTTCGAGTGTCTCAATAACAAATTAAGAATGTGAATAGGGCTCAGAGTGCAATTGCTATATTGTGACAAACATATTCACTTACCCTTCTATTTGGGCAGTAACTTCCGACATTACTCCTCGAAAAATTATAGAATTTTGCTCAAAAAAACTAATATAGCTTGGACATCAATTATTTGAAGAAAGAGAGAAGAAAATTGTTTCTGACTGCCAAATAAACAACCGAAGAAATTTCTAAAAGGTAAAAGTGCCGATTTTGCCTGAACAATTTGTCTTTCACTCTTTTAGTGCTCAAACATGCTTTTCATCCAAAAACATGCAAACTAAACATCAATTGTTCACACTGTTGAGCGATTAAAATTATGTTGTGTGTTTGTTGAAAAAAAACAATAGTAACAGACTAGGGTTGCCGGCTGAATTTCGGCTTTTCGGCCGAAAATCGACATTTTTCCGGTTTTCGGCTCGGCAGGCCGAATATTTAAATTTCGGCCTTCGCTAGGCCGATAATTTCGGTTTTCGGCTTTGGGCTTGAACGGCAAAAATTCGGCTTCGGTTCGGCTTTTTGGCTCCGTCGGCCGACAACGCTAAACAAGACCAATAAACCACTTATTTGTTTTTACTGTAATAAAAATAACTACGATTTATGATAATTTATAAATATTTATTTACATAGGCTGATTTGAAAAATAACTTTTTTAATTAAAAAAAATTAGGTGGCTAAAGTTTATTTGTGCTGGGGTCACTTGAAATCGGTTTGCAAACGAAATTACGAAAAATTTGATACTTTTGGAGGAAAATTTTTAAAAAAAAATTAAAAAACCCATTAAAACTCGTACTATGTGTGTCTAGTCTGTTATTTTTGTCTTGCTATTGTGGTTTTCGAGGTCTCCGTAAATAAATAAAAAAATATGTCCCATCACAGCCCCTTTTCTCCTATCTCATCACATTCAATCGATTATGACCATTCACATACTTCGAGTTCGCATTTTCGGATTTTTAACCAGCGAGCACGTTTGGCCGAACTGAAGTCGAACTGAACTCGAATTCGAAGTGTCACATACTTCGAGTTCAAGTGCAAGGTCGAAATTTGTGGTGTTCATGTGTAAACTTGAATCCTTATTCAGTAAACCTGCTAAGTTAGCCACTCTGGGGTGAGATTCTGAGTGATCCAAAGTTATATACATTAATACTCATTTATACCTTCGAGTCCGACCTCAAACTCGAAGTACGTGAAATTTTTGAGTTATTTTTTGAGTTCGGATCTTTGACTGCGTGAACACGTTTAGTCTCAACTCTAAACACGAAATCGAGACCGAAGTACGTAATGAGCCATAGGATTGACGCGAGTTGAATGAAGTCAGATTATTGAATGATTCTGGTGGGCAATCTTTTTTTCGGGGCAAATATAATTTTTGCAGCAGTTCACTTTTTATGGGACAAATTACCTTCTTAAAAAAAATTCTCTAGAAAAATTCAAATTTGTCCAAAAAAAGCTTTCCAACAAAAAAGTTGGTCCATATAAAGGTAAATTTGCTCACAAATTATATTTGCCCCAACAAGAGTTATCCTGCCCCAAGTCTAACTGCAACAAAAAGATATATTTGCCCTGAAAATGAAAATTTGTCCCAAAGTAAAGTATATTACCCAAAAAAAGGATTACCTTTGGGTGGCGTCAAAATTAAAAATAGGAGAAATATTTTTTCTGTTATATTGCAGCATTTTTCCAGGGTGAGCTTTTTTCAAAATCTATCGACTTGGACATCAAAGTCACATTTCATAGGCCAAAAAGATGGTAGCTTTATCGAGTCACACACAGGCAATTACAACGTATGATCAAATATCATTTTGACTATATTTATTTTTTCGCATTGCATGTCTTCTACGACTATTTTAGTACTCCCAGTCTCTTTGATTGGCTATAAGCTGGCATGAGTAGTTCCAGCCGAGATTCTCTGTGAGACGACCTAGTTCTGCTGTCTAAAAACTATTATTTATGCGAGTCATGGTTTTCAAGCCAACCTGGTCGATTATTAGGTGCAGCTGCCTCAATGCTTGATTGGTAACTCAATCTGCTGTTTCTGAATTGGAACCATCAATTTAAATTTTAATCTTTTAATCGGCTCATACCTCGAATGAGATTTAGCGCGAGCAGCTGGATGTATTGGTCTGGACTCTGGTCTATTCAGGACATAATCAGCAGCCATGTCATAATTGTGGTTTTGAGGCTAACAGCGTGGTTGCTCAGACTTCTCCTGTAAATTAGTAGTTTCATAATTGAAGTGAGAGTGATAAAGTATGAGAACTTGAGGATGCAGAATCCATCCTTCTCCTATTAGCTACTGCCATTTGGGGGTGTGGGTAGTCGTCGTCGGCATTGTTGGAAAGAAAGTTTTCATCGTTGTTGTTCTCCTCCTCTTTCTGTTTTTTTAAAATAATTATTAGGTTTTTTGCACAAGTTTTAAACCAAAAGATATTGGCCCGTATATTTTCAGCACTCCCTAGCGTTTCACTAAAAACAGCTTTTTCGTTGATTGTACGGTTTCATCCCTTAGCCTTTATCTTTCGTGTCGATGTTTTCGAGCCTATACGACCTTTCGGCTAGAATTTCAACCAATTAGCAGAAATAAAGGGATAAGGCTCAAGGTATAATCCAACCAGAAGAAATAATTTTAATGCCAGAATTTCCTACGACATTACTCAGCAACTTAATTGGTTGACTAAATATATATTTACCGGAATTTTATGACCTCCTTGTCAAGACTCACTTCCTCAAAACAGCAAGCTGATGGATGTAGCCAGAAAAATTTAGAGAGCAAATCGAGCGTGGCTATGAATAAATCATAAGTCTTGTATCACCACTCAAATTGATCATAATTTTATATTACCCTAGCGCCAAAATAAATTCTTCGTTTTTTTAAATAGAAACATACGTGAGATCTCATGGCAGGCAGAGCTGGAGATTTGCCTCGCTCATTCCAACTAGCTTTTTTCTCCCACCATTCCAGTTTAGGCTCGTCCTGAGCTGAGTCGCCAAACCTTGGGCTTGGTGTCAATGACCTCTTATATTCTGAATGTTTTTTTTTTGAAACATAACCATGTTTCAGTAACTGAATCACCTGCCAGCTGGACTTTTTTAGGCTCATCAGCTTGCTTTTGCTTAGAAATGTAGTCCATAGTGACCCTTTGAGCTGCTGCTATTCTCTCTGCCTTCCGTTCAGCTATTAGTGCTTTCTGCAATTTTTTCTTTTAATTTTTGTAAGAATTTGGGTTGAAATGTTTGGTTTACCTCGATTGCCCTGTTCTGCTCTGCTTCAACCTCCGCCCTTTGACGCTGAGCGTAAATTTCGTTTCTAAAAATATTATCTGAACAGGGTAAAAATTGCATATAAACAAAGTTTGAATACATTAGTGAAACCGATCAGCTTTTAGACCTTTTTTCTACATATAAAATTATGACAGACGACAAATTGTGTAGTTTTCGCTGATCGCCATAATTGTGGTCGAAATAGTTTTTATAACCGTATTTCTTCTAATAAGGCGGCCCCTCGACTTTGAAGAGCTACATCTCAATAAGGAAGGGACCCCGCGGTGTGACCTGGAGTTTTTGATAAAAAAAAATTATGCGCGTATTCTTGTAGAATATGACCAAAGCCCATATGAATATAGCTCCCATCTCTGAAACTCAATAAAAAAATTTAGGAATGACCCAGGTCCAAGCGTCAGCCATGAAAAACTATGATAGAGGTATCGAGGTGTTT